>CM034303.1:39133913-39733913 GCA_019925795.1 Dendrobium chrysotoxum | reverse complement strand
TAGGGGGGTTTAGAGAGCTCACAGGTAGCTTGAAGAGCTATTGTGAGTTTAAGAGCTTGTTTAGAGAGTTCCTTATTTGTTCTGCTCAGAGAATTATTGTCAGAGAATTGTTACTTCTTGTAGAGTTTATTTAGCTTATACTTAGGTTAGATAGTGGAAAAACATTCATCTATGTTTTTTTATTGCATTAATTAGTTAATTAAATGATTTTTAAATTTATTTTAAAATTAATCGCTCAGCTTGTTAATTTGGATTTTAAATATATTTTAAAATATTATCCAATTTAATTATGTTATTAATTAAAATTTAAAATTGGTTGCTCAATTAATTAAAAGATCTTAGTTTATTTTAATTTGTTTAATTAATTAGAATTTTAGTTACATTTTAAATAGTTTAAATGAAAGCTCAAATTACTATTAAGATTCAAATTTATTTGGTTTATTAATTGAAAGTTGAGTTAAAGTTTTAATTTTAATTAAATTTTAAATTAATCATATTTCTGATTTTTTTAAATGAGTTTTAACTACTTATTTAATTAAGTTATTGTTTCACTTAATTTGATTAATTGTTTAACTTGTTAAATTAACCAATTAGTTATTAAAAGATTTCAATTTTGGATTAATTAAATAGTTAATTTTAAAATTTCAAATTTAATTTATAAATTTCAATTAAAGATTCTTAAGTTGAACTTCAATTAAAGATTCTTAAGTTGAACTTTAAATTAGTTGTTTTTAAATTAAAAAAATTTTAATTTTAATTTTATTTTAAAATCAATTAATTAGTCATTTAATTTCAATAGTTTTATGTTTTTTTCTTTATTGGGAATTTTAATTTTTATTAAAGTTTAATTGTTTAAAAAAAATCTCCAATAGTCACTTTAAAAATTTGTTAATCAAAGGTAAATTCAACAGTTTTCCCGGAGAAATTTCGGCAGCCTCCCGATTTCCCTTCTCCACAAGTGGAGGTTAGGAAGGGCACTCGCCCTTTTGAATTGACTCAGCCAGATCAAATCGACGGCGAGGACTTCGGGGGTGCGAATCGACCCCGAAATCGGTCTTCGATCCTTCTATCCACTTAGTCGGATCAAATCGACGGCCGAGAGCTTCAGGGACCGAATCAACCCGAGGATTCTTCCGATTTAATGATTGCGGCGCTTCTTACCCCTTTAACTTTTATTATTTTTCTTATAATAATAATAATAATAATTCTTATTATTAACTATAATAATAATTATTATAATAATAGATATATAGTTTCTTCCTCTTCACTCACAAAAGCAGAGAGGATCGGCTCGCGTGGCAGGCTTGCGGCTCGTGCGTGGATCGAAGGTGAGACCTGGTTGGATTGAGGCTAAACGGCTTGTTGCCGTTTGAGTGAAGAAGCTGGAGGCTGAACCTATTCGCAAGTGGAGCAGGCAGACAAGAGAGAGGAAGCTCGGGCCGATCTATTCATGTGTGGGATGGCACGGTCGAAGGTTGAAGGAGGTGGGGTTTCGAAACAAGGAGACAGGTCGGCGGCCTAATTTCGTGGTTGGAGTCGACGGAGGCATTCGCCAGCTAGGGTTCAGTGCTGAATCGTGCAGTTTAGCTTTGGCAAGGAGTTAGGACAGAAGCAAGAGAGCCAAAGAGTTCTGAATCTTCCAATTACGAGTAAGTTCGCGTACACCTCCTATTCGTTTCATTTGCTCTTCTATACTTACGAGGGAGTTACGCGAAGAGGAGTGGGATCGTGAGTGGTTAGAGAGACTTTTAGGAGAACATGGCTTGTGCGTGGGGGCCGATCAGTTGATTAACAGTCAACATTTGCTCATAGATAGCTTGTTGTGTACATAACGGGTCTTCTACAACAGCTCCTAGGAGCTCCTATTCGCTGCAGGTTATTGGTCCTCGCTTGTTGATAGCATGTCGTGAGTATATCAATATTCACAGAGGACCCGTTATACCTATAACATATCTACTATTACTACTTGCAGGCATGCTAGTGTGTTCATTTGCAAATTGATGCTGACCACTAGGTTGTTGCTGCATTTGTTACATGTCTCCCACAAATATACTATTGTATTCATTTTAGTCTTCTAAGATGCGTTTGTAGGGTGGTTTCCAGTAATATTGTTTGCCATTGAATGTGTTCATTTGCAATTTAACTGGTATTGATTGTGAGCAGGTTGTGGTGTAAATGATGATTCATCTACTCTTCTAGTATCGCAGGTGTTTGCTGTTGACCTATACTCTACAGCCAAAAGAAAGTAAACAAAAATAAAAAAATGGAAAATCATACCTCTGCCTCAAATCCCGCAAGTCGGCGCCGTTTGCGTCGCTTCTCCGCGATTCCTGCTCAAACTCCGCTCGAGGAGGTCCATTCCCGTCGTTAAATACCGACCTCTGTTGCAAATCTGGTTTTGATGATGACAAACATGTCTCTATTGTGTTTTGCTTGGCTAACCCGTTTCAGGCACAAAAGATCACAAGCAACTCAAGCCAACTCAAGATCGGGTCCAAGTGTGTCCAATGTAATATTTTCTTTTTTCTTGAGTCAATTGTAATGTAACTGATCCCCTAGCTAAGTTACCTTGCACACACACTCATGGGGAGAGCTTGAGTGAGTTAGAGTTTCTGTTTATTTTTTGTTCAGATCGTCCTGGACGATGGTCACATCGTCCTGGACGATCCTGTAAAAACAGAAACCCTAATTAGGGCGACCAAGTTAAGAGGGTCTGATTAAGCGGATCGTCCTGGACGATCTTTGGATCGTACGGGTCGATATGCTCAAATCAGAAATTCTCAGCCGCCAGATCAAGTTAGGCAAGTTTTTATTTTAAGATATTTGGTCTGATCGTCCCAGACGATACGTGTATCGTCCTGGACGATCCAATACAATCATGCCTAATTTAATCGGGTAATTAAGGAAAGCAATTTATATTTGATTGATACGATCATATCGTCCTGGACGATCGCAGGATCGTCCTGGACGATCATGATCGTCTAGTGCATTTCAGTTGTACGTCCTGAACTGTGTTCAGGACGATTTGGGCACTTTTTGAACTAATCGTACAGGACGATATACCTATCGTCCTGAACGATCAAGTCATTTTTGAGTCGTCCAGCACAAGTTTCTCTGGACGACCCGAACTGTCCTCTGGACAAAATTCCTCAATTTACACTAATCGTCCCGGACGATCGCAGGATCGTACGAAACGATATGAAAAACTTTTTGAACTGATCGTCCAGAAGAGCCAAATCGTCCAGACTGAATCAGCTTATTTTGAACTGATCGTACAGGACGATCTATCGGGCCGACCAGTTAAAATTTAGGGCTAATTTTAAGCCCTCTTATAAAAGAACTTTTTCTTGGCACAAGAAAAATCTTTTGCCACTTTCCTTCCCAGAGAAACCCTAGAGAGAGAGAGAGTTGGGAGAGAGAGAGAGGATCTTGTGAAGGGGAGTTAGTGAGGGATTCACTAAGGTTGCTCCAAGCAAAGATCAGAGTCGTCTTCTCCGCTCGTCGTCTTCCGTCTAGTTGGTGTTCGTTGTGGGAGGATCGTTCGCAAGAAGATCCAGGGTTCTCTGCCCGCTTCAGGTGGAAGCAAAAGGAGTCCGGGGTTCTCTGCCCGCTTCAGGTGGAAGCAAAAAGAGTTCGAAGGTTCTCTGCCTGCTTCAGGAAGAAGCAAAAGGAGGTTAAGTTCTCTGCCTCACCTGGTGGTGGAAAGGAGGTTTTGTACAGGCTTCTCCGCCTTGCTGTGGGAGCAAAAGGAGAGTCACTTTTTGTTTAGTGCAATACCCGGAGGGGAGGCTCCGGGGAGTGGACGTAGGTCAAGTTGACTGAACCACTATAAAATCTGGTTTGCTTTTCTGATTCTGTTTTGCACTTTACTTTTCTGATATTAACTGTTGGTTGAATATCTGTGATTGATCTTTTCGTTCTTGTTTACTTATTTCCGCTGCAAAGTATCGAAAATATTTTTCTGTTGATTGTGAAATTTTTAAATAACAAATTCACCCCCCTCTTGGTTAGCCTCGGGACTAGTTCACTAGGCCTTTATCTCAATGACTGAACCCACCAACATCAATCAAGCCTTGCAGGAAGAATTGAATCAATTTGTAAGAAATGATGTTTAGGAGTTAGTAGAAAGACCTAGAAATCAAAGTATTGTGGGAAACAAGTGGGTCTTTAAGAACAAGATGAATGATTCTGGTGTGGTGGTTAGGAATAAGGCAAGATTGATGACTAAGGGGTATAATCAGATAGAAGGGATTGATTTTGAGGAGACTTTTGCCCCTGTAGCTAGATTGGAAGCCATTAGGGTGCTACTAGTCTTTGCCTGTTATAAGAGATTTAGGCTGTTTCAAATGGATGTCAAGAGTGCCTTTTTGAATGGTGTGATAAAAGAGGATATTTTTGTAGAACAACCCCCAGGTTTTGAGAGTTCCCAATATCCAAATCATGTTTATAAATTAAAAAAGGCCTTATATGGATTAAAACAGGCACCCATAGCTTGGTATGAGAGACTTAACACATTCCTGTTAGAAAGAGAGTTTGTTAAGGGGAGCATAGACACCACCCTTTTCCTTAGGAAAGTAGGAGATGATCTACTCATTGTCCAAATTTATGTTGATGATATACTTTTTAGATCTTCTGATAAAGACCTATGTGATGATTTTTCTAAAACAATGAGTAAAAAGTTTGAGATGAGTATGATGGGAGAATTGTCCTACTTTTTGGGGTTTAGCATAAGGCAGATGGATGATGGAACCTTTCTCAATCAATCTAAATACACTAAGGACATTTTGAAAAAATATGAAATGGACAAAGCCAAGCCAATCAATACTCCCATGAGCTCCTCTGTTCAGTTAGATAAGGATTCAAGTGGAAAATCTGTTGATCAGAAGAAGTATAGGGGAATAATAGGATCACTGCTTTACCTAACTGCTAGCCGACCTGATATCATGTTTAGTGTCTGTCTTTGTGCTAGGTTTCAGGCTGATCCTAAAGAGTCGCACCTAACTGCTGTTAAGAGAATTCTTAGATATCTTTTAGGAACCCCAAACCTAGGAATCTGGTACCCTAGGCACAGCACCTCTTTTGAGATTATTGGATATTTTGATTCTGACTTTGCAGGGTGTAGGGTGGATAGAAAGAGCACTTCTGGTACTTGTCAATTTATAGGACAGTCTTTAGTCTTCTGGTCCAGTAGAAAACAGAACTCAGTTGCACTTTTCACTGCTGAAGCTGAGTATATTACCTTAGGGAGTTGTGTGGCCCAAGTTCTTTGGTTAAAGCAACAAGTCTTGGATTTAGGATTACCTGTGGGCACAATTTCTGTTCTGTGTGATAATACTAGTGTCATCTGCATCTTTAAGAATCCAATCCAACATTCTAAAACCAAACACATAGATATAAGGCATCACTTCATTAGGGACCATGTTACAAAAGGGGACATTGAGCTACATCATGTAACAACTGAAAATCAGCTGGCTGACATATTCACTAAACCACTGGCCTTTGACTCATTCAGCATTTTGAGAACCAGATTAGGAGTAATTGATATAACTGCTTAATTCTGATAACTGCTGATTTCTGATTGGTCCGATTGTGATTCTGTTTCTGTTAGTTAGCTTTTTGATTTGATTATTTGCTTTCAGTTATTTTTTATGTTTTCCTCTTCTGTTGATTTATGTGTTAGCTTTGCTGTTGATTTGATTTGAGTATTTACTTTGATGTGATTTTTTACCTGCTGTTTTATTAACTGGTTCATCTCTTTTTTATTTACTGTTTTATGTTTTTTAAAAATCAGATCACTACTCACTACTTCTGATAAACAGTATTTCTGACTAAGAGTTTTACCTTGTTTTTATTTGGAAGCTGGTAAGAAATGATTGATTCCACTGGATCTGTTAAAGGGAAGAAACATTGATGATTGATTCTCTTCGTCTAACTTCTTTACTGGTGTATTGTCTCTTTTTGGATAAAAATCTTTTTCAAAATTAAAAAGTTGATTTTTGAAATTGAGATTTATTTTATCCTCTTACAGTAATCTACCGCATATGAGTAGTGTTTTCAAAGTTTGAATCAGTGTTAGGTTTTCCTAATCAAGTGATTGCACTTATCATATGACTTATGGTTTTTGTTTTGTGAATTATCTTCTCTACTGTAGAGAATATGTTTTTGCCTTCTTTTAAGTTTGGACGATATTTTCACAGCTGAGATTCTTTAACGATTATGAAAGGAAGCAAGCTTACAAAAGAAGCGCAGTGCGCCAACCAAATTGAAAAAGAGGTATAAAATGAGCCCAAAATTGAAAAGATGCGAAAATGCCAAATACACAAAGTGTATCTAAAATCAAAAGATGCGCAGTGCGCCAAAAAAATTTAAAAAAAGGCACAAAATGAGCCCAACCTAAGCTTTCTTCTCTTTCAGATCTTTAAATGTCTTAGAAAAAATTCGTGTGCCACTTAATATGTTCAAAAGCTTGAGATTGAAGATCATGATTTCTGATTCCTTACTTCATAATACTATTTTATCAGTTATTTTTCTGGAACGAGGCTTGAAAGGATCTCTTTTCGAATCTAATTTCTTCTTTTCTAAACTTGATTTTTGTTTGAAAGGGATTTGAGCCTGTAGGGTGTACGAGGTCGGAGTTACGAAAGTCGATTTTTTCAAACTTTTCTGGATTTCAGCATTGTCTATTGTCTTCTTATTGATTTTTGAATCTAAAATCAAGGAAAAATTCTGATTAACTGGAGCAGGTTGATCAAAAAAAAAAGAAAAAAGAGGGGCGGGAGTCTGCTGTGTTATGTTTTTATAGCTGTTTTTTCTTTTCTGTTTGTCCTGATGTTTCAGTGTTTTCTGTTTACCCTCCTTTTTGTGATGTCAAAAGGGGGAGTCCACTGTAGTAGTTTCTGTTCTTGTTTTATTTTTGTAATTGTGTTTCCTGTATTGAGTTTCCTGTATTGCTTTGATTGCTAAATGAAAATTAAAAAAAATTCTGTTTTTTGATCTCCTAGTTATTTTAATTTTGAAACTATTGCACATATGTTTGCCATCATCAAAAAAGGGGAGATTATTGCAAATCTGATTTTGATGATGACAAACATGCCTCTATTGTGTTTTGTTTGGCTAACCCGTTTCAGGCACAAAAGATCACAAGCAACTCAAGCTAACTCAAGATCGGGTCCAAGTGTATCCAATGTAATATTTTCTTTTTTCTTGAGTCAATTGTAATGTAACTGATCCCCTAGCTAAATAACCTTGCACACACACACTCAGGGGGAGAGCTTGAGTGAGTTAGAGTTTCTGTTTATTTTTTGTTCAAATCGTCCTGGACGATCCTGTAAAAACAGAAACCCTAATTAGGGCGACCAAGTTAAGAGGGTCTGATTAAGCGGATCGTCTTGGACGATCTTTGGATCGTACAGACCGATATGCTCAAATTAAAAATTCTCAGCCGCCAGATCAAGTTAGGCAAGTTTTTATTTTAAGATATTTGGTCTGATCGTCCCGGACGATACGTGTATCGTCCTGGACAATCCAGTACAATCATGCCTAATTTAATCGGGTAATTAAGGAAAGCAGTTTATATTTGATTGATACGATCATATCGTCCTGGACGATCGCAGGATCGTCCCGGACGATCATGATCGTTTAGTGCATTTTAGTTGTACGTCCCGAATTGTGTTCAGGACGATTTGGGCACTTTTTGAACGAATCGTACAGGACGATATACCTATCGTCCTGAACGATCAAGTCATTTTTGAGTTGTCCAGCACAAGTTTCTCTGGACGACCCGAACTGTCCTCTGGACAAAATTCCTCAATTTACACTAATCGTCCCGGACGATCGCAGGATCGTACGAAACGATATGAAAAACTTTATGAACTGATCGTCCAGAAGAGCCAAATCGTCCAGACTGAATCAGCTTATTTTGAACTGATCGTACACGATCGATCGATCGTCCTGGACGATCTTGGCCGACCAGTTGAAATTTAGGGCTAATTTTAAGCCCTCTTATAAAAGAACTTTTTCTTGGCACAAGAAAAATCTTTTGCCACTTTCCTTCCCAGAGAAATCCTAGAGAGAGAGAGTTGGAAGAGAGAGAGAGGATCTTGTGAGGGGGAGTTAGTGAGGGATTCACTAAGGTTGCTCCAAGCAAGGATCAGAGTCTTCTTCTTCGCTCGTCGTCTTCCGTCTAGTTGGTGTTCGTTGTGGGAGGATCGTTCGCAAGAAGATCCAGTGTTCTCTGCCCGCTTCAAGTGGAAGCAAAAGGAGTCCGGGGTTCTCTGCCCGCTTCAGGTGGAAGCAAAAGGAGTTCGAAGGTTCTCTGCCTGCTTCAGGAGGAAGCAAAAGGAGGTTAAGTTCTCTGCCTCACCTGGTGGTGGAAAGGAGGTTTTGTACAGGCTTCTCCGCCTTGTTGTGAGAGCAAAAGGAGAGTCACTTTTTGTTTAGTGCAATACCCGGAGGGGAGGCTCCGGGGAGTGGACGTAAGTCAAGTTGACCGAACCACTATAAAATCTGGTTTGCTTTTCTGATTCTGTTTTGCACTTTACTTTTCTGATATTAACTGCTTGGCTGAATATCTGTGATTGATCTTTTCGTTCTTGTTTACTTGTTTCTGTTGTTAAGAATCGAAAAGATTTTTCTGTTGCTTGTGAAATTTTTAAATAACCAATTCACCCCCCCTCTTGGTTAGCCTCAGGACTAGTTCACTAGGGCTTAACATCCCTATCGAACTTTCAACCTCGACTCCTCTCCAATCTCTAGACTAGCGCCGAGCTCCAGTCGAACCCACCTCCCGCAGCTTCTTCACCTTTCACGATCTCCTTATCCTGTCGATTCCCTGTAGCCGACGCAACACCGAAGTCTCCCCTTCCTCTTTGTCATCTACCGACTCCAACTGAAGCCTGACCCAGCAATCGGCCTGAGCCATCTCACTCCATCCGACCCCCTTCCGCCTCTCAAGCTGAAGCCCCATCTAGCCGAGCACCTCATGCAAAGCCACTACTCCACCCTCTTCTTTGTCTAGCCTTCAGCCCATAGAGAGAGAGAGAGAGAGAGAGAGAGAAAGAGAGAGAGAACCTTCTCTCCTGCTCCAGCCGCATCTCCCTCCTGCTGCTCCATCTTGCCGATCCAGACCTAGCCGAATCTTAAGGTAATTAGTTTAGGTTTATATTATTAATATTTATTAATACTTAATATTTTTATTATTATTATTATTATAAATATATATATATATGTTTTAATATATTTATATTATATGTTATAATATAATTATATTATATGAACAACAAAGAACTTGCAGAATTCGAACCTAACTAAATAAGTGAATAAAAGATTTGAATCAAATTTGAATACAAGGACTTATGAACTTGAAATTGATTTGAACTATTTGAACAAATAATTCTCTTGCAACATATCGGCAAGCAAGAATCAAGTGAACAATAACAAGGGTTCGAAATTTGAATTGAGTGGGACTTGAGCCCAAACTGTAGAACAAAGGACTTGAAATCAAACAAGCAACAAGGAATTGAGCTTCAAACTCAATCACTTATAATCATGGATGAGGACTCAAAGAACTCAGGTGAACTCTAAAAGACTTGAATTCAAGTGGACAAGAACTATGAATGAACCTGAACTCAAGTTGAATTATATGGAGCTTGATGTAAAATTGAACACGAATGTTTGAACTCAAGTAAGAATTTGAGTTGGACCACATGATACTTGAACGAATGTAGAAGACTCATATTGAGTTTGAACTCAAGAAGACCACAAAGAACCTGACTTGAACGGAACTTGCAATTTGACTACAGAAAACAAAACATGTGGTTGCAAGGAAACTGGACTCAAATGAATATTAAGTGATGACATTAAAATCAAGCGGAGTTAGGTACAATAGGTGAGCTTCATCTAAGATAAGAATTGCAGTCAAACAATGGATGATCAAAATGATGAATTCATGAAGGGACTTATGATATCCAAGCATTAAGTGACAAATCATAATCATTTAAGTAAGGATCAAGTGAAATACTTATGAGAAACAATACAAAGATCTTCGAATGAACATTGAAATAGCCACCTTGAGCTTTTAAATGCATTCAAGCAGACATCATACAAGCAAGCAAAGATTTATTGAGCAAGTCTACAAGTACATGTGGAAGTTCCTACAAATTGTTGTGGAAGATCGGTCATACGCTCAAACTGTTATCCACAAGCAGAATGCAAAATAATTACATAAAACGCAAGCATAGGAGCTCCTGCGAACTATTATAGAAGACCCCTATGCATTCAATTTACCATCCATGAACCAGATCTGCAGTACATATAATCTCTTTACAAATACAGATGTATGAACAACACCCACCTATAGGTAGGTGCAGAAAGACTTCAGTAAATGCAGTATCCTGTAGCCAACTCCAGTCTGCGAATGAATACATCTACCTGCAGCAGTGGAGGGTGTACTCTGTGGGCTAAAGACCACGACAAAATGCATCAAGAATGCAGTAAAAGGCGATGAATATTACAATGCCCTTGTAGTCAACCATCACCTAACATCAAGCAAATATATCGAGCTTCTACAGATAGGAGCAGGTGATACTTGACAAATACAAATTCCTACGGACAAATGTAATTGTCTAAGGGCCATTGAAAGAGACCCATATACATGCTACATGTTATCTGCAAGAAAAGGCATGAAGAATGCAACAAAAACCGATACACAGTACATACGAGCTGCCGTAGGAGACCCATCATACATCAAATATGTTGTCTACAAGAAGATGCAAGGAGAACTATTGCAGATACAAACATCTATTGGCAGTGACAGAGGAAACACCACCGGATCTGCAACATCCGTACAAGCAGACAGAAGGCATTTACAAATATTCTAAAAGTACCCCCGCACATGTGCACCTTAATTTATATACACATAGGAATACAAAGGAGGTAAATACAATCATAACTCGCATGGCCCCGGCGAGCGTATTATTGGTACACACGTGACGTCTAGGGATGCTACGCGGGTTAATAAGTGAATTCCAGTTCGAGCCCGATCATTCTATACAGGTAGATGGGAGTCGACACGGCTCGAACCATTAAATAAATATGTGGTCGAGAGATCGACCGGGATATTTGTTTTATACGTTCATATTAGGCCTTCAAGGCCCATAATTAAGATAATTCACTTACAAAGGCATAAAGCCTACGAAACCCGATCCTCTATCGACAGCCCGATAGAGTTGACAAGGTTCAATCAACAATAGCAATGACCCCACACCCCGATGATGATCGTGTTGAATGCAAATATCAACTGGAGGGGTTATTTTCAACCATTTCAAATATCTTCCAAACTCCACTCAAATATCAAACCACCCACAAACTCCAAAAAATCCCAAAATCATCCGAGACCAAGATATTTAAAATTGAAATTAAACTACTCAACACTTAAAGCAAAAACCATCCACTCTCCGCAACAGTTTGCCGAGGTGAACAAGTTAAAATTTACTTCAGCTCACAAAGAGCTAATGTATGGTCGAGAATATCACTAGGATCCATTCTCAAACAATCTCCTGCCAGCAAGGACGTGGTACGAGTCCTCTAACCGGCAGTTTCGCCGCTAAATGGCACTGCAGGAAAAACGGTTATGACTCGGGGCCCTCTGAACCAGGTGGTTGCCGCCAAATGGCACCATTATATTATGATTATGGCCAGAGCCCGTATGCTCCGCAATGGCATCAAATCCTTGAGATATGAATCAATAGGATATAATCGATAAGGCACAAAGCCCTCTGTTAGCTAAGATGGATTCAAATTTGTCCCCTTAGACAAACACTCCCCCCAGGTTTATAAGGTACCCTTGGACGAAGCAACCCATGGCTGCCGACAAGGATCCTTCTGTCAGGTTGGGTCATCTACCTCCTCTGACTAAGTAGACCAGGGACCACGATGGCCCGGGACGACGGAACCATGGGATCATGATCGGGTCTATCATCCATTCCCCCACCATCCGCTTTAAGTGCAAGTGGTGAAATTTCCAATTCTAAATATTAAATCTCTAAATTTTCCAATACACTAAACCCATTGCTGCTACTATATGCCAGATAACACATATCTCTATGTATCTGATTAATGACTAGCCTTAATCGAAAGTTCTCTCTCATTACTGGGAGGGGTAATTAACTATAGGGGTTTGCGCCTATAGGAAACCAGAACTCAGATCATAAAGTCCTCGCAAAATGAGGGTGAAATCTCTGGGTAGTGTCTTACCTACAAACCCATCTACCTTCCAAAATTTACTCCGGAACTCAATTTCGTTAAAACTCCCCCTCAAAAAACAAGAACGGGCGGAGGCCGGAGCCGAATTTTCAGAGCCCACAGATTTCTGGCGACTCCACTGGGGATTGGTTTCTCTTTCCATCTTTGGCTAGTTACCTCAGTGCTACAGTAGCAGCTATTCTCAACACAGATTCAAAATTTTGAATTTTTCCAAAATAATCATTTAAGGAATAAAATTTTGAATATTCTAAAAATGATCTTTCAACAAATTTATCGAGATAACGTATTTAGCAGTATTTTAAATTTGTATTATTTGAATTTGCTCGCTAATGTTATCTATTTTTTTATCTTATGTTCTGTGTAAGTCTCTGCATTCTAAAAGTGTGGGGTGATGTATCAGACTCTGATTACTAACCCTTACCTTTTATTCATGCAGATGGATCTACAGAATACTTCAATGACTGTCCAACTGAGGCGTGGAGCCAGCATTCAACTGGCAAATACCGTGATCAATACTGGAAGATCCGAAGCTACCATCCAGTTTGGTAGCATTGACTTTCCTACAATCGTTGCAAGGCCTGCACTTGTTCCTACACGCGGCATTGAATCTGAGGGGCATGCTAGAAGGCCCCACCCTACTGAAACTGACATTCATCGTGCACATCTGCCAGTGCCACGACCTACTGCTGAAAATCCTCATAGGAGGGCTTCTGTCTTTGAACGACTATCACAACCTGAGGCACCAGCCACCAAGAGAATTGTAGCTGACGGAAGGATTTCTGTGGTGGCTGCAAACCCCATATTTCTGCCAACTGGGTTATCTGCACCCGTGAAGAACACTTCTGAGGCTTCCTCATCTGGAGGAAAACTGACGAGAAGGCAGAGGAGGAAACTAAATGCTGAACTCCGAGCTCGACAATAATTCTCAACCCATCCCTCCAACCTGTCGGCCCAAGAGCCAGAAGCGACCATTCCGACCCGAAATGGGTTTGCGAATCTAAAGTGGGTAAAAAGAAACAGCTCAACTGGGGAGCTGAAAAAGTCTTTCTGGGATCAATGACCTGAAGTCCCACCTCCTCAAAAGAAGGAGCCTGAAACTCTTTCAGCCCGGGTATATCGAGTCCTGAAGACCGTGAAGGAGAGAGGACTGAAAAAGAGAAGATATCAGCAACCGCTGATGGTCGAAGCCAGGAGAATTCCACCAAGAGAACGTGCGGTTTAGCTTTGGCAAGGAGTTAGAACATGAGCAAGAGAGCCAAAGAGTTCTGAATCTTCCAATTACCAATAAGTTCGCGTACACCTCCTATTCGTTTCATTTGCTCTTCTATACTTACGAGGGAGTTACGCGAAGAGGAGTGGGATCGTGAGTGGTTAGAGAGACTTTTAGGAGAACGTGGCTTGTGCGTGGGGGCCGATCAGTTGATTAGCAGTCAACATTTGCTCATAAATAGCTTGTTGTGTACATAACGGGTCTTCTACAACAGCTCCTAGGAGCTCCTATTCGCTGCAGGTTATTGGTCCTCGCTTGTTGATAGCATGTCGTGAGTATATCAATATTCACAGAGGACCCGTTATACCTATAACATATCTACTATTACTACTTGTAGGCATGCTGGTGTGTTCATTTGCAAATTGATGCTGACCACTAGGTTGTTGCTGCATTTGTTACATGTCTCCCACAAATATACTATTGTATTCATTTTAGTCTTCTAAGATGCGTTTGTAGGGTGGTTGCAAGTAATATTGTTTGCGATTGAATGTGTACATTTGCAAGTTAACTAGTATTGATTGTGAGCAGGTTGTCGTATAAATGATGATTCATCTACTCTTCTAGTATCGCAGGTGTTTGCATTCATTGCAAGTTTGCTGAGTTGCTTGTAGATGGAGTGTTGTGTGCATCATTAGTTCATGCCCGTGCCCGCAAGTGAATTATTCTGTTCACCACAAGTCTCCGTCATTCGCTCATGAGAGCTCATACTCGATGTGGGTTCTTAGTCTCTGCCTGTAGATTGGCTAATTGAACCTGATGGGTTACTTTAATTTCATCATTTACGGGCAAGTTATACATTGAGAGTTTTGCTCGTCATTTGCCCTTTGTTTATTCGTTGATAGTCATTTGGATGTTCTTCACAAGTTCACTTAGCGTTTGTATTTTTAATATGATTGTGCATTCGTCAAATTAAAGTCCAGTTCCCTGCATTTTAGTTTAAGTGTTGTTCCCTGCAGTTCATTCAAATCTCATGTAGTTTTGTTTAAATCCAGGTCCCCTGTTTGCTAGAAATTTTGGCAGCTTCCCAGCGTCTCCCTTGTTTAGGTGAAATTTGGGGAGCTGGGCCTTCCCACCACGCCACAAGAGCGTGTATGATAGATATCGAGCGACACCACAGTCGTGATTTTCAATCCCACCATACTACAAGAATATGTATGGGTCTTCAAGGTACCTGTTTGAAAATGTGCAGTTTTTTTCCCGCAGGCACCGAAGCACGTACACGGGTACTTAAGATTATTACTATCATGCTACAAGAGCGTGCACAGGGCCTACCCACCTCACCACAACCACCGCACCGGACTCCCTCCTACCACGCTACAAGAGCGTGTATAGGTGGTCCCCCGGTGCACCACGAGCGCAGAAAACCAGGATTTGGAGTTTTAGGATTTTAAGAGGCCATTGATACCTTTGCGAGAGCGACAACGACGATTTTGATGTCGGGCGCCAGCGGTGATGATCGTGCACAAAATTTTCTCTCTTTTTTTCTTTTCTTTTTCTTTTCTCTTTCTTCTCTTTTTTTTTCCTCTTTTTTTGTCTTTTCTTTTCCTCTTTTTTTTTTAAATAACAATAATGCAAATAACTAATAATACAAGTTAATAATACTAATTAATAGATAAAAACGAATAAAAATGAAAAAAGGTTGTTGTGTGGTGGCTTAGTATTTGAAAGATGTAGATGGGTGTCAGGGATTGGAGTAAGCTGTAGCTATGAGGGGAAAAGAGGGTTGTTGGAATACAAAGAGTAGGATGTGAGTTGGTTGATTGAGGGGCTCGGGTGGAGTAAGGAGAAGGAGATTATGATCAATTGAGAGGGTTTGTGTGAGGTAAACGATAGAGAGATCGGAGCTAGTGTGGAGAGTTTCGGCTGGATTGGGAATCGGGAGGTGGCTAAGTATGGGTTTTGAAGCTTGAGGATTCGATTGGCAGCCGAATGTGAACAGGATGGGAGTTTGATGCTGGAGCTCAGTTCTAATGAAGGAGGATGGAGATTGGATGGCTATAGTGGGATGAGGCCGGTTGGAGATCGACTGTAGTGGCCTGACGTCAGCTACTAGGTCGGAGGCGTGCGAAGTCGGGACTGGCTGTGGGTTAGGGTAGAGCTAGACGTCGGGGGCGAGGAGGCATCGGCTCTGTAATTGGAGGTCGGAGGTATAGGCCGATGAGGTAGTTTGATAGGATGTGCGAATAGGCTATGCAAGTAGTTTGAGATCTCCGATCGAGAATGGATATCGGCATCAGGTTCGATCGTGAGATAGGAGGCTGTGGTCGGAGGTTTGTATGAGTGTGGAATCGAGGCAGGAGGTCAGTCAAGCAGGGAGGATGATGGATGGAGGCTGCAGAATCAAGCTAATCGTGAGGTGCGATCAATCTGGTAGAACGGGAGGTTGGAGTTCCGGATTTACATGAGGTTCGACGGTTGGGTTGACATCGTGAGGAGGATCGAACATATGTTGCTGAGTGGAAAGAGGCGTGTGAGTGTTCAAATGGGGTCGAGTGTTGGTGGCTTTGGATCGAGATTGGAAGCTGAAGACGGGAGTCGAGCAGAGAGAAGAGAGCGAGAGCGGGAAGAAGAGATCAGGAGCTTTGTGGGAGCTTTTTTGTCGAAGAGGAATGAAGGGCTTCGCTTCATCTTCGTTTTATCAGCGGGGGCTAGAGTTCGGCATAGAAAATGAGAGTGCAAAGATTAGCATCACGCGTAAAGAGACGATTTGGTGCAGATTTGAGCAGGATAAGGGAATGGGCCGCTAGCTATATAGGGATTTTGGTGGGATTTAGGCAAGAATTTTGAGAGGTTTTCTTTTTTTTTATTTGAATGGAGGTCAACAACATTCTCACACATAGATCAATCTATAAGGTAACCCCACTTCAATATCTTATGCCCAGGTGACATGATGTTTGGCAAGTGTTCGCCCTTCAAAAAGTTATCAAGGACAAGCTCTTATAGAGAATTTAGCAAAATTGAGAAGGACACATTAGGGATACGAGACCTTTAAGGGAAAACCTAACAAATTTTAGTGACTTTCAGAAGACCTGGGCATATGTTTTATTGATGTGGGCAAAGTGTTGTTTGGAATTCTCTAGGTGATGTTTATGCTGTTTGGACTTCCCTATGTGCTGTTTGGTCTTCCCTAGGTGCTATTTATGCTGTTTGGACTTCCTTAAGTGCTGTTTGGTCTTTCTCCATGCTGTTTTGAATGCTGTTGGCTGCTCGTTTTCCTCATTATTGATTTCTATGCAAGAGGCTTTAAATGTAGTCTGTTTTGGTAGTTTTTAATGGCTGATTTGCGGCACATTTATAAGGCTGTTGGATTCTTTTTTTTCCCTATATATGGGGGTTGTTTGCTGCTATTTTGGAGAGAGTTTTAGAAGTGAAAATTTGTGGAATGTAAAACCTGCGGGTTTTTTTTAGCTTGCGAGCTGGTCTCATTTCCCCTTCCCTCTACTAATTCGTCTTGGACTTCTGCCTCTTTCTTCTCACCACGATATCCCTTCCAATTGTATCATTCTTCTTTAATATTTATTAATATTAATCATTCTTCTCAAAATTAATATAAGTTATATGGTTGTAAGTTTGTTATGTTTATGTTTTAAGGAAGACGTTTAGTTAGCAATCCTAAAAAAGTTATTTATGTTTTTTGATTGCATCATTTATGCAGCCAAGCAAATAAGGGTAATCTACTAAGTATATTTTGGAATTGTTGTTTTATGACCCAAACAAGCCCAATCGGTTATACTGAGGTGTTGGCTAAGCAGTATATTTTGGATTTGTTGTTTTATGACCCAAACAAGCCAATTGGTTATACTGAGGTGTTCGCTAAGCTTGGCAACTCGAGATTCAATGTAGTGAGCAGCTAATGAGTTTGCACAACAATAGTTCCACTAGGTATAAATAGTGCCTGCAAAGCAATGTGACTTCCTTGGGGACTTTTCAAGGCGTAATAGCCATTATAATTGTAACTTCAACCATAAAAGTCGTAACATTCTAGCCTTTAGTTTTTGTAACCTAGACTCAAGTCAAATATTTGGGCCTAATAGAAGCACTAAATAAATTTGGTAGATAGTAATACGGAATGAGTTATAACTTAAACCCAACATAATGGGTTAAACTACAGCATTGGCAAAGTTAAATAACTCAACATCCACTCTAATAAATGCATAATCACTTAAGCAAAAGTAGCTCCAATGGTAATTTTGTGGCATGAATGTGGCTTGCCACGCTTTAGACATGAAAGTCATGATATTTTGATAATTCGGATTAAGCTCAATGGTCTAAACTAGGATTTTAGTTTGGACTAGATTCTAAATTTGGCTTTTGCTAACCTGACATGAAACATGATTGGTCCAATTAGGATTTTAATTTTCTTTGGATTTAGGTTTTAATAATTTGAACTCAATGATGCTAGCCTAACTACAACCCTATGGAATCATAACATTTCCTAGCAACAGCCTTTCAATTTCTATGATCAATGTTTCAGATTAAGGATTTTAAAGTTTCAAGAAATAAATATGTGCCTAAAGCATTTGTAGAACAGAGAACTTGAGCGATAATGTGATTAAAAAAAGAATGAAGTTATAATATTAGCAACTATTGACCATGCAGTATAGAACATAGCATTTAAGCAATAATGTGAAGGCTTAGTAAACATTTCCAAGTCGAATAGAACTAACGTGAGTTTGAAAGATTACTAACATTGATAACATAATTTTGTGTTGCAACAATCAATTTCATATTTGAATTTTGTCAAACTTATATATTTTATGTGAATTTAACATTTTAAATATGTAATAAATTGGTTGAGTCAATGCTAATATATAATTTCAAGATGATGTTATCCTATTCCTCAAGGATGCGGCTTTCCTATTTTTAATCTAGCAACAATTATGCCTCTATTATAATTTGTTATTAAGCTCTTTTGAGTTCCCCATTTATGTGGCTCTTCTATAAGTTATTCCTATGTCCATGGCTCTTTTGTTGGCGATTCCTACCATGCAGATGGTTGTTGTAGCAGTTATTTTGGTGAATCAATCTTAGAGATGGGTTGCATCAACGACTCCTTTGATTTAGTCCTCTAGCGATCACTTCCTAAAAATGTGTTACACCCAGCAGGAAGGGCGGAAAGCCTCTGCCCAGTTCAGAAGAGTCAAACCCAACAGGCAGCAGAGGAAATTTTGGCCCCTCTTGTGAGGCCCAGAAAAGCTGTAAGTTAATATGCAAGGAGAAGAAATCAAGGGAGAGATATTTAGAAATGTTTTAATTAGATTTCTTTTTTTTTTTTTTTTGGGAGGGGGGGGGGGGGGTTCAGGGTAGGCAGAATTTGTGTTTGCTGTAGTTTTATTTAGTGAGTCTCCTTGCGGCAGCTAGGGTTTGTGGGAGAGATGGCTAGGGTTTGTGGGAGAGCTGGTCTACCTCTCGAATATTAGATCAATTGTATCTTGCTTTCTTTTGAAGAAGAAATCCAAACAAACAGCCATTATCTTTGTGTTCCTACGTTTTTCTTCTCTCATGTTTGTTGTTTTTAATTCCAAGACACATCAAATTGGTATTAGAGCAAGGTTTTGGAGAGATGGCATCAAAGAAGATAGATGTGTAAGAAGGGGAATTGGAGCAAATCAAGTCCGGGATGGAGGAAAGGTTTTCAACTATGGAGAATAGGATGAAGAGCCGATTTGGAGGTATAGAAAAGATGATAAAGAAGCTCATGGAGATGCAACCCCAAGCTCCACCATTAGTTCCAATTGCTAACCCTAACCACAACTTAACCTGGGGTCCCTTGGCCAAATCGAACGGAAAAGAGATCGAACGGGAAGAGTTCGACAAAGAAAGTTCCTTTCATCAAGAGCCACCTCCTAGGGCTCCGATAAGAGGTGGAATAGAGTTTTCGGAAGGGGGATAGCAGGGAGTTTTATTATTATTGGCATTGTGTAAAAGATAATGGCTTCCAAGATAATAGTAGATCGATGATAATATATATACTTCCAAGATGCATCAAAATGATTTTTTTATTATTATTTGGTATTGTATAAAGCTTATATAATGTTTGAGGCTTGTAAAAAGAATTCTATAATGAATAAAAAGTTTTGCTTCATGTAAGAAAAATATTTTAACATTAAGGATTCAATTCTTTGATCGAATGTAATACCTAAAATTCTATGAGAGGTTATATCCTTGTACACGCATAAGTTTTAATTTTTGATGACTTCTTATATCTTCGTTTCTCTTCCTTCTTTTAATTATTGTTTAGTATGGGTTGAAAGTGAGTTATAGTTCTTTATATTTGCAACATTTGAATTTTAATTTTCTTTTTTCATGAAATTTTATTCATGTAGCATTTGTGATCCATAATTTTCTTGTCAATACGGTATAATCTAAGAACAAATTCTTCCCATATGAATTTAATTTACCATTTTCAATTTTCATTTAAGGCAATAAATAGTTATTTTAAGATTAATTGTTTGTTTCCTATGAAAATTGCATGTTTTTTAATATATTAGTTTCATCTGGATATATATTGCATGTTATATCAACACCAAAAAGTACATACCAATGTCAACAAATTTAAACAAAAATCTATGTGATTTTCCATCCATAATATTGGACCAGAAACTACAACGTCGTAGAACTTAACAGTACCCAGCAAATATCTTTCGCTTTGCTCATTTAGTTTCTATGACACATGTTCCATATTAGGGTTTTTAGAACTTCAAAAAATTTAGATGAACGATGTGCACTAAGTACTGTAGAATAGAGTAGTTAAGCAATAATATGAATAAAAAAAGAATGAAGGTGTCAAATAAGATAACATCAACCTTTGAAAACATTTAAATAATGTATACATCAATTACATGTCTTAGGTGTACCTATAGGTCCGTTAACATATCACTAACTGTAGAAAAACATATGAAGAACTGGAACATATTAAATTTTGTTAAAGGAAAATTTGATGTAAGCACCATAAAGCCAGCATTTTGAAACAGTCCATACCAAAGCAACTACTGTAATAGTTAATTGATAATCAACCAACCTCATCCAGTATAGTGTAATCCCAAATTATGTCATCATCAATATACCAATCCCCTCTTATGGCCTTTGAATTGTTTCTGACAATATCATATGTAGTAAGCAGAATTCCTCCCTCCTGAATTGTAAAACAAATGGTAACTTCCTTCTTTGGTAACCACAAATTATGAAATATGATAAAAAAACCATTGAAATAAGTATCGTCTTACAAAGAATCCAGGCATAATGGCATTAAAGCCAGATTCATGAAAATCGAACAAATCGCATTCAAATTATCCCATAATATAAACAGGACAGAAAAAAAAAACATTTTGCTTTCACGAGGTAGTTTACAACATCATATGATAGATAGAGGAGTGCTAGACCTTCAACACACTCCGCAGTTCAAATTCTCTAACTTTTGGGGAAGTTCCAGAGTACCTATAAAACACAAGAGTAAAATGATGAATCATGTGAAAAAATAGGGAAGGTCCCAATCGATCAGACTTTTTTATTTGTGACGAAAGGTGACTGAGGAATTCATGAGCACATTTTGCAGATCAAAGGTGAGGGTTGGGATAGGCATCATGTACTTATGCATAAGAAATTATTGCAAAAGAAGCTAACCATGTAAGCCTTACTCTCTTATCCTGGTAGACAACCCAACAACCGATAGTTCTTTCATCCAGTGGCTAAGAAGCGTCTTTGGTGCAACAAGTAACACCCTTTTGATCAAGGTAGATTGAAAAAGTCCAGCAAGAAAAGCAGAAATCTGAAAATTGGAGGTTATTATTAGAAAGAGGCATGCATATCTATGCTCTCAATCAAAATGAATTAACGAATCTAAATCTATACTAATCAGCAATCATATTTGAAAATTGGAAACCAATACTCTTGTATCAATCTAGATGTGGTATCCAATAAGTTTATCAAGGGAATGGCAACAATTAGGCCTTATGCAATAGACAAAAGAAACGAATAGCTTGGAAGTTCTACTAAGCACATATGGAACAAAACCAAAATCTAGAATAGTAGTATGAACCTTGTGGTAATTTGTAAACCTAACTGCAATGTATGTAAGAAATGATTCTTTAAATGAAATAAATATGATTGTGCAGATAAATCTTAGCATGACTGTTAGATTCAGTGATTTGTTCTTAAACAAAAGTATTTATTTCTGTTATGCACTTTACTAGAAAATGATCTGTCAGCACAAAAAAAAGACTGATAAATTACTCTATCACGCAGGTCCATGCTTTAATCTCAACAAACAGAAGCAGTAAGATAGTAAACCATCAGATAGCTTATTCACCTGCATGGTCTTTCCCAGACCCATGTCATCACCCAAAATTCCTCCTGTCCCACGACAATGGAGAGACCAAAGCCACTTCAAACCCTCCCTTTGGTGTGGATAGAGCATCTTCGCTGTCTTACCAGGAAGTGTGTACCTTGAAGCCCTGCACCTACCGGCGCCATTCATCCCAATGGAATCCTCGCTATCAATATTGATATCTTCTATAGTAGCATCCCTCTCTCCCCACTTTAATTCATCATCGCTTCCCAAAACAACACAATCATCCTTATCACTATCATCATCTAGAACCAATCGCTCCACATCTTTCCCTTTTACCCCCTTAATATGCATGCTCTCGTCTTGCTCTAAAACCAAAGACCTCACAGTTTTCCCTTTAAGTTTCTCAATTCCCTCGCTCCACTTTTCATCTGATGAAGACGAAGAAAGCGAAGAGGATGCACTTTTGAATTCTGCTTCTAATTCGTGCGGGACCGGCAGCAAATTGCGGTTTGGCTTGTCAACAGAGAGTGTCTCCAACCGTGAGCTGAGATCATCGAGGACATCCCAGACGTTATCACAACCGCCGACATCAGACTTTTCTCCAGTTGATGACCCCGGTGACAACATGCTGCCAGGTTTCCCGCTGTCAGTCCTAGAGGAGAGTTTGCAGAGGCGACGGCGTCCTTCTAGCTTTACCTTGCGAGCCCTAATTTCTGCATCCAAAGATGGAACAAAAGATCCTTCTTTTTCTTTTGTTTGCTGGGGGAAGGGGGACGTCATACGGGTAGTGCAATGGGAGGTAGTTCGACTGCGTGAGAGGCTTTGGGCAAGGCGTTCGTTAAGGCTGAGGGGCCTTCTTTCCTCCTCCGCCATTGATTGCTAAGAATTCCGTCTACTTCTCCTAGCCACTAAAGAGAGGCTCGATCGCGCCAAAAATCAGCTGACACCAACAAACAACGGGTGCAGGGACCAGCGAGAGCGCAGCTAGGGTTTCATGCTCCGTACCCTAGAGGCAGCGCCTTCTCCCCCCCTTCCTTCTCCTCCGATCTCTACAAGGTTCTTCTTCGTTTCAATGTTCGTGCAGCTCCGCTTGCTCAGGCACCCCGCAGGAGGGCTTTATGCCCCTTCAATCTCCGCTTCCTCCCTTCTTCTCTTATTCACTTGAATCCAACTTTCTTCAACCCTTCCTGCGTCAGGGGATTAACATGTCTGAAACTTTCCCTCAGCACTTCTTGGCTCTTCTATGGCTATAGACGAACACTGCTCTTTTCCTCCACCAAACTTGCAGAGCTGCCGTTGGGAATCATGCGCGTAAAATGGCCAGTTTGAATTTAAAAGATAACCTGTCGTTCTCTTAAAAATTATCTCTTGCTTCCCCGTATAAGAATTCGAGATTAATGCTTTATTTGAAGAGTACGCCAGATAAGATTTTGAAAAATTAGCGCCTTCCAGAGATTTGCACAATTTATAAAGCATATGAAAATTATCTCGTAATATGTGCAACATTTGAAGTTATTTGGGTTTAAATTTTTCATTCTAATATTATTCCTGTTATGTTCATTTGTATGTTTTAGCTGTGATTTCAGTTAAGATTTTAGAGATTTAGGCTGGGCTTCTTTTCTCTCTCTATGTCTTCCAATTCCTTTTTTTTTATTTTTTTATTTTTTAATCTTATATATAAAGAGAGAAGGAAAGAGAATGTGAATTTGAAAGAGAGATTGAGAGAGAACAAAAATGAGTTACATATGTTCACAATACCAATTAGGTAGATTGTACTTATAAATTTTGCAACGTTGTTTCTAGTTCCTCTAATTTTCATTTAATTTGTATATAGGGCTTGCACAAAGTTAAAATCATGTATGATCTATGTCCTTGATTAGGGGTGTCAAATTTTGACACGACACGAAAACCCGACTCGAACCCGACCCGAATTTTTCGGGTTTGACCCGACCCGTTTCTCAAACGGGTCGGGTTCGGGTTGCAAAAATCGACCCGTTTGAAAAACGGGTCGGGTTCGGGTTGACCCGGCGGGTTGCCGGGTCAACCCGATAACCCGTTTAGTTTTAA
Organism: Dendrobium chrysotoxum; assembly: GCA_019925795.1. Taxonomy (NCBI): domain Eukaryota; kingdom Viridiplantae; phylum Streptophyta; class Magnoliopsida; order Asparagales; family Orchidaceae; genus Dendrobium; species Dendrobium chrysotoxum. The sequence continues at coordinate 39,710,025 of CM034303.1, read as the reverse complement.
AAAAAACAATTAATTTCAAAATTCCCGCCCGCTGCCCGCGCCCGCTGCCCGCGCCAGCTGCCCGGCGCTCGCGTGCCAGCGCCCGCGCTGCCCGCTGCCCTCGCGCACGAGCTGCCTGCTGCCCGCGGCCTCCGCTCCGCCCGCGCTGCCCGCTAGCACGCGCACGCGCTGCTCGCTGCCCGCGCGCTCCGCTCCGCCCGCGCTGCCCCGCTTCGCCCGCGCTGCCCCGCTCCGCCCCGCGTGCGCTCGCTCGCCTGCCGCCGTTCCGCCGGCCGCCGCCGCAGTTCGGCATCCGGGTCGGGTCGGGTCAACCCGGTAACCCGACCGGGTCGGGTCCGGGTTGGACTTTTCGACCCGTTTACATATCCGGGTCGGGTTAGGGTCAACCCGTTTGAAACCGGGTCAGTTCGGGTCTGACCCGAACCCGACCCGCAACCCGATTTTGACACCCCTATCCTTGATGGAGGCGTGGTGGAATCAAGTTTTGAAAATTAGAATAGAATTTTCCATGTACAGATGTATGCTAGATAGAACTTTTAAATTATTAAAGAGATAGTATCACTATAGTGAAAAGGATCTTTGCTAGAAACTCCGACGAACTCGATAAAGAAAAGGAGTTGCATATGCTCAAAATACCAATTAGGTAAATTGTACACATAAATTCTTATATTTCATAAGTTTAGGGTATTTTAAAACATAGAACTTCCTCCTAGTTATTTTACATTGCTTACTTTCATTAGAATAATCCTTTAAATTGGTGATAGGATAAATTTAACAATCAGTAGATGCAGCAATAAAGTAATTGTTGGGATCATTCTAATCCCCGTTGGAATGATACTCAACTCTTCTTATATTACTTGACATGACACATACACTTGCGTAGTATCCATTTTAGCCCATAAGTGTAGGGTGCAATGTAGACAAAGTAAATTAAGTTTTTTATGCCATTGCTTGGATATAGAAATATTGTTTCTTTATTCACTTTATATTACTTTGAGAATTGATTTATTCTTATTTGTGTTTATGTTCAATCTATTTTTATTTATAAGGATGTTTATTTTGTTGCACTACAAGTTGAAGTGGGAGTAGAAGTGATTCTTATTATTTATGATTATTAGTGCAATTTACTATTTAACACTTGTCTAGTTACTGTGTATTCTTGTTAAATAGTGTAGTAGTTTTTATTTCCCTATTATTTTAGTCATTGCATGTGTAGTAGAAATCAATTAGTGATATTGTTGTTTGAACCTGAAATTGAAAAAAAAAACCCTAAGAAAATTTTAAAAAGAAATAAATTAACAAATTAACTCAGTTAATGAGGATGAACAACCCAAACCCTTAAGAGATTATACTAATTCATTGGTAAATGACATTCACTTGAGTATTAGCAGATCCAATATTCAAGCAAATAATTTTGAACTTAAACCTATGTTTATGCACATGGTGCAAAACTCACAGCTTGGGTGACTCATATTGAGGATCCAAACTTACATATTGTAAGTTTTTTTAAAAAATTTGTATAACCTTCAAGTATAACAGAGGCTCTGATAATGCTGTTAGACTTAAGATATTTGCATTTCTATAAGAGATTAAGCAAAATTATGGTTAGATTTCTAACCCTAGGCTCTATTACTACCCGGAATGATCTTGCCTATAAGTTTTTAGCAAAATACTTTCCTCCATCTAAAACAATCAAGCTTAGAAATGATATTACATCCTTTATCCAATTTAATATATAGTCTAGTTGTGAGGCATGAAAAAGGTTTATGGAGTTACTTAAGAAATATTTAAATCATGAACTACTAGATTGGTTGATAATTAAAACTTTTTTAATGGATTAGTAAGCTTTCTTGAGATAATCATAGATGATGTCATTGGAGGTTCATTAATGTCTAAACTCGTTAATGAAGCTTATGCTTTAATCTAAGAGATGGACACTAATAACTTCCAATGGTCTTCTGATAGAGTCAATGCCAAGAAAGTTACAAGTGTGATTGAGTCTCATGTATTGTCTACCTTGACTTCTCAGATAACTGCCATTTCTAAAATGCTAGAAAATCTAGGAGTTAGTATAACCCAAGGAGCATCTATGCTAGTTGATGAAAATATGTATGGAATGATAAATGACCCTAGTTCATCAAGAATCTCCGAATGTAATTAATAATAAGTCAAATAATCCTTACTCTAACACATGTTACTCTGATAGGCGAAATCACGTTAATTTCAATTGGAATAATAATCAAAATGGGGTTTAGGGTTTATAATTGGAGTAATAGCCAAACAAATGATGTAGGAAATTGGAACTAGTCTCAACCAAATTTTGGAAATTCTAGGCCCAATTATTGACCAGGTTTCAATGCTAACAATCAGTATAAGGATAAGATGCCATCATTAGAATACCTAGTGTTATAGATGGCAACTCAACTTCAAAGTCAAGCTGTTGTTATTAGAAACATAGAAACCCAATTAGGTTACCTGGCTAATTCACTAAACACTAGACCCCATGAAACCCTTCCTAGCAATATTGTGGTTAATTTGAAGTACAAGGGTAAAAAGTAGCGTAAAGCCATTTAGTTGAGAATTGATAAGGCGTTAGAGAAGGTGATTAGGGAGAAAGACAAGCATGATGGATAAAAGAGTGAGGAAACATCGGTAAAACCCACCCAACTTGTAGAATAGCCCAAACCATGTGAAAAATTAGAAAAATCCATAAATAAGATTGTAGAAAGATCACCACCACATTTTCACCAGAGTTTTTTGAAGCAAAACTTAGATAGTAAATTCTCTAACTTTTTGAAAGTATTGACAAATATGATAAGTAATATTCTCTTAGTAGAAGCCTTAGAGCAAATGCCTAGTTATGCCAAGTTTATGAAGAACATCCTTAGCAAAAAAAGAAAGTTAGGTGATTTTTAGAATATTGCTCTCTCTAAAGCATGTAGTGTGATTTAGTAGAAGAAAATTTCTCAAAAGCTAAAGGACCCTGATAGCTTTACTCTTTCTTATGCTATAGGGGACAAATTTTATGGAAGAGAATTATGTGATCTAGGAACCAGCTACAATCTTATGCCCCTTTCGATGTTTAAGAGACTTGACTTTGGAGAGGCTCAACCCATGATTGTTACCCTTCAGTTAGCAAATAGATCTTTTACTTATCATAGGGGGGTGATGGAGAATATGTTGGTGAAAGTGGATAAGTTTATCTTCCAAGTTGATTTCTTACTATTAGACATTGAAGAATATAGTGATAACTCAACCATTTTGGGTAGACCTTTTCTAGCCATTAGAAGAACAACGTAGTGTTCAGAAAGGGGAGTTGAAAATACGAGAACATGATCAAGAAGCAACCTTTAATATCTTGAAGTCTATGTAGTTCCCTAAGGATCATAGTGAGGATTAGTGTTATAGACTTTATTTGGTGGAGAGTTGTGTGGGGAAGATAATCGAAGAGATGTTGACTAATGATTCATTAGATAATTCTTTGATTGAGGATGACATAGGAGAATTTAGTAGAGATATGACTTATCTGTTAATGAGGCCCCTATAGATTTTAGTGTGAGGTATGAGATATTAGACACATCTTCTTTTGGAAAATCCTTGAGACCCTCAATCTTTGAAGAACCTACTTTAAAGTTGAAAGCATTGTTGGCCCATTTTAAGCATGCATTGTTAGGTGATGGATTAACTTTACCTGTTATTAGCTCGACTAATCTAGTATTGATCAGGATTTTAAAAACTCATAAAAAAGTAATTGGTTGGATGATAGCTAAATGCAAGGGATAAGTTCATCATTATACATGCACAAAATTTTGATATAAGAACGCTCCCAACAAAAAGGCTGATCCTCAAACAAAACTGCACCCTACCTCAAAAGGAAGTTATTAAAAAAGAGATACTTAAATGGCTCGATACATGAATCATATACCCTATTTTTGGAAGTACTTGGGTTATTCCTATTCACTGTGTGCCTAAGAAAGGAGGTTTAACTATTCTGACCAATGAAAATAAAGAGTTAATACCAACTAAAACCGTCACAAGATGGAGAATTTAAATTGAGTGTAGGAAGTTGGACAAAGCCATTAGAAAGGATCATTTTCCTTTGTCATTCATTGACCACCTGCTTGATAAGTTGGTAGTGCATCCATTCTTTTATTTCTTATATAGTTATTCAGGATATCACCATATTCCTATAGTACTAGAGGATTGACATAAAACCATATTACTATCACATATGGTACATTCACTTTTTATAGAATGCCTTTAGGACTTCATAATAACCCTACAATATTTCGGATATATATGATGTATATCATTTTTCAGATTTGATTAAGCAAGGCTTTGAGATTTTTATCAATGATTTTTCTATATTTGGTACTTCATTTGATTCTTGTCTTGAGCTTTTAGTTATGGTTTTGAAAAGATGTAAAGAATCAAACTTAATTGAGAAAAATGAGTTTATGGTCTCATAAGGCATTCCTTTGTGGCATAAAGATATCTGAGAAAGGTTTAAAGGTGGATAAGGAAAAATTTCAAGTAATAGAAAATTTGCCACCTCCTACCTCTGTTAAAGATGTGAGAAGTTTTCTAAGCCATACTACTTTTTACAGGAGATTCATTAGAGATTTTAAAAAAATCACGAAGCTAGTATGCCATTTATTATAGAAGGACATCCCTTTTGATTCAAATCATAAGTGCTTAGAAGCTTTTTAGACCATGAAAAAGCATTTGAATATAGCACCCATTATCATTATACCTAATTTATGACTTAGTTTTAAACTTGTATGTGATGCTAGAGAATTTATTATAGGGGCAATATTAGGGGAGACAGTGGATAAGAAGTTTCATATCATTTACTATGCTAGTAGAAATTTAAATGAAGCCCCAATCAATTATATAACAATTGAAATAGAATTACCGGCCACCAATCATTCCGCTATCATATACTTGTTAACAAAGAAAGATGCCAAATATAAGTTGTCCAAATAGATTCTTTTGTTACGTGAATTTGATGTAGAAATTTTTAATAGGAAAGGAATAAAAAATCAAGCTATCAATCATTTATCATGATTGGGATTGGAAAACATGTTAATGATGAATCTGACATAATGAGTTTTTTTCATTAGAAACTATTTACATTGAGTGGCAAATTTTTGCCTTGATATGTCAATATAGTGAACTATATTGTTAGTGGTGTTATACCATTTGATATGCCATATACCTAAAAGGTGAAAATTTTTATATGATGCTAAGTTTTATTTATGGGATGAGCCATACCTCTATAGGAGTTGTAAGGACCAAATTATTAGATGTATCTCTTTTGAGGAGATTGTTAACATTATCAGTCAATGTTATGGCACTAATTATAGGGAGCATTTTGGAGGATATAATACTGTCTCCAAGATTTTATAATCTAGATTTATTGGCCTGCCATATTTAACGATGTTAATGAGTATGTTAAAAAATGTGATAGGTGTTAGCAAGTAGGCCATCTTTTAAAGAGAAATGAAATGCCCTTGATCTATATGCTGGAAGTTGAGATATTTGTTTTGTGGGGATTATAATTCATGAAACCATTTGTTCCATATTTTAGAAATTAATATATTTTGATAGATGTTGACTATATTTTTAAGTGGATTGAAGGAGTGGTTGTACCCAAAAATGATGCTCAAATAGTTAGGAACATTTTAAAGAAAAATATCTTTACTAGAATTGGAATGTTTCAGCATTCATTAGTGATGGGAAGAGTCATTTTTTCTATAGAAGAGTTGAAAATTGAATTTCAAAATTTAGATTACAACATAGGATAGTAACTACTTATCAACCCCAAACTAGTGGCCAAGCTAAAATTTTTAATATAAAGATTAACAGAATTTTAAGGAAAATTGTAAACCTCAATAAGAAAGATTGGTCTATAAGATTGGATGATGCCTTATCGGCTTACATGACTAGTTTTAAAACTTCAATAAGAATGTCAGCCCTTAGACTTATTTTTGGAAAAGCTGGCTATTTGCTAGTAGAATTAAAGCATAAGGCTTAATTGGCAGTGAAGGAGTTGAATTATAATTTGAAATATGTTTTCGAGAAGAGACTAATACAATTGAATGAGCTAGAGTTTATACATGAGGCTTATGAGAATGTTAAGATCTATATGGAGAAAACAAAGAGATGGCATGATCAAAAGCTAATTAAGAAATAATTTACCTTTGTACAATATGTATTTTTCTATAATTAAAGATTTAAGTTATTTCCTCAGAAGTTGAAGTCCAAGAGGTCTGGTCCATTCACTGTAGTGAAAGCATATCTTTACTAAAATATAAAAATTTAGAATAAAAGAAATGCTTAAACTTTCTAGATGAACATATAATAATTAAATTCTTATTTTGGAGGGAAATATCAATTACAAAAGAGTAACTACTGACTTGGTCCATCCTGAATAGAATAAAACATAGTCTGGATGAAAATCATGAACATAGCACTCATTAAGAGGAAACCCAAAATTATAATTTGTGCATGTTACTTTGTGTGTTAATAGTGTATGACAGAGTTTATGTGTTGTCATGAGTCCTCCCTAGTCAAATAGACCATGTATGGAAAATCTATATGAAGTGTTATGCCATTAGAACCCTTCAACCACAATGCTACACTTTGAAAGAGCATCGCAACGCTAGAGGAACCAAGCACTGCTATACCAAATCGCCACTTAGCATAGCTACACAACATCATGGCATTAATCCTTCAATTTTTTGTCCAAATTGAGTGAGCTCCATTGTCACAACCTGACCTGATATGACCCAATAAAAGCACAAAGTTCATACCATGCCCAATTGTGGCAAGAAGCAAAGACTCACTCCAAGATCAAGAGGGAGAAATACTGTGAAACTAAAACATCCAAATTATACACAACATAAAGCCATTACGGAATATAATATAAATAAGAAGACCACTAAATCTCAATAATAATTTCTTTATATATCATCCAAAACACATGTAAAATTTGAAGTCCATCTATAATAATGCTTGTAATAGCAAAGTACAATAAAATTAAAAGCCAAGCCTGCAAAAAGATAACTAACCAAAATTCATAACTACAATACAGATTAGAGCCTGATATTAAAACTACTCAGCTCGCTCCTTATCTTATAACAACCCAAAATTTTAAATTGAATGTATTTGAAAAATATAATAATTCTGAAGTGAAGCGTTGTGGCGCTACATTTTTGGCAAAACGGCACTATGGGGAGAAGCTTTAGGAGCTTACTTTCAGCATAGTGTTACTAATTTCTATTCTACATTAACTTTGGATTAATCATGAGGCACGACAACGTAGTGATGTACCACATACAACATTGCGGCACTGGGTCTAATGAGTGCAACGGTGCTAGGCATTAAATTGTGTTTAATATAAATATCCCTGCCATTTTGCTCCCTCCCTTCCTCGAAAAAAGGAGGGAAAGAGAAGGAAGAGAGGAGAGAGAGGGAGAGGGAGAGAGAGAGAGAGAGAGAGAAAGCTCTCTGGGACTTTTTTATCCATCGCCAATATTATAAAAAGTGTTCGGATAACAGTATGTGATTATCTTCTTAGTCATGTTTTTGATGATTTTATTTTTTATGATTTCAATCTTTTTAAAAGTGATAAGAAATATATTTTCTCCTAATTTATTGAGCTTCTACCATGTAACTTTTTTATATCTGATAGCGATAAATTTTATGGGCATTTTGAGTGTAATATTATTAAATTTCTCCAAGCAAATTGAAAGCTATAATTTTTTGAAGCAAATGTATAGTATTTAGATTTTTTAGATTTTCTTGCATTTCATGAATTATTATATTTTATATATGATGTTGACTTTCATTTGTATAGAGAAAGTGATAAGATTAACATAAAATAAATATGATATTTATATATAAGCAAGAAAGGTTGGCTGTTAACACTATGACTAATATGTGTTAGCTCTTCAAATATAATACCTTATGTAAGAGGGTGTGCTGATAAGCTTTTCTTTAAAGAGGGTTTATGGTGTTATCTCAATTATACCTATAACTGATTGATTGAATTATATCGACAGATAGAGGGTGATGACTCTTAAATGAATATTGAAAGTCATCTGTGAATTAAATTAAGAAAATGAACAATGATGGTAAGATAAAAATTGATGATGAATTAATCAACAATTGGTGTTGAATTAAAAACTGATGACCAATTGGTCGATATTTAGTGTTGAATGATAAAAATGCCACATTAAAGCTTGATGTCATGCCTTGCACATCATAATTGTATTCATGATTACATTGACATGATGGCATATGAAATAATTTATAGATAGAACAAATATATAATTGATTGAACTTGTATTGATACTGATACAATATAGCATAACTTGTCTCATTAATTGATAGTCCTTTTTACTAAATTTTCTTATAGTTTGGTAGATCTCTTTTTGATTTACTAATCATATTAGTTTTACTATTGATTACTACAGATTTATATATTACTTCTTGCTTATACATTCTAATAGACTATTAATTATTAATTGATATGGACTGAAACTAAAGCAGACATATTGATTCTTTTTTATATATTACTTCTTGCTCATATTGATGGCATATGAAATAATTTATAGATAGAACAAATATATAATTGATTGAACTAGTATTGATACTGATACAATATAGCATAACTTGTCTCATTAATTGATAGTCCTTTTTACTAAATTTTCTTATAGTTTGGTAGATCTCTTTTTGATTTACTAATCATATTAGTTTTACTATTGATTACTACAGATTTATATATTACTTCTTGCTTATACATTCTAATAAACTATTAATTATTAATTGATATGGACTGAAACTAAAGCAGACATATTGATTATTTTTCCTTGTATTAAATGTAATGGTGAGTTTTGATTATTTGCTCAGCTTCTATGATCATTATATAATTTTATATGATTTGAAGTAAGGTAAGGAGCCTGCAGCATAAGGCTAGGTAGTGATAGTAGTTTAGTTTTACTTTCAACTCTTTAATTTTATATGTATTCTTTTGCAGCCGATAATGGCTATTATATATATTATTTTAGCCTTTGGGATTGAGAACAAAATGTATATATTATTTATGAAAATATAATAATATTTTATTACTATTTAATTTTTTTAATAAAGCAATTAGTCAGCTAGAGTTGGCGATGATCTAGTTATAAATAAGTATTGGTTGTTAATTAAAAATTAGGAAATATTATGATTAAAAATAGGGAAAAAGAATAATAAGAAGTAAAGAGAGATGAAATATTTTCATTTTAGATCCTGGGGTATGACATACCCTTTCCCTGACCTGAACATGAAAGCAAAAAGCAGGAGTGAGCTAACACAGCTTAGTAGGACATAATAGCCTAAAATAAAAAATAATAACTAAAATCAAAATAGCTAAAAATGTTTAGATAATAAATTGAAGTACTATACAGAAAGCTAATCATTAAAATTACACTTGAACTGACTAAGATATAAGAAAACACCTTATAGTAAATATCGAAATGGCCCTTAGGTCCCAACTTCCAATACATAACAAATAATAGAATCCCTTCTCGCCGACAACAGAATCCCTTCTCACCAACAATAGAACCCCTTCTCACTAACAATAAAACCCCTTTTCATTGCCAATAGAATCCCTTCTTAGTATTTTTAGAATAGCCCTCAGGCTCCAAACTTCTACACATTATAACCAATATAATCCCTTCTCACTGCTAATCCCTTCTTCTCACACAATTTAAATATTACGAACATATACATTGAAAATACAATATATTCTACACTACTGGAGAAATTATAGTGTTATGCTATAATTTTATACAAATGCTTTAGTATCTATCAAAATGATTCCCTAGCTGGTGTTCCACAGTTCACCAAAACTATAATTTTCAAAATTTTATCATATTACTAGAGATTGTGTATAATAGTATTCTAAAGCTTTAACTAAATAGAAGCACTATTTTTAGATGTCAAAATAAAATTTTAAATTGATAAAAATCAATATTTTTCAAAATCACCCAGCAAAAATCTTGAATAAATACACAAAATAACCAAAATAATCGTACCGACAACATATCAAAAGTTACACGAATGAAGTAACCAAAATATGAGAAAACCAAAATTTTTTAAACCAAATAATAAATTTGATTAGAAAAATCCCAAAACTCTTAATTATTAGAAGTTGATATAGGAAAAGCCAAACCCACCTTGACCCGATTAATTTTTTGAATTGGGTCATCAGCTAAAAATGATTAGAAGCCACCTAAATCGGACTTTCTCTATCTAAAAAACTCTCTCTCTCACTAGTGTCAACTTGTTGATTGAAATGAATGGAATAAAGTAGTGGAAAAAGATATTTTAAATATTAAACTTGGCCTAGGACCGTGCTGCTAGCCATGACACTCCTTTAGAGAGCCCACAACGCCACAGTACCACTCTAGCACTATAGTGCTAAATTAATTTCCAATTTTCCTGAGAGCACTTCCACCGAGGTGCTTTCAAACCACAGTGTTGAGGATCCCTAAGGAAATACTTTATATTTTTCAATAAGCCCCTAGGACCTACTTCAAAACACATACAGGCTAACATGCACATAGAACACTTCTAAACTTATGTAGATCAGAGCTTAAAAGTAGAAGTTTAGTGGGTTATCTCAACTTGGGTTTGATCATGATAAGTAGATTGTATAATAATTATGGTGGTGCCACAACTCCTCTCTCTCTCTAGAAAAATATCATCCTCGATATTTTCAGCTAAAATAAATTAGATTGGACCTGGATATAACTGTCTTATCTCATATTCCTTTTCCCATATAGCCTCTATGGTGGTCTTGTATTTTCACTATACCTTAATCATCAAAATATATTTACTCCTCAATTTCTTAATGTCGTTCGTAAAAATCCTATCCAATTTTTCCTTTTAGTATAGATTCTGATGTACCTCAATATCATCAATAGATAATCAATTTATAAAATTAGATACCCACTTCCTTAGAGAAGACACATGAAATACACTATGTATGTTAGACTTATGATCAGACAATAATAACCTATAAGCAGAACTACCAATCCTCTTAATAATCTTAAAAGGTCCAATGTACCTTAGACTTAGTTTACTAATTAAAATATGTTGATACTCATTAGGACAGACTTTAACATAAATAAAATCACCAATCTGAAACTTAATAATTTTATGCTTTCGATTATAATATATCATCGGCCTATCCTGTATAGACTTTAATCTTTCTCTGACTAGATGGATCTTCATTGCAGTATCATCCATCAAAGTTGGCCCTATCATATATCTATCACTCACCTCTACCAAAGATAAAAGGGTCATACACTTCCTGACATGTACAGCTTTATAAGGGGACATAGTTATGCTGGACTGATAACTATTATTATAAGTAAATTCTATTAATAAAACATGATCCTCCTTGTTACCCCTAAAATCCAAAACATAGAGTTTTAGAAGATCCTCTAGTACTTAAATAGTTCTCTTGAACTGTCCATCTGTCTGTGGATAAAAAGACATACTTAAGTGTAATTTTGTACTCAGACCTTGATGAATATCTCTCCATAACCTAGAAATAATCTGGCCTTCACGATTCGATTCAATCACTTTTGATATATTGTGTAATCTAATAATGTCCTTGACATATATCTGTGCAATGCTATCTTTTGGATCAATTTGTCTGACCAAGATGAAATGTGCAAACTTTTTCAGTGGATCAAAAAAAAAAAACCCATACAATATCATATCCCTACCTTGATCTACGGAATCACATAGATAAATCCATCTTCACCTCTTCCAATTTCTATTTGGAATAGGCAATGACTACAGAAGACCATCCAATTACTAATGCTCTGCCTTCACTAACAGACACGCCTCACACTTTAAAATAAACTCTACTACATCCTTCTTTAATCCAGGCCACCAGAATATATCTTTTAAATCATCATGCATCTTGCTGCTTCCTAAATGAATATTAGCTAAATAATGTACCTTATTTAGAATCTTAGATCTCATACCACCAATAAAAGAAACTCATAATCTATCCTTTCAAAAAATTATACCAGAATCAGATAACAAAAGTTCAGGTATCTTACCACACTTAATCTGACCAATTAGCTTTAGATACTCAATATCTGGCTTCTGAGCTTCTTAAATTCTTTCATGAAGAGTAGGCTGAATAATTATTCGAGCTAAAAACTTGAATCGATATTAATGGATACCACCTTTATCTCCAACTTCTCCAAATCTTGAATAAAAATGTCTATAGAAGTGAGAAATAAAAGAGAAACACCTAAAAATTTCCTATTCAAAGCATCTTCCATAATATTCGCCTTACCAAAATGATATTGAACATACATGTCATAATCCTTGATTAGATCCTGCCATCTCCTCTATCTAAAATTTAGATTATTATAAGTGAAAATGTAATTCTAACTCTAATGATCAATGAAGATTTATATCTAATTTTGTACAAGTAATGTTTCTAGATCTTCAAAGAAATTATAACAGTAGTTAACTCCAGATCATGTGTCAAATAGTTATTTCATGTAGCTTAAACTATCTAGATACATATATAATAACTTTACCATACTTCATCTTCACACATCCCAATCCTTTTAGCAAAGCATCACTAAAACCTAAAACTTATCTGTCCCTAAAGGAGTAGTAAAAATCAAAACTAAAGTTAAATGATCCTTCGACATCTATAAACTCTCTTCACACTCCAGAGTCCATATAAAAGCTATTGACTTCTAAATTATTCTTGTCAGTGATAAAAAAATTTAAGAAAATCCCTGAATAATTTTTTAATAGTAACCAACCAAACCTAAGAAATTATGCACCTCAAAAACTATAGTAGGCCTTAACTAATCAGAAATAGCTTAAACAACCTGGGGATCTACTTAAATATTTGCATTGCTCACTATGTGCCCTAAAAATGAAATGTTATTCAACTAGAACTCACTCTTCAAAAACTTAGCAAATAATTGATGCCGCCTCAAAATCTCTATAACAGCCCTCAAGTGTATTACATAATCATCCTTAAATTTGGAATAAATTAGAATATCATCTATAATGACTATAAAAATTTAGTCTAGATACTTCTTGAAAACCCTATTCATTAAATTTATAAAGAATGTTAGAGCATTAGTCACTCCAAATTACAACTAAAAACTCATAATGCTAATTCCTCTTAACAAATGCAGTCTTCTCCATATCCTCATCCTTTACCTTTAATTGATGATAACCATATAACAAATCAATCTTAGAAAATATAAAATATCTAATTAGCTAATCGAACTAAACATCAATCTTAGGCAAGGGGTACTTTTTCTTGATAGTTACATTATTCAGATTTTTGTAGTTGATACACATTCGTAACGTACTATCCTTTTTCTTTACAAACAAAATAGGTGCTCCTTATGGAGACACGCTGGGCAAGAAGAGACCTATATTCAATAACTCTTGAAGTTGTAACTTTAACTCCTGAGTCTCCTTAGGTGATATCTTATATAAAGCTTGGGAGATTGGAGAAATACCTGAAAAAATATCTATGTAAAACTCTATTTCCTTATCTATTAGTAAAGTTACTAACTTCTAAGGGAAGACATCCAAAAACTCCTGAACTACAAGAACACTACTCATAGATACAGGAGATAGCCTCACACCTCTGACAGATATTAAAAATACCAGACTATCTTTCCTACAAAGACTATCCACCTCTAGAGCAGAAATCAAATACGAGAGAATACTTTTGATTCCATAAAACATGAAATTCTCACCAGTCTGATAAAGAGTTACTTTCTTCTTTAGATAATTGATCTAAGCCCTATATTGACTCATCTAGTTTATACATAAAATGATATTAAATGTAAAAATAGGCAATAAAATGAAACCATATCTCCAAATCCTATAAAAAAACTTTAAGACACAAAAAATAAACCCTACTAGATATCATATTGTCTTCCATAAAAAAAACATAAATAAGGAAACAAATAATGACACAAAAGGAAAATCGAGGGACTCAAAATATTGTTTTGACATGAAGGATTGATTAGCACTAGAAGCAAATAAAATATGATACGGAGATGCAGAAACCCAAGCCATACTTATCACAACGTCTGGAGACTCACTAACCTTTTGTTACATAAGACTGTAAACTCGTGGTCATGTTGGATCCAAAGTAATAGGACTCCCAAGTCCCCTTGAACCACCATAATACTAACCTCTTGATGATAGACCAACACTCTTACTACTGAAAAGCTCAAATTGTAATCGGGGTGGTACTATACTTGGTTTACCCATTGTTGGCTATCTAAGGCTTTCAGCTCTCTAATAAGAATGTCTATCAGATCCAACAGGTGGACACTTAGCAATCTTGTGTCCATAATGATTATAATGAAAGCACCAGTCTGACACCCTATAATACTGTAGATGTGCCTCTTGCCATAATTCTTGCATAATGGTGCCCAATAGATTGAACCTCCAGAACTAGCAATATTATATCTATCAAATCTAGAAGAAATTATTATCGTCTCTCCCCTCCTTTTGAACTTAGCAGGTTCAAACTTGCTCCTCTTTTCATAATGGAAACTACCAAACACCTCATTGTCAAACCTCTTCCTACTCGTATTCCATTGTTATTGACTTGCAACCAACATAGCCAATATCCTCTTGGCCCTCTTGACCAATTGAGAAAAATCTATAATATCCTATGTTAGTAACATCTATCTCAAAGCATCTTGGAGTCCCTCCAGAAACATGTAACACTTCTCCTCAGGAGTGTCAATCAACTGTGGGACATGCCTGGAGAGAGCAGTAAACTTAACCTCATAATATATCACTGACATACCTCCTTGAACAAATCTTAGAAAAAGAGCCATATAACTACATCTTAGCAGACAGAATATAAACTAGGTTCTGAATTCTCTTTAAATTCCTCCCAAGTAATCAAGGTGTTCGTAAGACCTTGAAATGTCTTCTAATAGCCCAACCACCATGCTCCACATCACTCTCTAGTAGAAATATAATTAATATAACTCTCCTCTCAGGAGGATAATGCATCCCATCTAGAGTTTCTTTATTCTCTCTATTTTAGGTTCAATGATACCTAGAAGTCTAAGAGGTTGTATCCTCATAAATTTTAATAAATTCCTATCCATATCATCAGAATGAGTACCAAAAAGTTATATATAAGCCTCACCTACCATCTGTGCTACTAGGCCTACCATATGAGAAATTACCTCAGAACTAATCATCAAAGATATTCCTTGAACCTAAGCTGCCTAATTAGAGCTCTAACCATTGGTCATATATGGATCTGACTTATCCATCTCAAAAGTATTGAATACAGTTGTATGCAACATATGCATTTGAAAAACAAATAAAATGAACACCCAATTCTACCCAAAACTATATCATTCTTCTACAAATTAAATCTTATGAATCCATTATAATTCATTTCTTCAATCAATACTCTGATACTAAAAAAGCTTGCCACAACCTGACCCAAGATGACTTGACTAAACCATACAGGTCATATCTTGCCCAATCATGACAAGAAGCAGAGATTGACCCCAAAATCTAGTTAGAGAGATGTTGCGAAATTGAAATATTCAAATTTTATACAATATAGAGCCACCACTAAATATAATATAAAGTGAAAGACCACTAAATCTCAAAAATAATTTCTTTATATATTATCCATAAATATATGTATAATTTGAGGTCTATCTATGATAGTGCTTGGTAATAAAAAACCACAATAAAATAAAAGCCAAGTTTGCAAAAAAAAAAATCAAAATGCATACCTATAACACAGATCAGAGCCCGATATTAAAATTACTTAGTTTACTTCTTATCCTTTCCCTGACTTAAAAAAAAAAGCAAAAGGAGGAGTGAGCTAACATGATTTCGTAGACTGTTATAACCTAAAATAGAAATCAATAACTCAAATTAAAAGAATTAAAAATACTGAGATAATGAACTGAAGTGTTGTACAAAAAAGCTAAAACTAAAGTTGGAACTTATACTGAATTGAATAAGCATTTAAATAACACTAAAATTATACTAAAACTAACTAAATATAAGCAAACACCTTATACTAAATATTAGAATGGCCCTTAGGTCCCAACTTCTAATACATAACAAATAACATAATCCCTTCTCATCGTCAACAGAATCTCTTCTCTTTGCCAATTGAGTCCCGTGTTAGAAATTATCAGAATAACCCTTAGGTTCCAAACTTCCAACACTAACAATCAACATAATCCTTTTTTTCTACCAATATAATATCTTTTTACCAACAGTAGAATTCCTTCTCTCTACCAACAGAATCCCATCTTTTAACATAATTCAAATATTTCAAACATAGATATTGAAAATAAAGTGTAATCTACACTACTGGAATAATTAATGTGTTATTTTATAATTTTACAAAATTGTTCTAGCGGCTATCAAAATGATTCCCCTTCCATATTCTACAATTAACCAAAACTATAATTTTCAAAATTGTATCATATTACGAGAGATTGTGTAAAACATAATTATGAAGCTTTAACTAAATTGGAGCAATATTTTTAGATGTTAAAGTGAATTTCAGAATTGATAAAATTCACTTCTTTTCAAAATCACCTTACAAATAATCTCTAATAATTATTCAAAATGACCAGAATGATTGCACTGACAACATATCAAAGTTGTGTGGATGAAATTTATTAGAATCTGAGAAAACTGTATTTTTATAAAATTAAATTATAAATTTAATTAAAAAAATCCCAAAAGATTCAAATTATTGAAAATTAATATAAGCAAAATGTATAATACCTCGACCTGATTAACTTTTTGAACTGGGTCGTTAGCTAGAAATGACTCGAAGCCACCTGAAATGGACTTTCTATCTCTAAAAAACTCTCTCTCTTTATCACTGAAACCTACTGCTCAATTAATTTGAATGGAATATAATAGAAAAAATATTTTAAATATTAAAGCTCAAGCTAGCATCGTGGTGTGTGCCACGATGCTCCTTTAGAGAGCCCATAACGTCGGAGTGCCAACTCAGTGATGTTGTGGTGAATTAAGTTCCAATTTTACCAAGAGCACTTTCACCAAGCACTTCTAACTAAAGTGTCATAGCACCCTAGGGGATACTTCAAATTTTTGAAACACACAATTAGACCCCCAGGACATGTAGAGGTGGTTGAAAAGCAGAAGTTTAGTGTGTTACCTCAACTTAGGTTGGATCATGACTAGTAGAACTGTATAATGATTATGGAGGTTCCATAGCTGTATTGTCATAGTTCACAGTTAAATTCTTTTTAGAATGATTATATAACCACCGTAGTGGTGATCTTTCAAAGTGCTACAACACTAGCACATGTCAAGCACCACGGTGATGGACCAATCAAAACCTAGCATTTTGATTTCCAAAGTAGAGCATCAAGATGCCACCTAACTATAGAGCCATTGCATTGGTCCTTTGTTAGACCAGTTGACCATTTGAATGACTAGTGCTGTAATGCTCAAGCTATTAGCATCGTAGTGTAGTGAGTTCTATATGTATAGGTTGTTGCTGAATTTCATTTAGCCACGCAATACAAATCTTTCAAGCCCAGAGCAAGAAGAATTGTATGTGAAGGATCATAACACCCAAGGTTACCTTGGGTAAGAAGAGTTCCTCATTATCCTCTTCTTCATTTGACAAGAAAATTTTTATTTGCACTGTAACCAAAGAGAGGTACAATCACTCCATTATTTATTAGCAATTAATCTCTAAGAGAGGCTTTAAGAGTCCAGGATGTCAAGTAGAGTTCATGATTGTCAGTAGAGGGTTGGAAAACTTTTGTAATAAGACTATTACTAGTATAGTCCCTATTATTAGAAACTTATTTGTGAATGCAAAGGAAGTCTAGGACAATAGTGTTTTATTAGGGGTAAGTGGGTCCCTGTTGATAGTATCTCAATAAATAGAATTTGTGGTCAAAGTTTAAATGAGGTTGTTAAACCTAGTTGAACTGCATTAACACACCAAGGAGGGGGGTTAATTGGTGTTTAAAAATATATTTTTTTCTTTTTTAAGAAACTCTTTTTTGAAAAATTTTAACCACACTCCCAATGAAAATTTAAAAAATAAGTTTTCTCAAAAGGAAGCAAACAATAATACAACCAAATCAAATTTTCACTTTTCATCTTATAGAAAAAAGAATGGACAATTTTTTTTATTCTTTCTTATTTTTAGAATTTTTTCCTTTGCTCACAAAAACTCAATCCAAAATAATCACAATATTTTCAACCTAGATTTGTAAGAATATAACATACAGGAAATTAAAAATGTAGAAAATGAAGTGCTAAAATAAAAAGAAATGTGCACATCAGAAATTTTTTGTGGTTTGGTCAAAACTTGACCTACACCCATTCCCCAGAGTCCTCCTCTCTGGGCATTGCACTAAACCCTTAATGACACTTTTTTATCCCACGGCAAGGTGGAGAAGCTTTTATATAATCACTTACACCCTTCCACGATGTGGCGGAGAAGCCGAATCTCTTTCACCAACCCATTGTGATAGAGTAGCTGAATCCCTTTCGCCAGCCCCATCCATCAAAGTAGCCGAATCCCTTTCACCAATGGTGTGACAGAGTAGCCGAGCCTTTTATCACCATAGTGGTCTTCTTCCCAAAGGTTCCCTAAAGAAAAACCTTAACGCATGGAGGAACCCATGTGCAATTTCGCTAGAGTAACTGTATGAAAATACCTTCTCACACTTCCTTGAATTTAACAAGAAACTTCTCTGTATCTCATAAACTTCGCCCTTTCTCTCTCAAGCTTTGGCTGTCTCTTAAACGCTTTTTCACAGAAGACATAATCCAATGACTACTACAAGACAATTATAAAGTCTAATGAGAAAATTTATATAATAGGCTTCCAACAACCCTAATTGTTCAATTCAGTTATCACTGTTCATATAATATGATCTTAAGATTGTACAATATGATTAATACATTTTTGGCATGTTAATACTATAGGACTACCAGTTAATATAGTATGATCAGTTCAATTCTTTCCTATTAATATTGTACAATTATATGTTAGTATAGTATGATCAATTCAATTCTTCACTAATTGTGCTTTACGAATGAATAATAGTAAAGTTTGATTAGTTTAACCAAATTGTAGTTTATCTGGGATGACTCTCAGGATGACCAAATATCGCCTCTATCGATCATCCAGTACGATCCAATTTGTATAGCACATTCAAAAACTTAATTAATACAAATTGAATTAATTAATTTAGTGTTTTAATTAGGCAAATATTTTAAATATTGTATAGTACATTCAAGTTAGTACAGTACGAATATAATAAAATTTAAAATTTAAATTATGACCTAATTTAATTAACTATAGGGTTTCTGATTACACTTGATCATCCAGTATAATGTGGTGTGTGTATTATATGATTAGTTATTTTTTAAAATATTTTTTCAGTTCAATAAATATTTTAATTAATTTTGTTTCTAAATATCATATAGTACGATCAACACTATACAATATGATTTTTTGAGAAATTAAAATGTTTCCATTTACACTCCCCCTGTTTGTGTCTCCACGGCTGCTAAGCTTGCATACACCTTGTACAAATAATGACTCAAGAAAAATAAAGATGATAGATTCTTTTCTTATAAAAAAGATCAAACATATGCTGCCCAATCATAAGTTTAGATTTTCTGATGGTGCTTGGTTTATGTTGAACCTAAAATATTAGTACACAGAAAAATATATGCAATAATAAAAATATAAGAGAAACTAAATACAATCCAATAAAGTTTGTTATCATCAAAATACAAATTGGGCTCCCGAATTATAATAATCTCCCCATTTTTAACAATGGCAAATATTGTTGGTTGAATTATAAGTTAATCTTATTTTTCTCCTATGTTCTCCCCCTGAATAAGTAATCTCTTTAAAAATTCAGAAGATATATATTTTATTTTATTTTATTTTTTAACATGCACACAACAACATAAACTAAAAGCTATGCATACACAAGTACAAACAAAAATAAAGGGACGACCAACAACATCCAACTCCCCTTTTTGACATCACCAAAATGGAGATCTATAGATTGACACTAATATAAAACAACACTACTAAGAAATTGAAAATACATGCCCATAATAAGGAAGAAAAACACACTACAAGGTATGAAAAGCAAACAATTAAAACACAAAACATAGAAGAACAAAAAAAATAGAGTGAGAGCAGGAAAAATCACAAAAACATGCAATGGAATGTACCGGTGCATAGAAACTAAAATACATAATCATGCATAAAACATAAACAAAATACATGCATAACAAACAAAATAAATAAACAAACAAATGCATCTTAATCATACATATATCCCAATTTCTCTAAGCATGAATGCTAATGACACCTAGTCTAATCTTACCATGCTAAATGTGTCATAGTTCCAAGATTTGGTAAATAAGTCTTCCAATTTAAAGTCCAATATCAGCATATAATAATTTTACCACTCTCCTTAGCTACACGGTCTCTATGTTTTGTAGAATTTTAAATATTCTTTTTTTCTCCAAAATAAAGATGTCCTAATTTTCACACGATCCACTATTATCCCAATAATTTCACTTATGTGTAATCATCAAAATATTACAAATCCAATTTACATTCTTTTTTTAGCTCTCTTATCGATAGGTCTAAATATATCCACAAGATTTATTTCCAACTGTATTTAGTGCTATCATCAAAACATTAATAAGTCAGATTCTATCTTCCTATACATACTATATCAATAGGTCCAAATAAGTCCTTACAAGATATATCTAAGTGTACTTAATGTAACCATCAAGACCAGTCCAAAATATTTTCTCCATAGACTTACTGCACTTATAGGTTCAAATTCATCCATTGACAATATTTCTAAATGTTCCTAGTGGTGACTACATTCTTAATTTAATTGAAAGATGGATCAACATACTTCACAATTGTGCTCTTTGAAGGCATCTAACTTCTAATATAGGCATGCTTATAACTAACTATTACTAGGTGATTTTCATAAGTGAACTCAATCTAGTATGCCATTATCTACCAATCATTCAAAAATTAATTTAAAAAAATAATCATCATTTATTATAAATATTTTTAAAACTATAATCATCATTTTCAAAAGTAATTTTGAAACATAACAATAAAAAAATCATTTTGAAAAATAATAATTATGAATACAGTTCACATTTATATTATAGTTATCAATGCAATTTATCATTTTATATTTGTGAACACTTTGTAGAAATAAGTTTAATATTAAAAAGTTTATCATAATTAAAAAAATGCTTAAAAGAATTTATGTATCCTTCTTTAAAATATTTTAACATAGATGTTACATCAATTTTTTCAAGTGTTACCTACACATGCTACCTTTCTAGTAGTACAATCTCTTGATGTAGCTTTACCTTTATTCTTGGTCTCAAGTAGCATTAAGTGTTTTAGATCTCTAGTTAAGTGATGCATATGCTGTTTAGGTTCTCTTTGCTCTCACTGGACATCTTGTGAGAGCATGCATACACAATTAATCAAACATCATATTTGGGAACCCAAGTGGGTTTAGGTCCCACTTTATGCTTAAGTGTTTGCATACCATGCTGTGATGATGCTTGGGGCCTCTATAGTAGGTGTAATCTAAAGTGCAGAGTGCAAGTTTGGGTTGTATGTCCTAGCATGTTACAATAGTAGCACTTAACCCTAGAAATTGGCTCACTAACCTATATGGGGGATAGTGCCTCTTCCTAGGGATATGTGATGTATGTTGTGTCCTAGGTTATGGTTGTGTATGAAAAGGCCCATAATGTTCTGTTGAAGTGCATTAAATTTTTTAAGTAGGTATTCATTAGCACTTTGCTCAACTCTTAGTTCTACTAGTATTTCATGATTATTCCTTTCCAATTCTACTACATGTAATTCTAATTCTTGAGTGCTTCTTCTAGTTTAATATGTAACCTTTTCCAGGAATCATATAATTTTGATAATTCAATATGACTTTTATTCAATACATCAAATTCACTTAATAGAGATGCAGCTCATTATTTAATGAAATGTGCTCAACTTTAAAATTTGAATGCTCTTTAAATAAAACATTATGGTTATTTTTTAAGTTAGAAAATTCCTTTTTCAAAGCGGTATGCTACTTTTTCAACTTCCTATATAAATCATAAATTTGTTCAAAAAGGGAAAATAGTTCATCATAGGTAAACTTGCATACCTCATCTTGATCGGAGTTCATATATTGAGTCTTTTTCCATTAATAACAAATTTGTTATCTCATCATCTAGTTCCTATTTTGATGATTTAGAGGCTAAGTCCACCCGACTGACTTTTTGCATCTTTTTATTTCCACTTTTACCATTAGTCTAAACCACGTCCCTTTCCTTCATAGGGTGGTTGTTAAGATTTGGGCATTTAGACCTCAGATGTCCAGGCTTCCTACAGTCAAAGGAGACAACATTAGAAGAAAACTGACTAAAATTTTCATTCTTACCTTTGCTCCTGTAGAGGTGAAACTTGTGCTTGTGCTTTAGGAAGCTTTTAAATTGTCTTGCTATTAAAGCTATTTCCTTTCTCCCATCAGCTCCTAAGTCAGAGCTTTCGGTATCTTTGACCTTCAGCACCACAATTTTCAATTTTATGTTATCTCCTGCATCAAGTAATCTTTAGCTCACATTTTACTCATTTTACTCATAAGTAATGAGAGAGCCCAGAAAATTGTCAATATAGTAAACATTTAAGTCTTTTGATTCAGAATGGCGATGACTTTAGTAACCAAAACTATTAGGTTAGCAACGTAATATCTTATTAATTTTTTCAAAATTGGATAATTCTCTTCCTAATGCATGTATACATGTCACAATTTTAGTTAACCTATTGTACATGTTAGAAATAGTTTTGCTAGGTTTCATGCAAAAGAGTTCTTAGTCATGTAATAATACATTTAGATGAGATTGTTTAACTTCATTGGTTCCTTCCCAATTGATGCATAATCTATCCTAAATTTCTTTATCAATTGTACATAAAGAAATATGTATATAGTCCTCTGACTTTAAAGCACAAAAAAAATAGTTTAAACATTTTGCATTGAGTTGAGTAAGATCTCTATCCTCAAAGCTCCCTTGATTAAAAGTAATTTCTTCCTCGATTCCATTAACAATGAGAGATGGAGTAGTATATCCTACTTGTATCATATGCCACATGCGATAGTCAATAGATTGTAAGAAAGTAGATATACAAATTTTCCAAAAATTATACGGTATATTATCAAGCATTCATGGTTGAGGAATTGAGTATCCTTCGGTAGTATTATGATTACTATTAAAATTAGCCATTGGACCTACTCAAGGTTTTTAAACCAATAATTTTAGAGAACCCGCGCTGATACCAATTGAAAGTTTAAATGAGGTTGTTAAACCTACTTGACCACAATAGTACATCAAGAATGGGGTGAATTGGTTTTTAAAAAAACCTTTTTCTTTTTCAAGAAGCTCTTATTTGAAAAATTTTAACCACACTTATAATGATAATTTTAAAAATAAGTTTTCTCAAATGGAAGAAAATAATATAGCAAAATAAAATTTTCACTTTTGATCATGTTGAAAAATGAATGGAAATATTTATTTTTTTTTTTTAATTTTTGATTTTTAGATTTTTTTTCCCTTGCTTAATAGACTTAATCCAAAATAATCACAATGTTCTCAACCCAGTTTTAAAAATGGAAAAAAATAAAATTCTAGAAGAAAAAATAAACGAGCATACCACAAATTTTGCAATGATTCGATAAAAACTTGACCTACGTCCACTCCCTAGAGTCCTTTCTAGATATTGCACTAAACCTTTAATGAATCTTCTTTTACCCCCATAGTAAGGTAGAGAAGCCATTATATAATCACTTTCACCCTTCCACGACATGGTGAAGAAGCCGAATCCCTTTCACTAACCGAGTACGGTGGAGTAACCAAATCCCTTTCACCAACCTGGTGCGACAGAGTAGCTGAATCCCTTTCATTAACGGTGCAGAGGAGTAGCTACGTCTTTTATCACAAAAGTAGTCTTCTTCCCAACGCTTCCCTTAAGTTAAACCTTGATGCATGGAAGAACTCAGGTGCATGTTTTTCACAGCAATCGTGTGAAAATACCCTCTCACACTTCCTTGAATCCCATAAGAGTCTTCTCCCTCTCTCACAAACTTCACCTTTTCTCTCTTAAGATTTAGGTTATTTCTTCAATACTTTTTTTCACAAGACACAACCCAATGACTGTCAAAAGGCACTTACAAAGTCTAAAGAAGTTTATATAATGGTCTTTCAAAAACCCTAATTACTTAATTCAGTCGCCACTGTTTGTACAGTATAATCTAAAGATTTTACATTATGATTAGTATATTTTTAACCTATTAGTACTATATAATTACCAATTAGTATAATATGATTAATTCAATTATTTCCTATTAGTGATGCATGATTATTAGTTAGTACAGTATGATCAGTTCAGTTCGTCACTAATCATACTGTATGAATGAGTAATAATATAGTACAATCAGTTCAACAGAATCATAATTCATCCATGATTAATCTTGGGATGTCCAAATATCATTTCTATCGATCATTTAGTATGATCCAATTCATGCAGTATGATCAAAAACTTAATTAATGCTGATTTGATTGATTAATCATAAGATTTTAATTGGGCAATATTTTAAATATTGTACGATATGATCAAGTTCGTACAATACAAATAAAACAAAATTTTTAACTATATGACTATACAAGCTTCATTAATGCACTTATTGATTATGAGGATATTCTGGAATCCCTTATGGTTCTTAACTTTAGTGCCCAATGGAAAGTAAGGGAGGATAAGATTATAAATTTTCTTGTATATGCACTTACCAAATTATCCAAGGCTTGACATTACTTAATATCTATAAGATTAATGCTAAGCACCAATATTAGTGAGGTCATAAAAGATATAGGCTTTTTGAGATATGCCATTCAAATTGGCCTCACTTTAGTTGTAGGGAAAATTATTCATCAAGCCCTTATATATATATATATATATATATATATATATATATATATATATATATATATAGAAGAAATGCAACTTTGCATTAGAAAAAGACCTAGGTACAAACTACTCAAATAAAGGCAACATATCACATTCCTCCTTCAACAAAGAAACAAAAGAAGGGGGAATATCATTCTCACTAAAAATATCCCAAATGAAATTATAAGAACTAGCTAAGTTAGCACAATAATCAGCTAACTTATTACAATCAAGACTAACAAAATGAAATAAAACATTATTGAAACCCTTCAAGAATAATAAGTCTTCATCTATACGTCCTCCCATCAGCTTTTCCGGTATACTATACACTTTGTGGAGAAAGTTGATGATGTTTTGATTGTTCCCTTCAATCATAATACCTTGTGCCTCATGCATCCATTCTTGCATAACATCCTTCAATGACTTGAAAGCCAGTAACTCCAACTGTGCACAATCCCAATGAACACAACCGAACCCAAAGGCCAACAAGAATCTCTCTCTACTATCTCTAACAACTCCACCAACACCAGCTCTATTCGATTTCCAAAGGGAAGCATCAATGTTGATCTTTAACCACTTCGGTGGAGCAGGGTGGCAAAAGTTAAAACACAGTTTGAAAGGCTGATTAACACCCCAGTTATCCAAGATGATTTTTTCCTTAAGTAAAATAGCCACAAAACTGATGACTCTAGCCGCAATAACAGCACCACTATCTTCCACACCACCATGTTTTACTTTGTTTCTACTATTCCAGGAAAACAACAACAAAGTTAAATATAGTTTTGCAATGAAAGGATTTCTGACTGAAATCATTTCCAAGTTCCTCAAACAATCCCTAAAAGAATAATACACTGGCACAACAATCTAATTACCTGAATAAGTTTCAGACAGGTAGTAGTACAGTGATCTATGTCTTCAACTTCAAGGTAGCTCCTCAGACATAAGTTAGAATCCGCAAGTCTTCTAAGGAAATCTGGTATAGGAATAGCATTCCTGCATAAACGCCATACAAAGAGCTCTACCTGAGGATTGAGTTTAAGCTTATTCACCCATGAACCATAGTAATCTTCCATATCTTCATCAAACCGCAACTCTGAAATCATTGCTAAAATAGATTTCTCAGATAATTTAAACTTCAACACCATCCTATCTTCATCCATATTTTGACAAATATCAACTTTACCGATCAAGTTTACAAGGTCTTCCCCAAAGAACTTATTCAATGGAGAGAAATTCCAAGCACCATTATCAATGAATGAGTTCAGAGTCATATTTTTCTCCTCTCAGTTAGGTACAAACATCGGCCATTTCTCTATACTTTTGTCAAGAATCCACACATCCTTTTGGATATTAGTCAAAGTACCTAAAACAACTTTCCACCTGATAACCCCTTTGAGAGACCTCCAACCATCCATAATAATCTTCCATGCAGCCGAGCAAGTTTTCTTCCCCTCACCTTTCCTCCAGTTTTTCCCATATTTAGCCAAAAGGTTCCTATTAAGCAGAGAATCCAGATTGTCTATAAGGCTCCAAGCACACCTTGCCCTTAAAGGTCCTAATTTGGACACCGCTGAATAGAGACCACCTCCACCAAATTTCTTTGGTTTGCACATGACATCCCAAGCCACAAAATGAAGCCCATGGCTACCATCATGTTTATCCTATATATTACTCTTACATAGCTTGTCAAACTCTTTCAAAATACTCAAGGGAATCAATGAATGTGAAGAAAAAAATAAAGGAAGAGCAAGAAAAATTGTCTTCACCAAGATCATCCTCCCTATAAGAGAAATGAACCTATTCCCCCAAGCATTAAGTCTCTTGAATGATATATCCAACAAATGTTGAAAATCAGCCTTCCTCAATCTCCTTAGAGGAATTTTGATACCCAGATATTCTATTTCCTCCACCACCTTAATGCCCAACAACTTTGAGATTTGTTTTCTCTTTCTTCTTTTGATATTCTTACCCATCAACATAGAAGACTTTTGAAGATTTACCACTTATCCAGTCCACTTACAATAGTCTAGTAGCACCTTCTTCATCTTCTTCATATTCCTCAACTTTGCATTTGAAAAAAGAAGAATATCATCCCCATACAAAAGGTGAGAAATGTTCTGCGCATTTGGACCTATACTGATACCAAGATCCATGCCTCTGCTAAAAAATGAATTAGAAAGTAATTGAGAACACATAATAAATAATAAGGGAGAAAGTGGGCACCTTTGCCGAAACCCACACTTTCCCTCAATCCACTTTGAGTTGCTACCATTAATCATAATAGAAAACCTTGGTTCCATTACACATTCCAACATCAAGTTTGCAAATTTGACAGGAAAACCCAAGTTATTCAACATCTGTCTTAAAGTAGCCCAACACATACTGTCATAAGCTTGTTCCATATCAATCTTGATTGCCAAGAGACCATTCCTTGCTTTAGAACATCTGATATTGTTGAATACCTCTTGTGTTAAGAAAAGATGATCCGAGATTGATCTCCCTTTCACAAAAGCCACTTGTTGTTATGAAATTATCTTATGAACCACCAAGAGCAGCCTATTTAAAAGGACTTCGGCCACAATCATATAAATAGACTTGCAAAAGCTGATTGGATGATATCCGACCGGTGTAACATGGTCTTTGACCTTATGAATCAAAACAATCAAAGTCTCCTTCCATTCCTTGCAGAGCATACCAGATAAAAAAAACCTATTGATAGCCTTGCAAATATCATAACCAATAATATCCCAATATGCTTTAAAAAAAGAATACAATATTCCATCACTTCCCGGAGATTTATTTCCTCCCAACTTCCTGATAACCTCTAGGATTTCTGAGCTAGAGAATTCTGCATCCAGCTTGCTTCTATCATCATCATCATCCAATACTTTCCAAGGAGAAGGCCAATTTTTCAAACAACACTCCCTTTCCCTCCATTTCTCATTGAAATACCTGATAAACCTATTCTGCCTGTTTTAAATTTTGAACTTTACTGCCATCAGCCCCCTTGACTTGGCTAATCCAATTACCATTCCTCCTAGCATTCGCAAATGCATGAAAAAATTTGGAATTTGAATCCCCTTCTTCAATACACCTTACCCACCAAGTATTCAAACGAGCAAGGTACATGTTTAGTTCTCCCACCTTAGCTCTCAAAAGCCATAATTTTTCTTCATTCAGCCAACCTTCCGTAGCCTCCTCTTCTTGGAGTTGCAACACCTCCTTTTTAAGGCCATCTTTAAGTAACAAAAAGTTCTTCAATTTTGCCTTACTCCAAAAAAAATAGGTCTTGCAAAGTTCTCTTACATTTGTTATTAAGAATTTGCATATCTCCATCAAAGGATTTTTTCCACACTCTAGACACAATATAAGAAGAGGCATGGAAAGAACCCAAAATATCTTCAAATTTTAGAAATCCTTTCTTCTTAAAAGCTGAATAAAAAATCTTTAAAATAATAGGACAATGGTCTGATGCCACCCTAGCAATGTGCCTTACCATGACCACTTGGATATTTCCCAAAGCAATGGAATTAAGCAAGCACCTATCCAACCTTTCCAAAATTCTTCCCCCACCACTTTTATTGTTGCACCATGTGAACCTTGGTCCAACCACTCAAACTTCATGAAAGTCATTACAATTCATAAAGTTCATCATCTCCTTAGGGCCTTCAGAAAAAACAAACTTCCTACCACCCCTCCTGTCCTCTTGAGACAAAATGCAATTAAAGTCACCACCAATCATAGTAGGTACCTTCCTATGCGACAACACTTGAAGACAATCCCACAAGTTCCTCCTCTTATGAACATCCTTACTACCATAAACCGAAGAGATCATCCACACCCCCTTGTTAAGCACGTTCAGTTCACCAATTACACATTGATCAGAAGTCTTCAATACAGAAAATGAAGCCAAATTCGATCTCCACAAAACCATAATACCTCCCGAAAATCTTTCGGATGGAAGCAAAAAGTAATCCCAATCTGATCCAATCATCTTCTTAAAAGCCACTCTATCCAAGGAAGAAATTTTAGTCTCCACCAAACCCACAAAAAAACATTAAAATCTTTTACAAACTCCTTTAAGTAAAGAGAGACTTCCCTTTTTTTGCCCCTCTATAATTCCAAAAGCAATAGCACTCATTGGCTTGTCAAGGGGGAAGAGCCCCCACCCCTTACTTTAACACCACCCTCAATATTTCTGATACGAGGTAGGATTTTAATCGGCCGAAGTGATTTTAATTCCTTTGCTAGTTTAAATTTAGCCACCTCATTCATGCCGCCATCCTCCTTCCCCTCATTACCATTTTTCAAAACCTCCCTACTTCTTTCTCCCACCGCACCACTAATTCCCATAGCAACCTCCTTTTCAAAAGACAAACCAGTCTTTGTGTCACTCCTAGACTTCCTATTTGAAGTTTCATGAAACTCCAACTTTTCCTCCACATAATTATTCAAGGCGTGAAACTTATTAACAATAATAGTGATAGAAGAAGAAAAGCTGTAGGCTCCATTACCTTGTCACCATCCAGATTTCCCAGCACCTCAATAGACGGGTTGCATAGCTCCAAAGGATCAAAAGTGGCCAACTTTTCATTTCCCATCTCTCTTTCCATAATTATTTCACCCTCTTCCACCATCACAATGTTTTCATTATCCTTCTCCACCTCCACTTTCATATCTACCTCCAGCTCCTTAGCTCCCAAACCGACATATTTCTCTGTCTCCATAATCACAGGATTGCTTAGAGTATTCTTACTGAACATCTTCTGCACCGGCCTCCCCTTTGTAACACCTTGAGATGCCCTCTTGTTTCTTTTATGGTTGACATGAACCTACGGCCCATAGTTTGCATTTTTATCCATTCCTTGCCCCATATCCTCATGGTTACCTAGACCTTTCTTATTAACACCAAAAATAAGACCATTCACCACCGTACACCCCTTCTTACAATCACTCTTCACATGCCCAATCAACCCACATTTAAAAGAAAAAGTGGAAATCTTCTTATATTCAACTTTTTGAAAAAATCTTTCCACCATGCTCTCCACCCAAACACCCAAAGGAAGAGGTTGATCTAGCTTCACACGAACACAAACTCTTCCAAACTCTCTTCTCCCCCATTGAAACATGTTGCCATCTAACATCAATGGTAATCCCACCATAGAAGCAATCCTTGCCACATTGACCTCATCCCAACATTGCAAGGGCAATTGAGGCATTCTAATCCATATAGGAGAAGTAAGACCTTTCATTGATGAAGGAGAAAACTCTGGGGACCACCTATCCATACCAATAATGTGACCATTCACAAACCATGGGCCTCCTGAAAGAATACCATCCAGAGCTTCTGCTGATTTGAAAGAACACAAAAACCAACCCATCCTTAGGGTAGTAAAATGAAATTGACCAAATTGTACCCATTGGCACCTTAATTCCCAAGCCACAATATGAGAAGGGATTTCTCTACCAAACACCTTGGCTACCAAAGATTTTTCAATCCTGTTAGCATTCAGAATTTCACTAGCCTTACCATCATCTGTCAAAACTGCATCCCCCTCCTTAAAATTCAGTTTAATATAAGGCTTCTTGGTCCAGGGATTATCAACACTGATCCCTTTCCCATTATTCAGAGGCATTTGATCATGCACAGGTAATGCATTATGGACTTTACCCAAATAAGACTCCACTATTAAACCTTCAGAACAATTCTCGACATTTTCATAAATAATTTTGTTAACCGATATCAGGGAATTTGCATTTATCAAGCTGTCACCAGGATTGCATTTGAATTGCCGAATCTATTAACAAAAATATTCATACCTGACGAAGAAGCCTCAAGGTTGTTAGATTTCAATGGAGACAATCCACTAGCTCTTAACTCCTTCTATGTTTTGCATTTAGAAATCTAAGAAACACCCTTACCCTTACCCTTAACATAAGCATTCTTATTAGAAACATTACCAGCATTTTCATTTATCACTAAAAAACCTTTTGATCTTCTCTTACGCGCCTCCTCAGCATCAATATTCAAACCAACATTCAGCCGACCAAACTCGCCTCTGTTTTGAAAAGCCAATCCATCATTAGGGTTAGCCTTCACTGACGAGGCCACTGATGGCCAACGGCTATCCTCCGCCATCTCCTAAAAACTTACAGAAAAAGTGGATAGAAAATCGGGAATGGAAAATTTTAAATGAGGGTTTTCTCTCTCTAGACGGGAACTTCTCTTTCTAGACGATAACTTCTCTCTCTGGACGGGAACAAACTTGTAATTCCCATATGCATGATCATATTGGGAACCCCTTCTTAGTTTATTCTCTTTGTATTCAGGCTCAAGTCATAAGAGACCCTTAAGAGGAATAATTATTCCCTATTTATGCTCTAATTATAAATAAAATCCATTCCTTTAAGGCAAATGTTAGATAACCTGGGGAGAATATGAGTTATCTTGTCAAGCCTAAGCCTAGGTCACCTTAAATCTTAGGAGGCCAATTTGCTAATTTATAGGACAATGCTGTTGGGATCCAGAGTTATATGGATGAAAATAGGCAATGGCCATAGGGATGAACACCTGGATGGATTACATAATGGATATGCAGTAAAGCAATATTAATATGCTTTTGATTTTAATGAGGCATTAGTTTGCATGTTCAAAAATTGTCAACTATTTTAAGGTCTTGAGAAAACATTCTTCCCTACAAGTTTAGCCTATAAACTTTATAGGGGATTGGTACAGCAACAATAGACGATAAAAATCTGCATTCAATATTGTTAAGAAGTACTTAGAAAAAATATGAAAAGAAAGAAGAAGGAGAGAAATGAAATAAAAGGAGAAAGAAGAAATGAAAAAAAGTGAAAATAAAAAGAAAAGTAAAATGAAAAGTTAATTAATGAAATATCAAAAATTAGTACGTAAAAGTCTAACTCCACGAAAAAGATCTAAGAAGCAATTAATCGAAGGGGAATTGTAGAAATTATGGTACATAAGAAAGCATATAGTATGGATGGAAAATTAAATAAATTTGAAGTTCTCCTAAACCGAAAATAATAACCTTAGGTAAGTTAGTCAAAATATTCACTTACATATTTAGGATTTGAATTTAAAAGAAATATTAGTATAGATGATGTACTGCGCTGTTATAGGATATATTAATTGGAGTTATTAACCATTGAATGGTTTTATTTAATCTACTAAGTTAATATTTTCTTAACTTTAAAAATTTAAAACTTTATATTTTAGTAAAATAAGATAACCCTACAACAAGTGCATATGGATTACTTGAGGATAAGTCATAATTTATGTTTGGGAGATTTTGTTAGTGTAAACTTTGTTATGATTTAAGCTATCTACTTTTTCTTTGAAATAGTCTCATTTTATGCTTTTGTACAAAAAAATTTGAAGAAAAGAATTAGCTCCACAATGCCAAACTTTGGAGTGTGACAATAATCAAGGCCAATTTTTGACCTCAAGAATAGAGAGTAGAGCACCACAACATACACGTTTCAACATCGTAGGCACCAAAGTGCCAGATCACCATAAAACTACAACACTATCTAAAATGTCATAGCCCCAAATCGCTAGAGCACTTCTGCGTAGTAGTTAATAAAATTACTCTAAAAAATGACACATCAATTCAATCATAATACCTCAATGGAGTACTTCATTGGCACCACAATGTTATTTCATTTCATGACCACCTTAGTTCTACCACTTTGAGCATCACAAAGCTAGAGTTAGTTATTAGTTTTATTATAAATAGCATGGTCGATTTATTGATGAGTTGGACAAATTTATCTCTTATACTTAGTCCTAGGAAGGGTTAGTAGTGAGGGAGACTTCATGTGAGTGAGTAGAGTTAGATCAGAGGGCAAGGATTTTCTATATCTACTACTGCAAGCGAAATATGGTTCTATCTATAATTAAAACTCTATTTTCGCTTCTATTTATTTTTATCATTTCAATGAAGCTCATCTTATTTATATTAAATTATAATGTTAGGTTAAATATTTTTCTAGGCTTATGATATGTTAAGAATGCATGTTTATACAAATTAGATCTCAGTGCTTTTAAATCTTATAAGGTTGTTTCTAGTTCCTCCAATCTTCATTTAATTTATGTATAGGTCTTACACAAAGTTAAAACCTAGTGTGAACTATGTCCTCAATGGAGATGCAATAGAACTAATTAGGGGAATTAGAACAAAGTTCTTCCATGTACAAACATATGCTTCATAGAACTTTATAATTATTAAGGAGATAGTATCACTCTAGTGAGGGGGATCTTTACTAAAAACTCTGACGAACCCAATAGTGATGAGTAGTTACATATGCTCTGATTCATAGTACCAATTAAGTAGATCAATTTATATACATGTAATTTCTTATCTATCAGAGGTTCAGGGTATTTTAAAACATAGAATTTCCTCCTAGTCATTTTTAGTTTCTTACTTCCATTAGCACAACCCTTCAATTCTTTTGGTAAGATAAATTTAGAACTTAGTAGAAGTAGTAATAAAGTAATTTTTGAGATTATTATAATCCTTAAGAGAATGATACTCAACTAATCTTATATTACTTGATGCAATATGATCACTTGCATAGTATCCATTTTAGCCCATAACTATAGGGTGTAGTGTGGACAAGTCAAGTCATCTTGTAGCAAGATTTAAGCTGGACTTAAAAAGGGTTTAAATTAAATTCTTTCAAATAACTAAATGATAATTTTAAACCTATAGCATCTTAAATATTATTTCCTTCTTTCTTTAGGTTAAATCCCATATTTCTAAGCCTGAAAGTTGGGTTGATTTAACTTATGGGGCCATTTGGTTGACTACAAAAGGAATATAAAGTAAAATAGATGTAGTGTAAAAGGAATGTAATATATTTAAAATTTTTGGAGTTATTTGAATGAGTGTAAAATAAATGCAAGTGATTATATTTTTATTTTTCTTGAAATAAAATGAATGTAGTATAAAGCTTAAAGATGAAAGTTTGATAAGGATGTTAAGCCTAAGTAAACTTGTTTCTAGGCATCCCAAGAGGGGGGTGAATTGGTGAATTAAAAAAAAAAGACTAATTGATTACTTCAAAAATAAAAATAATATTTTTAGATTTTTTAGTCTTTGAAAAATAAGTAATAATTATCACTTAATACAGTAGCAAAATGAATTTACCAAAACATCAAAACAACGATGATGATATTCTAAATAGTAGAATGAAGTCTGGATCATCATTTTCACCAAGCAGTTTTTACATACTTAAAATGTAAAAAGTAAAAATGTGAGAATTAAAAAAAATTAAAACAAACACACCAAAGATTTATAGTGGCTCGGTTAAACAATAACCTACGTCCACTCCCCGGAGTCCTCCACTCCAAGTATTGCACTATCACTATAGTGTCTTTCCTTTTGCCTCTATAGTAAGGCAGAGAAGCCCTTACACAAATCACTTCCAGCAAACTTGATACGGCAGAGAGCTGGAAGCTTTGTCATCCTCCTGGTGAAGGCAGTGGAGCTTCAATCTTTTTCTCACTCTTAGAGAAGGTAGAGAACCTTGAACTCCTTTCTCACCCTCCTAGTGATGGCAGAGAACCACGAACCCCGTTGTCACCCTCCTAGTGATGGCAGATAACCACGTCCTTGGGTTGAAGAATTTCGTCCTAGAGCCACCCAAGAAACCTAGAGAAACACTTAGAGGAATAAGGCAAGACACTTGCTTGGAAAAATCGTGTGAACCCTTCACACTACTTCTCCCTCACACACAAACACTACCACTTCTTCCCAAAGCTCTCCTAGATCTTCTTCTCAAATCTCCCTCTCAAGAACACATAGTAGCTAAAGACTTAAAATAAGTCCAATGTGAGAGATTAAATACGAGGCCTTATAAGAAGCTCTAAAATTCAATTTTGTGACTCTGATCGTATAGAACGATCATGGATCATCTAGTATAATTAGTTTAAAGTACTCTTATTGGTACTATATATACGAACAGCTAGATGCTGTACGATTAGTTCAAAGAATTGAGCTGATCGACTAGGATGATTTAGATCAACATCCAGTACAATTAGTTGAAACAACTTGGGATTATCATCCCGTATGATTGGCGATGATAAATTATTGTCCCATGCAAGAATCAGATCGTACAGTAAGATTGGTCCAATCATCCTGTACGATCTGTCCAGATCAATTAATCCAAAATTATTCCCTAATCATAGGATTAATTTAGGCAAGATTTAATTATATTGTACCATTTGATATATATCGTATAATATGATTAGTACAAAATTTGAATATCAAAATGTTACATAAATTATGATTGGTGGCTGGAATCTTGATTTCAATTGATCGCCCTGTATAATCTTTATCATATAGTATGATTAGTTTAATTTACATTAATGATCATAATTAGCCATTTTAATGATTTTATGATTAGATAATCGTACAGCATGATATGGATCGTGCAACATGATTAGTTCAGAAAATTTAACTTCTGATATTGTTACTAACTCGCTCCCCTGAGAGTGTGTGAGCAAGATCACCAAGCTTAGTATCAACCAAACACATGATTTGGCTCAAGAAAAGTAAAAATTCATAAGAATTAAAAATACAAACATTTCACGATATACTTAACCCTAGTCTACCCAATCTTGATCTAATAAAACTTGTAAGTGCATGATAGACCTGAAATGTTAGTACACAGAAA
The DNA here is from genome assembly GCA_019925795.1 of Dendrobium chrysotoxum. Lineage (NCBI taxonomy): Eukaryota > Viridiplantae > Streptophyta > Magnoliopsida > Asparagales > Orchidaceae > Dendrobium > Dendrobium chrysotoxum. Next base: position 39,674,186 of record CM034303.1, on the reverse strand, counting down.
AAACTAGATATGCAATAATATCAATTAATATGAGATAACATAGTAAGAAATCCAATAATATTTGTTTTTATCAAAATCACAAGACTTGGGTCTAGATTTGCAATAATCTCTCTCTTTTTTATGATGAAAAATATTGATGGTAAATAACTCAAATATATTTTTATTATTTCCTAAACTCCCCCTTACTAGGTGAATCTTTCAAAAATAGGGAGGGTTTTTATTTATTTTGTTTTTTTTATTTTTATAAAAAATAATGCATAAAGAAAGAACACACAAATAATAGGAAATGAAAATAAAGAACAAAGAACATATAGACATTTCATGACATTTTTAACCCTAGTCTACCTAATCTTGAGCTGATCAAACTCATAAGTGCACGATGGACCTGAAATGTTAGTACATAGGAAAAACTAGATATGCCATAATAGCAATTAATAGGAGATAACATAGTAAGGAATCCAATAATATTTATTATCATCAAAATCACAGGACTTGGGTCCAGATTTGCAATAATCTCCCTCTTTTTGATGATAAAAAATATTATTTGTAAATAACTCAAGTATATTTTTGTTATTTCCTAATCTCCCCCTTATTAGGTGAATCTTTCAAAAATAGGGAGGGTTTTTATTTATTTTATTTTATTTTTTAATTTTTATAAAAAAATGCATAAAGAAAGAACACACAAATAATAGGAAATGAAAAGAAAAAATAGTGAATTAATTATTCCAGTACAGAGTACATCCTACCAACCACAAACTACTCCCCTTGAAACTGCTAAACAAAGACACTAAAAAAGAAAAATAGACATCACAAAGTAGAGACGTTAAAAATAATACATGCACAAGGACTAAATCACATAACAGACTAGAAGTATGAAGAGTCCTGATCAGGTGGAGGTGGTGGTGGTGGTTGGAAGAATCAATGGATTGAAGCAAATTGTTCTCTAAATCAAGCCATGTCATTTTTTTTCCTATTGGTGCTATTGTGCTACATAGTTATCAAAGCGAGCCATGTCATCTTCGTACTGTTGGTGCTACTCTGTTATGTATGTGTCAAAATGAGCCTCTCATTGGTCAAACCTCTCAACCAACATATCGTATTGAGATTGCTGGTGGACACGTGCTGGTGCTGGAACTTGTGCTGGTGCTTGTCCTCCCCCTGCCTCCTTTGGCTCGGGGTCACAGTAGTGAACATTACGGTGATGGGCACTATGAAGGACGTGGAATGAGCTATTGGAATAGAAAGTTGGGGGATGATAATCTGATATGGTGGAGCAGGGAATTGAATGTTGTATTTGGATTCAAGGACAAAGGCAATTATGTGACCTAAGGCAAGATTTGGCTTTCTTTTATGTCTAGGATCTCTAATGCAGGTTAGATTCTCAAGATATCAAATAATTACGTCAGCTGCATTGAAATCAATTTTAGCCATTAGGAAGTAGGTGGTTAGGGATAGAAGAGGTGTGATGTTGTTTCGATCCACAACTTTTGGAATTACAGAGTTGCGAAGGATATGATGAAAAATTCTAGCATCTTACACTAAGGTATTGACGTGAGCAATGTGTTATCTAACATTTAATTCCCTAAGAGTTGTGTTAGCAAGGGTCCAGTCATCTCATATATATTACAACCCATATATAAAAACTCCACCTTGTACCAGTCATTTGCATATCATGTAAATCAAATAATTCATATATATCAAATACCTTTGTATCAGTTTTATCAGTCTTATTAAATACATTTATCAGCCATAACGTGTATTTTATGTGAATCAAGTCATGTCAATTATATAATTAAGTAAGATTTAAACAGTTTTACTTAATTCAATGAAATAATTAAATGACAACTTTAAACCAACAACACCTTAAATCTTGTTTCCTCCTTGCTATAAATCCCAGATTTTACACTTGAGCAATTTGTTTCGCGAACACCACTTCTCCTTTCAAGCTAGCAGTTCTGGCGATGCCTTAGCATAGAGCAATATTTTAAAAGATTAAATTTTTTAATTATGATTTAATCATGCTAATATTTGGCAAAATGTAAATAGAACTACATTATGAAATTTTGGTCTTACACAAATACTATATTCATCCATTTAAAAACTAAACACCTTCAATATCTAAGTAAATAACCTCTTTTTTAGTCATAAGAAAAATTTAGTTATTTCTTTAAAATCTTCTATTTTCTTCCTACAAAGATTGATGCTTTAAAAAGGAAATGAATACATGAGAAAAATTAACGAGTAACGTAAGTTGAATAAAATAATATTTGATAATAAAATGCATAAACAAATGCAAAAAATATATTTTAAGATATAGAATATATATTAGTTAATATCAATAAAATGCTCATAAATTAAAATATTCAAAAAACAACCTACACCAACTATTTATAAATTATACCATAGAAATAGTCTGAAGCATATAATAAAAGAAAAAATAGTATAGTTTTTGATCAAGCATATTTAAAATTTATGTTCTAATTTTCCTCATTAAAAGTTGCCTCCCTAAAAGCTACTTACCCAAAAGCTGCGTTACAAAATACGACCTCCTCAAATACTTCCAAATCATCGTATTCAACCATTTCATTTTCTTCTATAGCATTACCACGTTCATCTTTATCTATTAAATAAATTATTACTTTTCCCTAATCATATATTTAATTATAATTAGGAACTTTTGTGAGTTTGCATATTGCATTTCATATTGGACTCTTCAAAAGTTGGATTGGCATCCGATTTGCATATTTCACTCTCCAAATCATCATATTTAAATTTTGAAAAATGTTTATCATTAATTATCTAAAAATATATCATCTTAATAAAGCAACTGGGGTAATTATCCTTGTCTCCCCATATTTATATATCAAACAACAATTGAGATTCAATTCTAGTTTTAATATAAAGATAACAAAATTAAGCTTCTTAACTTAAAAGAAGAGAACATAGGATACTGCTTTGCTTGGTTGATCCTCATAAGAATATTGGATATTATCATGGCTTCCAAAATTAAGAAAAATGAATAGGAAAAAAAAACTATCAAAACTATCAATATTCAAATGATCCAACCGAACAACTGATTGAAAGTTGAAAATATCACTAGCTAATACATATAAAGAATAATAATCTAAGGTAAAAGTTAGTGATATTAGAAAGTAATATTCCCTTGATTTTTTGTTTCCTTAACTAAATAGCAAGGAAAACTCTTTCCTTAAGTAAACCAAAGAGAAATCTCCCCCACGTCCCCCGCTCGCCCAAAAAAGAATGTTGTTTCTCTCTTACCAATTATAGAAAGCAAGAATATAAGTTACAAAAGGAATAAACTTTCTTGTAATCTTAAAAGTAATATTATTAGCATATGCTAGCACTTGAGTGAAGGAATAGCCCATATGAAAATAATAGCCTTCAAGAATGCATTACTAATGAAGGTTAAAGGAGATTAGGCACTAAAAAAAAGATTAGCGTGAGATTTAGAATTATTGTTATAATTCACATATGATTGATTGATAGATAGAGCGACCTCTCTTATTCAAACTATCTTCAATCCTAAGCCCCCTTAAATGAATATTCAAGCAAATGTAGCATATTTGAAGGGACAGCCTTTAAACCAAATAAAAATTTTCTAGCTTATTGAAGAGAAATGAGACTGAACAAATTGGTGAACTTGCTTATGAGAAAAAACCTCTTTACCATTCCATCTTTAATTAATGGTGGCTTCTTTAATTGGAATAGAACTGATATGAGAGAAAGCAATATTAAAAGAGAGATTAGTAGTATAAGGTATGCACCATAAACCATTGGAGAAGAAATTACTGACTTTTGCATAATGTAAGCAACAAAACCAAGAAAATGGAATCATCAAATGTGTCATAAAGGGAGAACCAAAAATTCAAGGATCGTAAAAGAAAGAATGGCAGCGCCCAATATTATTTTATAAGAAAACTTTCTCTTAATTTTAGAAAATATACTTTGTATAGATTTGAAAAGAGCATAAGCTTGAGGAGGGGTTTCCTTGCATAAGAAACTATAATAGTCCAAACACCATGAACTACAAAAGGAATTTGAGTTGTTAATTCTTATATCATCTTATATTTACACATTGTATTTAGAGAATCCAAATAAGAAATGTCAAGACCACCTTTATCAATTGGTAAGATAGTAGTATTCCAAGATATATTATGCATTTTATTATCCTCCAAATTATAATAGAGAAACTTTTAAATGATGTATGAAACCTTTTTCTGATTTCCCTTTGGCAAAACTGTGGAGTGAGCCCAATAACTAAGATAATTCCAAACAACAAATTTAATGAGGCGCAGTCTATCAACAAATGGAAGAAGCTTTTGCTTTGAACCTCCCATAAATTGGTCAATTTTTAAAATAATCTTAGAATAATTCATATTTTTTATTTTATATCGGGATATCAAGGAATTAAGATAATCCCAAAGTGATTGCTAAAGATTGAAGCCAATACATTTATATAATATTTTCCTATCCTCCCTTAAGACATTCTTAGAAAGAATCATGGTTGATTTGTCAAAATTTGTATGAGGATCAATGGACAAATGAAATCAGCTCAAAGTAGAGTTGTGACAAATCATGGTGCTATTATTAATATTACCAAAGATAAGTAAGCCATAAGTATATATGAGATGAGATAAAGAATTACTATTGATATTGATAGTAGTGAATTGGCTATAAGAATAGTAGGCATCCATTAAATGAAAAGTTATCCATAATATTGATGAGAAGGAAGGGAGAAAGGGAGTAACCTTGTCTTAGCTTGGAAGTAGAGATGAATAATCCGCTAATTTCACCATTAATAAGCATAAAACAATGCACACTAAAGGTACAATAAATAATCTAATAAACAAATGTGACTAGAAAGCCAAGAGCAAATAATCTATCATATAGAGCCTCCCGAATCACACTATCAAGGCATTTTAAAGATCAATTTAGCAAAAAATAACTTGAAATTATAGTGAGAATTGAATTATCTAAGGATCACATTTATAAAAGCAATATTATTAGCTATGTATTTACCATACAAAGTGGTAGATTGAGCAAGGTGAATAATACTTGGAAGGAGCAGCCTAAACTTGGGAATAATAAGTTTATAATGACTTTGTAATGGCATTACAAAGAAATATAGGCTGATAATCATTGTTGGCATGAGTATACATATTTTTTGGGATAAGAGTAATAGTTGAAATCTTAATGCTCATATCAAGCTTTGCCAAACTGAAAAATAAATGCACAACCAAAATAAAAGCTTCACTAGTGATATTCAAAGTGTCCTTGAAAGTTTTTGAAGTGAAATCATTTGTTCAAGAACATTTATCATCACCCAAATTAAAAATGGTTAAGTTTACTCTCATCATCTATGAAATTCATTAGTAAACATGTAGCATTCATTGGAATCATCCTGAGAAAGCTAATTGCTAATAGGTAATATGATAATATATTTCAAAGGAGAAGTATTGCTGAAACGATAGGAGTAGCGATTGATAGGTCTTCACTTATAATACCTTCATTAGAAAAAGTGTAACAAGGGCCAATCAGTAACTCTTTAATCTGATTGATATTCCTCTTCATCATGATTTTTTTGCAAGGAATATTTTATACCATTCTCTCTTTTTGAGAGTGAAGAGCATTTGGCCAATTGTTTAACCCAATAATTTTTATAGAGTTTAATGAAATAAGTGCTTTCTGAGTTAACAGAGCATTCCTAAGCAACAAAATATTAATGGGGGCTAATTCCAAATAATCATAAAACCTTTTTTGGCCAACTTTGAGTGCAAAAATAGTGTTAGAAATGAAAGATGAAGAATTCCAAATATTAGGTCTAAGGGCAAATTTAACATTTTTTTGCCTTTTACCAAATGAAAAGAGAGGATCTCAACAAACTAGTTTATTTCAAGCAACCTTTCACCATATCAAAAATTAAGGATGAGGGCTCCAATAATTTTTATAAATAAACATATGATTATGTTTATGAGCATGTCCATGAAAATCATATTAGGGGAGTAGTAGGAGATGGTTGATGCAATTAGAGTCCCTCAAGATAAGCTAAGAATTGAAGGTCTTTCTAACATAATTATTAATAAAATCCCATATTTCTCTCCTTTGTATTGTTTCATTTTCAATATAAACAAATATAAGAAAGAATTTGATAACAAAATCACACTCAAACATGCCATGAGTTTATTGAGCATGGAAAAGAATTGGAGTAAAAATATTTTGCTAGCATTCCGCTTTGAGAAACATGAAAATTATTACAATTAACCTAAAAATCAAAGAGCTCATAATATCTAAAAGAAAGAAGAACCATGAAATTGAAAGACATAATTTAACATCAAATGAATAAAATAGATTAAGGTTTAACTCCTTTACCAACTTCCTACAATCCATAATACAAGCCTAACTAGAAATCCCTCTAACATTCTAAGTGACAATGTTGTGACATAACATTAAATTAGGGAAGTGTGGGTGGAGCAACCATTTCCTGTTTGCCTTTCCCGCCCTTGGAAGTAGCTGGGTAGAAAACCATAGATTGCACATTGTTGGTTGACAGTTGCACATGTTTAGAGCTCCTTGGAAGTAAATGGGTAGAAAACCATATATTGCACAATGTTGGTTGACACTTGCACATGTTTAGAGCTCATGAACTGGGCTTTAATTCGTATAGTATGTATTGTATGTAATCATTCCTTTTAACGGTAATAGTGAAAATATTCGAAAGAATATAGTTTATGGTTTGAAAACTCACCAAAACAAAAGATAACCTCTTTCGCTCAAGGTCAGTGGATCACAGTAAGAGGGGTGCCAATTTCACTAACAAACTTTAAAATTCCAAATTCATAACCAACAAAAAAGTAGAAGGTGAGAGAGTTTAGTCCAAATTAGAATATACTTAAAATATCCCTTAATAGGTGTATAATCTACTATTCATTTTTCAAGAAAAAGGTCCATCCATTAATAAACCAAGGACCACTATTTCTCAACATATATAAGTCCTTAAAACATATGAATTTAAAAAAGGAAGAACATATTCATAAGTGATAAAAGTTCAAATATACCTTTTAATTTCCATAATTTAGAAGTAGCATGGAGGAGGTTACCATAAAAGGTTAATTTCCAATCACATACCCAACTAAAGTAAGGTCCCAATACTTTTCACCTTTATCAACTTGCTTGACTAAACAATAAACCTTCTTCTTGGAACATATGATAAAGTTTAGGTTGAAGCTAGAGGCATTAGGAAGTGAATAACCCCTTCCAATTGAGGGAACTAAGAAAGGGGAAAAAAGATAATGTTGGGGAGAAGTAGTTTGCACCATGGTTTTGAAAACTGAATTGGATAGGCTAGTTCAACCTTAAACTGGTCATATGGCTAGTTCATCTTTAAAATTTGCTTTACATTAAACCAACTAGGATTGGTCAAAATTGGCAGTTGAACTAATAGACCATTGAATCAGTCCCAAATTCATATAATCTGTTTATTCAATTACTATCCTATTTTAATAATTAAATTAAATAATTTAATAAATTTAATATAAAATATTAAATAAATATTAAATTTAATATATTTATTTAAATTTAACATTTTAATTTTATAATAAGCATTAATTTTTTATAATGATTATTTATCAACACCAACAAAATATTCTCACATGATTCCATCATCTCACATGAGTTCTTACCACATATAAATAAGAAAAACTATATAAACAAGCCTAAAGCAGGGCTCATACGTGATGTGGAACTAAATAACTAACTTGAAGTTTTCGTATTCACAATACATACATTACATATTTTTTTAGATTATTTTTTAATAGTGTGAACAATAATTATTATTTTGGTTAATCATAGTTAATTGTGTATCTATTTAAATTTTATGTTTATTTATATATTATTAAAAATTAATTTATTTATTTTTTATTATAAATGATTTATAGTTGTAACTTATATATATATATATATATATATATATATATATATATATATATATATATATATATATATATATATATATATATATATGTAATTTATATTAAATTTCTAAGTTTATATGTGAACTATATTTATTTTGGAATCACTATTATTGCATAATCATCACATCATTATTCTATCTTTCTTATTTAACTAATTTTAATATTTATTTTGTCATCTAGGTTAAACCATTAAACCTTGAAGTTTTCCTTTTTGTGAGTGGATGTTTGGTCTAGTTTTCACAATCTTGGTCTGCACAATATTGTGGGAAAATAAATATGGATTCCCCGCATTGATTTGAGGTTTCTCCTATTCTTGTGATCAAATACAATATTGAGAATATCAAACTATCTCAAGTGATGAAAACAGTATTCTATAATGGATTCAAAGATAATAATACAGTATTCTAAAAAATTATTATTTTCATAGTTAAATATAAATAAAAGAATAACATATTATATGGAAAGATAGAAATGATATCCCAAAATAGTATTTATGGAAAAAAATAGATTTTGGGGAAATTATCACTTTTGTACTCAAATATGATAATGAGAATATCATACCATTTCAAAATGTGAAAAAGATATTTTATAAAGGATCTAAATGCAATAATGAGTGTTAATAAAGTTTCTATTTCTATAATCAAATACGAAAATGAGCATATCATATCACCTCAAATGGTGAAAATGATATTCTACAAAGTCATTTAAATGCAAAATTAGGTTTTAATTAAATTCGTCTACATTCACAAAGATTTTTCCCCTACCTTATGGACATAAGATAGGGTTTATTTTAATCATGAATTACAGGTTCCCCATACAGGCAGGCCTCTATGGTTAATTATATCCCATGAGAGATGAATCTCCAAAGAATACTCTCAATTAAAGTAGTGGCAGATATTTTCTTAAATTTAAAAATTAAGACAAGGATGAAAGGTTTGAAATTTTAAGAAGGGATTAGATAAATTTTGAATAGTTCTTTTTGGAAATCAAAGGACAAAGGGTAGGGAGCACCTAAGGTTCTAGGACAATCCAGAAGTACTCTAATCTAACCTATGTTAGGGTTTAGTATTTTAGAGAGAAGAGATTTTCATGTTTGGATTGGCATTTTATTAGATATTTGGGATTACATTCCTAAAGGGTGAGGACTTATAATTTGAGGTATGCATCAAACCTAGATTTAAGTTGAGCACAACATAGTAGTAACCCAAACCTAACTAATAAAGTACAATATGAACTTATGCAATAATCAACATGTTTTCAAGTTTTAAAAAGGCATAAAAAAGATTTGATTATTTTGAAATATAATATAGAATAACTTATATTTATTTTAAAGTATATTATAGAATATCATTTTTATTTTTTGAGATAATATGCTATTCTCAAATATAGTATTTGATTATAAAATTAAAAAATTTTAAATCCGTGGTTTATTTTTTCACATTGACCAAACCTATTTGAATTGTTTTTAGACTGAAAAACAAGTATTAATTCCTTAATTGTATGTATTCTTGGATATGATTTGGTTCTAAATAATATTATAATATTTCTCTATTATGAAATCTTGACCCCTATAATTAAAATAAACCTTATAAAGAGTGAAATTTAAGTAGGGAAAATCTTAAAGATAGATATTCTTAAATTACCTTTAATTAATCCTTACAAAATTAAAGACTAGATTAATTAGCTATGATTAGCCCTTTATTACAATGATGCAGACATAATTTCTAAGGCCCTAAATTTCTAGCAACTTCATTATAGAAGATTATTCTCTTCATCTTTGGAGAAAATGCCTCCATTCATTTATTTGTTTCAAAGCTACAACTATACATGCACGTTATTGAGACATTCAATCATCTAGTGATCTCTTCACTTCAGTTAGAATTATTAAGATTTGATTGTTAAATGTAAATGCATGTTTAAATGAATTTCAAGTAGATTGATATTTTAATTTGAGGATGATGATATTATTGAAGTAATTTATGGATATATAGGAAAACACATAATTTTAGATATGTCGATGAGTACTTTAGTTAATTTTGAGTAGTCCATGGGAGCCATAGGTTGGCTATATTTTCACTATTGACCATATATGAGGAAGCTCTATTATACAATTTTGGGGTGGTTGTTATCAAGCTATCATTACTTTTAACAACCTTAATCCTGATGAGATAATAATCATATTCCCTCTACATTAGGGCCTATTTTGATTATGAGCTCCTTATTAGCCTCATAATGAGCATCCTTTAGTCCATACAAAGAGGTGTAACACTAATATTAATATTAAATATAGCTACGAGTCCAAACCTTATGTGTTTACTAGGTTATTATCCATTTTAAGATCATATGTCAAACCTTCGTGACACTCCCCCTACCTTTGCCTGACACATCACTGAGGGAGAGGATTTGTCACTACTTAGTTGTGAAGGAGGGTCAAAAGGACACACAATCAGATATTGATATGAGTATGAGGCATCACACACCTTGGACATCATGTGTCTTTACTCAGGGAATTAATGGTGTTGTTGAGTCAATTTGTAGATAAGTCTTTGAATGATAATTAATTTCTCATATAGTTGTGGCCCCAGAGAAGATACTTCATCAACATAATGTATACATTCCCTTGAGGATATAGTTCACCCACATAGTGGGAGACTGAGCATTAGGCATATAGTTCAACTATAAGATAGGTTCTTGATATTGACAAAGGTAGTGGTAAAAATAGGCATACCACTCATCCTATTAGATTAGACATTATTGATGACCACATGTAAATACTAAGGGTTGATGCCCGATAATCCTTTATGAGGAAAGATTATATACTAGAGTATAGGAAGAGACAAAAAGTAGACACTCACAACCCCCTATATGGCAAGACAACCATGTTCAATATAAATGGAGATCGGGGATGAAAACCCTCAAATTCCCTATTAGAGCTCTTAAAAAAAAGACACATAAGCTCTAGATAATTTCACCATACACCACTACCTCCTTGAGGATGCTATGTCCCTAAGAGGAGGCCCATAATTAATACTTGTGGATCTCAAGGAAGTGCCCATTATAATTCCCATATGAATCACCCTAAGTTATTTCCCTCTATTATTCCCCTAGTATAGATGCAACCCTATAAGATGATACTTATTATCCATATAATAATAATTTGTAGTTGGATGAGGACTTACTAGTTTTACACATAAGGGTTATTATGTGTAACATAATTTAGACACCTACTTGAAAGTTCAATGAAGGGTGTTAAGCCTCAATGAACTATCACTAAGAACACAAAGAGTTGGGGGGCGGGGGGGGGGTGAATAAGTTATTTAATTTTTTTTAACACAAAAATAATCTTTTTGAGATTTTTCAATAACTTAAAACAAATAATGTTATTACCTGATATAGAAGCAAATTAATAAAATAATAATTATAATAATGGTGACGATAAGTTAGTGAAATCAATATAACATCAATCACAGATATACAACATGTAATTTTTAGAAAAATAAATTACAGAAAAGTAAAATGCATAAAATAAAAATTAGAATGAACACACCAGAATTTTATAGTGGTTCGGTCAAATAATAACCTATGTCCATTCTCCGGAGTCCTCCTCTCCGAGTATTACACTAAACCTTTAGTGTCTCTCCTTTAGCCCCCATAGCAAGGCGGAGAAGACATTATAAAATCTCTTCCACCAACCCTGTGTAATAGAGTACCAGAATCTTTTTTACCCTCTCGGTGAAGGAAGAGAACCTAAATCTTTTTTCACCCTCCTAGTGAAGGTAGAGAACCTAAATCTTTTTTCACCCTCCTAATAAAGGCAGAGAACCTTGAAGATCTTCAGCCTTGATTCTTTTTCCCAGAGCCACCCAAGAAAATAAGCAAGACACTCATAGGAACCAAGCAGAGGCTTTCTTGGAGCAACGGTGTGAGACCCCCCTCATACAACTTTTCCCTTACAGACAACCTCTCATTCTCCTTCTCCAAGCTCTCCAAGATCTCTCAAAGCTCTCTCTTAGAAAACTCAATAGCCAAAAGACTACACAAAAATCTATTAAGAGAGCTTAAATATAAAGGGGTTCAAAAAACTCTAAATTTTTAATTATGTCACAACTAATCATATAATACAATCTTGGATCGTATAATACTATTAGTTTAATTCATCTTATCGGTGCTATATAAACTATAATGTCTTTTACGTTTAGTTCAAATACTTGAACTGGTCGTCCAATATGATAACATGATTCATCCAAACAGATTAGTTCAATCAAATTAGTTTTCATCTTGTATGATCTCTAGAGATTAATTATCATCTCAGGAAGTGATTGGGTCATATAATAAGATTAGTTCAATCATTCAGTATGATCTGATTATGTTAATTCTTTCATATTTGATTTCCTAGCTATAGCAATAGATCAGGTAAGAATTAATATTATCATACAGTACGATTCACATCGTATAATATGATTAGTTCAAAAATATGATTTCAAAATATTTCCTAATTTATATTTGGTGGCAGAAATCATGATTTCAACTATACATGAATGGGATCGTATAGTATGATTAGTCTTAAAATTACACTAATTAGCCGATCATCATTTTCAGTTTAAATTTTTTTACTCCCCTGTGTGTGTACGATCACTAAGTTAACATACATCTTTTATATCACAAGACTCAAGAAATATAAAATTAAAGAAATAAAAATTTAAACTCTTTTAACACATCCTATTCTACCCAATCTTAAGCTCTGAATGGTTTTGAATGGTATATGATGTACCTGATGTTGCAACTCTAGACCCAAGTTTAATGATTTTGATGATAACAAATATTATTGGATTTCTTACTATGCTATCTCCTGATAATTGAGTTTATTGCATATCTATTTTGCCTTACACATTAATATTTTAGGTTTACTATTCAATTGCAACTTTGATTAGCTCAAGGTTGGGTAGATTAAGATTAAAGTCTGTCATTTTAGTCTTTATGTAGTTTTTATCTTTCTTGAGTCAATTATATATTATGGTAGATCCTAAAGTTGAGTAATCCTGTACACACACACACACTCAAGGGGGTGAATTAGGGAGTTAGGAAGAAGATGAGTTTTCTGAACTAATCATACTATACAATTTACATCATACTGGATGATCAGTTAACCAGAAAGATTATTAGTTAGGGCTGAAAGTTTGATAAGGATGTTAAGCCCTTATGAACTAGTCCCGAGGCTTACCAAAAGGGGGGTGAATTGGTAATTTTAAAAAATTTGTGAGCAACAGGAAAGATCTTTTGATAATTTGCAGTGAAAACGAGTAAACATAATAATGAAAAGATCAATTACAGATTTCACCCAAGCAGATAATAACAAAAAAATAAAGTGCAGAAAATAATCACAAAGTGTATACCAAATTTTATAGTGGTTCTGTCAACTTGACCTACGTCCACTCCCCAGAGCCTCCCCTCCGGGTATTGCACTAACACTAAGTGACTCTCTTTCTGTTCCCACAGCAAGGCGGAGAAGCCTGTACAAAAACTCCTTTCCACCAACATGGTGAGGTAGAGAACCTGAACTCCTTTTGCTTCCTCCAGAAGCAGGCAGAGAACCTAGACTCCTTTCGTTTCCTCTTGAAGCAAATAGTGAACCTGGACTCCTTTTGCTTCCTCCTGAAGCAGGCAGAGAACCCGGATCGTCTTATGAACGATCCTCCCATAAAGACACCGATAAGTCAACAGACGACGAATAGAGAAGATGACTCAGATCCTTGTTTGGAGCAACCTTTGTGAATCCCTCATAAACTCTCCCTCACAAGATCTTCTCTCTCTCCCAAGCTCTCTCTCTCTCTCTCTCTCTCTCTCTCTCTCACAGGGTTTTCTCTGAAAAGGAAAGTGGCAAAAGATTTTTCTTGTTGAAAGAGAAAGATCTTAAATAGGAGGGCTCAAAAATTGCCTTAAATCTCAACTGGTCGTCAAAGATCATCCAGGACGATCGATCGATCGTCCTGTATGATCAGTTCAAAATCACATGTATCAGCCTGGATGATCTGGATCATCTAGACGATCAGTAGACAGAATTTGTTCAGATCGCCCCGTACGATTCTGCAATCGTCTGGGATGATTAGCGTAAATCAGGAATTTTGTCTAGAAGATAGCTCTGGTCATCCAGGGGAACTTGTGCTGGACAATCTCAAAATTACTTGATCGTCCAGGATGATATCTATACAATTAGTTCAAAAATAACAAAATCATCCTACACACAGCTCTGGACGTACAGGTCAGAACATGCTGGACGATTTCAAAATGACTTGATCGTCCCGGACGATATGTCTATCATCTGATACGATTAGTTCAAAAATGACAAAATCATCTTGCACACAGCTCTGGACGTACAGGTGATAGACACTGGATGGTCAGGATTTTTAACATATCATCCCGTACGATCTCGCGATCATCCAGGATAATATGATCAAATCAATTAAACCTTAATTACTTTCCTTAATCACTATAATAATTTAGGCATCATTGTAATGGATCGTCCAGGATGATATACATATCATCCAGGACGATCAGACCAAATCTCTAAAAATAAAAACTTGCCTAACTCAGTCTGGTGGCTGGGATTTTCCAATCTGAGCATATCGGCCTATACGATGGACATATCATCCCGGATGATCTGCTTAATAAAACCAACTTAACATGGTCACCCTAATTAGAATTTCTGTTTTTATTGGATCGTCTAGGATGATATGAATATCGTCCGGGACTATATGAACAAAAATTGAAAATAAAAACTCTAACTCACTAAAACTCTCCCCTGAGTGTTTGTGTGTGTACAAGGTTACTTAGCTAGAGGATTAATTACATTACATTTGACTCAAGAAAGAGAAAAATTATAATTAAACACATGCGAACCCGATCTTGAGTTGGCTTGAATTACATTTTATCTTTTGTACCTGGAATGTTAGCCAATCAAAGCAGAACACAAAAATGTTTGTTGTCATCAAAATTATAATCCCTAAATCCATATTTTTAATAATCTCCCCCTTTTTTTATGATGGAAAACATTTATTTAGTAGTTTCAAATAAAACAGACAGGAGTAATCAGCGCACATACGAGAAAAGAATTTTTATTTCAAATTTTACTAAAACATTGACAAACAATGACATTAAATATAATAAAGGAAATAAATATAACACAAAAATAGTAAAAGAAATTACTAGTAACTCAAAAACTAACTCCCCCTTTTGACATCACAAAAAAGGAGGAAGAACAGACAAAAAATAATACAAATAAGAAACATCACAAAACAAAAAACTAATAAAGAGGCGGATCATGATCAGAAGGAGGAGGAAGTGGTGGTGGTTGGAAGTAGCCATGAATGGCTGCAAACTGTGCTCCAAACCAGGCCATGTCCTGGTCGTGCTGCTATTGCTGCTGGGTAGCGTAGTCATTGAAGTGCTTCAACTCTTCAGCATGCTGTTGCTCCTGGGCAGTCACATAGGAATCAAAATGGGCCTCCCACTGGTTGAATCACTACACTAGATGATCAAAGCGTGATGCAATATGAAGAGGAGTAGGTGCATCAGGTGCAGCAGGTACAGAAACAGCTTCTTCCTCTTCCTCCTCAATATTCACGGTGGGCTCCGGATGAAGTCTGGTATTGTGGAGGACATGGAAGGAGTTATTTGTGTAATAGGAAAGAGGGACATCGGCAGGAACTAGATATTGCAGATTATATTTCATCTCAAGTGCATAGGCAATGAGGTGGCCTGGGGCTAGATTTGGGCGTCTCCTATGGCCTGGATCCCTAATGCTAGTGAGATGTTCGATGCATCGAAAGAGAAGATTAGTAGCATTGAAATCCCAGTGGGCCATGATGTTGTAGGTAGTCATGAAAAGTAAAGGTGTGATGTGGATGCGATCCCCAGCCTTTGGGATGATTGAGTAGTGAAGGACATGTTGAATTATACGGGCATCCTTAAGTAGGGAAGAACACGCATTATCGTGATAGTGAATATTGGTATTTCTAAGAAAATGATTGACGACACTCCATCAAAATCAGGATAAAAAATTATGGTGTAGATCTTATCACCAGTGATTAAAAGTTGGAGGATATTGTGAAAATCCTGTGTGGTTAATTCTATTGGTCTCTGATTTACAAAGGAGTGCAGCGTAGAGTAATCAGAGGTGATGCAAAGATTGACAAAAAAGACCCTAAGAAGTTCAGAGCTAAAGGGGAAGGCTAAGGTGAGAATGAAGGAAAGGGAGGTATGAGCAAATAAATCCAGTATCGGGTAAGTAAGAGTGCGGGGGTTGACAATCTTTGAATGAGTGATTCTAACGTCAAGGTAACACTGGAAGGCAGCCCGATCGGTTGCCTCAGGAAAGCGAGGATCAACATTTCCCCGGGATGAACTTGCACCATAATGCCTTGATCTTTTTCCACCAGCCATGAGGAACAAAATGCAAGTGAGGAGAGGGAAGAGTGGAGTGAAAAATTTGGTGAAGAGAGGCTGTTTATAAAGAAAATGGACCGATTGTCCAGGATGATCGTAGGATCGTCCAGGACGATAGGTGTAATAATAATAGCCTAGACGATTGGTCAAAAGGCGTTCTGATCATCTATGATGATCAGATATCATTCAGGATGATTAGATACAGATGATCATCCCGAGGAGTCCAGCCGGACGACCGTTGACAAAAAGTATCATCCAGGATGATGAGGTGGATCATCCGGGACGATATGCAATAAATACATCAGACGGGCCAAATTTAAATTATCCAGCTACAAACACGTGGATCATCTATGACGATGTAGGGGATCATCTAGGATGATGTAGTGGATCATCTAGGATAATCACTAATAATTAGTTCATCTCAGTCGTTTGATCAGGATTAAAAAAATGGATCATATCATCTAGGACGATGTAAGGATCGTCCAGGACGATCACCAATAATTGGTGCATCTCAGCCGTTTGATCATGGTGGGGATGATTTGAATGGATCGTCTAGGATGATGTACGGATAATCCAGGACAAAGAGGATCATCTAGGATGATGAAGTGATCGTCCAGGACGATGTGAAGAAAAAGTAAAAAAAATGAAGGATGGAGAGGAAAGATCAGGGATCCAAAAAACAAACAAAAACCAAAACAAAAAAAAATCCAAAAACACATCAAATAAAAAATAGACACGAGAAAAATAATAAGAAAAACATTTTTTTTGAAAAGCTCTAGTAAAATAGAATTTTTTCTGATTTTTTCAATTCAAAAGCTAATAAAAAAAAAATCGATAATGCTTGAATCTAGAAAAGTTAGAAAATTAACTTTCATAACTCCTATCTCGGACACCTTACAGTTCAAATTCCTTTCAAACAAAAGTCTAATTCAGAAGAAAAAAAATTAGATTCGAAAAGAGATCCTTTCAAGCCTTGTTCCAAAAAAATAACTGATATAATAGTATCACAAAGTAAGGAACCAGAAATCATGATTTTTCATCTCAAGCTTTTAAAAATATTAAGTGGTGCATGGATTTTTCTAAGACATTTAAAGATCTGAAAGGGAAGAAAGCTTATTTCTCTATGGGCTCATTTTTTTCCTCTTTTTCAATTTATTTGACGCTTTGTGCATCTTTTGAGTTTTGATACACTTTGTGTATCTTTCCAATTTGGCGATGTTGCGCATCTTTTCAGCTTTGGGCTCATTTTGTGCCTCTTTTTATTTTTGCGCTCTTTGCATATCTTTTGTAAGCTTGCTTCCTTTCATAATCATTAAAAAATCTCAATTATGAAATTACCTTCCAGACATAAGAGAAGACATAACTCATTCTCTACAATAAGGAAGAGTAATTCACAAAACAAAAAGTTATATATCATATGATAAGTATAATCACTTGATTAAGAAAAATATAACAATGATTCAAAGTTTTGTAAATACTATTCATATGAGGTAGATTCCTGTAGGAAGATAAAATAGATCTCTATTTTAAAAATTAACTTTTTAATTTTAAAGAAGATTTTTATCTAAAAGAGATAATACACCATTAAAGGAGTTAAAGGAAGAGAAATAATCATCAACATTTCTTCCCTTTAATAGATCCAGAGGAGTTAATCACTGCTTATAAGCTTTTAAACAAAAATAAGTTAAAACTCTCAGTCAGAAATCTAGTTTATCAGCAGTAGTGAGTAGCGATCTGATTTAAAAGTGAGTAAGCAGTAAATAGAAATTAAGAGAAAAAAACCCAGACACATGAAAATCAGTAAATAAAAATCAGCAGGAAATAAGCAAATTTGATAAGCAAATTTGATAAGCAAATCAAACAACGAAAATCAACAGGAATTAGAAAAAATTCTAAAATAAAAATGGACAAACAAATAAAATAAAAACTAAAGCAAAATGAAGAAAATAGAAAACATCAAAAATAAGTGATCATCAGATTTATGCATTTATGTCAATCACACCCAATCTGATCCTCAAAATACTGAATGAGTCAAAGGCTAGTGGTTTAGTAAAGATGTCATCCAGTTGATTTTCAGTTGCTATATGATGTAGCTCAATGTCCCCTTTTGTAACATGGTCTCTAATGAAGTGATGCCTTATATCAATGTGTTTGATTCTAGAATATTGGATTGCATTCTTAGATATGCAGATGACACTAGTGTTATCACAAAGAACTAAAATTATGCTAACAGGTAATCCTAAATCTAAAACGTATTGCTTCAACCAAAAGATTTGAGCCACACAACTTCCTAAGGTAATGTACTTAGGTTCAGCAGTGGAAAGTACAACTGAGTTCTATTTTCTACTGGACCAGGAGACTAAAGATTGTCCTATGAATTGGCAAGTTCTAGAAGTGCTCTTCCTATTCACCCTACACCCTACAAAATCAGAATCAGAATATCCAATAATCTCAAAAGAAGTGATGTGCCTAGGGTACCAGATTCCTAGGTTTGAGGTCCCTAAAAGATATCTAAGAATTCTCTTAACAGCAGTTAGGTGGGACTCTTTAGGATCAGCTTAAAACCTAGCATAAAGACACATACTAAATATAATATCAGGTCGGCTAACAGTCAGGTAAAGTAGTGATCTAATTATTCCCCTAAGCTTCTTCTAATCAACAGATTTTCCATTTGAATCCTTATCTAACTGAACAGTAGAACTCATGGGAGTGTTGATTGGCTTAGCTTTATCCATTTCATATTTCTTCAAGATATCCTTAGTATATTTTGATTGATTCAGAAAAGTTCCATCATTCATTTGCCTTATGTTAAACCCCAAAAAGTAGGACAATTCTCCCATCATACTCATCTCAAACTCCTTACTCATTATCTTAGAAAAATCATCACATAAATTTTTATCAAAAGATCCAAAAAGTATATCATCGATATAGATCTGAAAAATGAGTAGATCATCTCATACTTTCCTAAGAAAAAGGGTGGTGTCTACGCTCCCCTTAACAAACTCTCTTTTTAGTAGGAATGTGCTAAGCCTCTCATACCAAGCTCTGGGTGCTTGTTTCATTCCATATAAGGCCTTTTTTTAATTTATAGACATGATTTGAATTTTAAGAACTCTCAAAACCTGGGGGTTACTCTATAAAGGCATCCTCTTTTATTACCTCATTTAAAAAGGCACTCTTGACATCCATTTGAAATAGCTTAAATCCCTTATAACAAGCAAAGGCTAGTAGCACCTTAATGGCTTCCAATCTAGCTACAGGGGAAAAGGCCTCCTCAAAATCAATCCCTTCAATTTGATTGTACCCCTTAGCCACCAATCTTATCTTATTCCTAACCACCACACCAGAATCATTCATCTTATTCTTAAAGACTCACTTGGTTCCCACTACACAATGATTCCTAGGTCTTTCTACTAACTCCCAAACATTGTTCCTCACAAATTGATTCAATTCCTCTTGCATAGCTAAGATCCAAAACTCATTAGAAAGGGCTTGATAGATGTTTGTGGGTTCAGTCATTGAGATAAAGGAAGAATGGTTTACTTCCTTCCTAAGTCCATGCCTAGTTCTAACACCTTCTAAAGGGTCTCGTAAGATCAGTTCTTTAGGATGACTCAAAGCATATCTCCAATCTCTAGGCAAAGTATTTTGAGGCTCTATCCTTTCCTCCAAATTTGTATTTTCAACTCCTTGGGTAATCTCTCATACATCTTCTTCTTCCTCAACTCTAGTCTCCTTAGGATTAGATTCATTAAACACCACATAGGTTGTCTCCTCCACCACCAAAGTCCTCTTATTGAACACCCTAAAGGATTTTCCCACACTAGAATAGCTTAAGAACACTCCCCCATCAGATTTGGGGTCAAATTTTCTTAGGGATGATTTCCCATTGTTAAGAATGAAAATCTTACAGCCAAAGACATAGAGGTAGGATAGGTTTGGAGTGCTACCCTTAATGATCTCATAAGGTTTCTTATTCAGATTGGATCTAATATTCATCATATTCAGCACATAACAGGCAGTGTTCATCGCTTCAGCCCAAAAGTATTTTGGAAGTGAATACTAAGCAAGCATGACTCTAGTGGCTTCCACTAAGATCATGTTCTTCCTTTCAGCTACCCTATTCTGCTGAGGGGTCCTAGGAGCTGAAAAATTATGGCTAATCCCTTGCTCCTCATAGAATGTTCCAAATCTCACATTTTCAAACTCTCCACCATGATCACTATGAAAAGTCAAGATCTCATAACCTAACTTCCTCTGAATCTAAGTGGAGAAGAATTTAAATTCATTAAATGACTCAGATTTATATGACAAAAATTTAATCCAAGTGAATCTCGAGTAATCATTAACAATCACAAATCCATAAACTTTCCCCTCTAAGTTGGCAGTGCTAATGGGTCCAAAGAGATCCATATGAAGGACTTCTAAAGGTCTGGAGGTGTTGATGTTCTTAATGGAGTGGAAGGAGGAGTGAACTTGCTTCCCTAATTGACAGGCATCATACAGGTGGTCCTTAGAGAACTTAAGCTTGGGGACACCTCTAACTAAGTCCTTTTGGGTAACTCTCCTAAGGGTTTTCATACTGGTATGACATAATCTATTGTGCCACAACTAAGACTAATCAGCAGCAATTTTTAGGCAAATTAAAACATCAGTTTTAAAGCAGCTTACATCCAGCATGTAGATATTATTAATCCTTTATCCCTACAAAATAATTTTGTCATTTAAGCTTATAATACAGCAAGTGGGTAGGAACTTGATATTGTATCCTTTGTCACAGAGTTGACTAATGCTCAACAAGTTGTGTTTCAATCCATCTACAAGCAAAATATTATCAATAATGAAATTTTTTGAATCAATAATTATACCTGCTCTTACCACCCTCTTGGTGGTGTTGTCTCCAAGTGTAGCCTTGCCTCCAGCCCTGGCCTCCAACGAAATGAATTGATTTGCATCTCTAATCATATGTCTTGAACATTCGCTGTCCAGGTACCATATGCTCTCACGAGGTCTTGTGTGAGAGCACACCTATAAAATCATCAAATGTAAGATTTAGGAACCCAAATAAGTTTGGGTTCCTTCTTATGAAAAGAAGAATGCAATGCATGTGTGCTCTGCTATGAAGCATACAATTTGGGCCTCCACACCCAATATATACTATGGTGAACAGTACATATGTGGGAGATGTGTCCTAACATGCCACAAGAAAAATATCTAACACCAGGAAAAGGGTTAACTAATCTACGTGGGTGATATTGCCTCTTCCTAGGTTTGAATGAAACATGCTTTGATGATTTTGAAATAGATTCTTCAAAAAGTGGAGGTGCATAAAATTATACAAAAGTAGGAGGTATTTTATTTTTCTTAAAAGTATAATTTTTACATTTAGGAATTCATTTTTCTTTCTTTAGACTGGCAATTTCAAATTTTAAATGATGCTCACTACAATCTAAATCAGATGCATGAGTTTTAAATTCCCTAAATGCAGTTTCTAATTCAACATGCCATGCTTTTAATGAATCATACTCAGTAACCAACTCAGAATGCTTTTTATTCAATTCATCAATTTCATCAAGTAGTGACATGTGATTGCAATCAAGAGTAGAATGATCTTTAATCAAAATTTCATGCTCCTTTTGTAAATTCTAATTTTAGGCTAGTATGAGTTTTCTTAAGCTTCCTATATGATGAATGAATTTTCTCATAAACTTTAAGTAATTAATTGTAGATTATCTCACATACCTCTTCTTGGTCAGACTGACCAGGGTGATCATCTGCCATCAAACATAAGTTAGTAGTCTCCTCTTCAGCTTCAGTCTCAGAGGAGTCAGATGTAGAATTTGCCCAGAATACCTTCTGAATCTGCTTCTTATCCTTCCTGAACTTGGGTTTCTCCTCACCCTTCTCCTTACTTGGGTGAGCCTTAAGTGTATGATAATCAACCTTTATATGTCTAGGCTTCCTGCATTCAAAATAAATAGTATGAGATGAACCTTTAAAATTTTTACTGGACTTACCCTTGTTCCACTTTTAAAATTTCTTATGTTTCTTCCTTAGAAAGCTTTTAAATTGCCTAGTGATTAAGGCAACATCATCGCTATCAGACCCGAAAGAGTCAGTGTGAGTATCGTTGGCCTTCAGCGCCACAGTTTTCTCCTTCTTCTTCTCACCTGCATCAATTTGTCGTTAGTTTACTCCTTGCTCGTAAGCAATGAGTGATCCAAGTAGGTTATCAATAGAATAAGTGTTCAAATCATTGGATTCAGTAATTACAATTATCTTGGCATCAAAAGAAAAAGGCAAATATATCAGAATTTTATTAACTTTTTTATAGTTTGTAAGTTCTCTTCCTAAAGCATATAAAGAAGTGATAATTTGAGTGAACATAGTATACATTTCAAAAATCGATTCACTAGGTTTCATGTGAAAGAGTTCATAGTCATGAAGTAAGATGTTCAATCTAGATTTATTAACCTCAGATATACCGTCATAAGTAATGCATAATCTATCCCAGATTTCTTTACCAGTAGTGCAAGTGGAGACACGCATGTAATCTTCATATTTTAAAGCATAAAAAAATAGTTCAAATATTTAGCATTCAGTTAGGCTAGGTCCTGATCATTAAAAGTACATTTAGTGAAAGGTAATTCAGTTTTAACATTATTAACCATTCTAAAAGGTGCTTCATAGCCATCCTTAACAAGCATCCACATGCGATAATCTATAGATTGAAGAAAAGTGGACATACGAGTTTTCCAAAAATCAAAAGGTATGTTATCAAATAATGGTGGTCGTGTAATTGAATAACATTCAGTAGTATTATAATTACCAAAGTTAGTCATGGATCAAATTCAAAAGTTTTTAAACTTTATTTTTGAATCCCGCTCTGATACCACTTGAAAGTTTGATAGGGATGTTAAGCCCTTATGAACTAGTCCCGATGCTAACCAAGAGGGGGGGGGGGGGCTGAATTGGTAGTTTTAAAAAATTTGTAAGCAACAGGAAATTTTTTTTGATAATTTACAGTAGAAATGAGTAAACACAGTAATGAAAAGATCAATCACAGATTTCATCCAAGTAGATAATAACAGAAAAATAAAGTGCAGAAAATAATCAGAAAGTGCACACCAGATTTTATAGTGGTTCAGTCAACTTGACCTACGTCCACTCCCCGGAGCCTCCCCTCTGGGTATTGCACTAACACTAAGTAACTCTCCTTCTACTTCCATAGTAAGGCAGTGAAGCCTATACAAAAACTCCTTTCCACCAACACAACGAGGTAGAGAACCTGAACTCCTTTTGCTTCCTCCAAAAGTAGGCAGAGAACCTAGACTCCTTTCTCTTCCTCCTGAAACAGGCAGAGAACCTGGACTCCTTTTGCTTCCTCCTGAAGCAGGCAGAGAACCCGGATCTTCTTACGAATGGTACTCTCACAGAGACACCGGCAAGATAAGAGACGACGAACAAAAAAGATGACTCAGATCATTACTTGGAACAACCTTTGTGATATCTTCACAATCTTCCTCTCACAAGATCCTCTCTTTCTCTCCCAAACTCTCTCTCTCTCTCTCTCTATCTTCTCTAGAAAGGAAAGTGGCAAAAGATTTTTCTTGTTGAAAGAGAAAAATCTTAAATAGGAGGGCTAAAAAATTGCCCTAAATCTCAACTGGTTGTCAAAGATCATCCAGGATGATCGGTCGATCGTCCTGTACGATCAGTTCAAAATCACATGTATCAGCCTGGATGATCTGGATCCTCTAGACGATCAGTAGATAAAATTTATTCAGATCGTCCGTATGATTCTGCGATCGCCCGAGACGATTAGTGTAAATCAAGAATTTTGTCCAGAAGACAGCTCTGGTCGTCCAGGGGAACTTGTGCTGGATAATCTCAAAATGACTTGATCATCTAGGACAATATGTATATCATCCTGTACGATTAATTAAAAAATGACAAAATTATCCTGCACACAGCTCTGGATGTATAGGCCAGAACATACTTGATGATTTCAAAATGACTTGATCGTCCAGGATGATATGTCTATCATCCGGTATGATTAGTTCAAAAATGATAAAATTATCCTGCACATAGCTCTAGATGTACAGGTGATAGGAACTATATAGTCAGGATTTTTAACATATCTCCCTATATAATCTCGTGATCATCTAGGATGATATGATTGAATCAATTAAACCTTAATTATTTTTCTTAATCACTAGACTAATTTAGGCATGATTGTAATGGATCATCCAGGATGATACACGTATCGTCCGGGATGATCAGACCAAATCTCTAAAAATAAAAACTTGCCTAACTCAGTCTGGCGGCTGGGATTTTCCAATCTAAGTATATCGGCCTGTACGATGGACTTATTATCCCAGACGATCTGCTTAATAAAACTAACTTAACATGGTCGCCCTAATTAGGATTTCTATTTTCATTAGATCATCCAGGATGATATGAATATCATCCGGGCTGATATGAACAAAAATTGAAAATAGAAACTCTAACTCACTAAAACTCTCCCCCTGAGTGTGTGTGTGTGTAAGGTTACGTAGCTAAAGGATCAATTACATTACGTTTGACTCAAGAAAGAGAAAAAATATAATTAAACACACGCGGACCCGATCTTGAGTTGGCTTGAATTACATTTAATCTTTTGTACCTGGAATGTTAGCCAATCAATGCAGAACATAGAAATGTTTGTTGTCATTAAAATTATAATCCCTAAATCCAGATTTGCAACAAGGGCACTTTGGTTAATTGAGATTGATTAAACTAATCATACTAGATAATCTTTATCATATAGGATGATCAATTATAATCATGAAGATAACTGCTAATCACAATTTAGGTAATATTTTAAAATTTAAATTTTATTTTAATTATACCTTATTATATGCATCGTACTGTATGATATATGATAGTCATGCCTAAATTGATCCTATGATTAGGGGAGTAATTATGATTAATTTGTTCGATCAAATCATATAAGATGACTGGTGACGATCATACTGTGAGAAATAAGGGATAGATCACAACTTTTTAGCTCTTAGAACCCCTCAGTAGAATGGGGTTACTAAAAGAAAAGATAGAAACTTGGTAGAAGCTGCTAAAGGCATGTTAGCTAAATGCTCACTTCCTAAATATTTTTGGGCAGAAGCATAAGTATAACATATTACATTCTAAGTAGAGTTAATGTTAGATCCAAGCTAAATAAGACACCCTATAAAATCCTTAAGGGTAGGACACGCAACCTCTCGAACCTTCATTTCTTTAGATGTAAAGTATTCATTCTAAATAATGAGAAATCTCTATTAGGAATGTTTGACCCCAAATTTGATGGAGTTTTCCTAGGATACTCAAATGTTGGAAAATCCTATAGAATTTTTAATAAAAGAACATTAGTGGTAGAGGAGATAACTCATGTGGTATTTAGTGAATCTGATAATTCTGGAGGCTCAAGGATAGAAGAAGAAGAAGAAGAGGTTGAAGTCACCAAATAAGTAGAATCTGTAAGTTTGGAAGAAAGGGTAGAACCTACAAATTTATTACCTAGATAATGGAGATATTCTTCAAGTCATTCTAAAAAATTAATCTTAGGAGACCCGTTTGAAAGTGTTAGAATTAGGCATAGGTTTAGAAAAGAAGTTAACCCCTCTACCATTATCTCAATAATTCAACCCACAAACATAAATCAAGCACTATCTAATGAATTCTAGATCGTAGCCATGCAAGAAGAAATGAATAAATTTATTAGAAATAATATTTGGAGCTAGTTAAAAGACTTATGGACTAGAGTGTTGCTGGAACAAAATGAGTTTTAAAAATAAAATGAATGACTTTGGTGTAGTGGTAAGAAATAAAGTAAGACTAGTGGCTAAGAGGTACAATCAGATAGAAAGAATTAACTTTGAAGAGACCTTTGCCCCTATAGCTAAACTAGAAGCCATATAGGTGCTACTAGTTTTTTTCCTACTTTAAGGGATTCAAATTATACCAAATGGGTGTTAAAAATACCTTTCTTAATGGGGGTAATAAAAGAATATATGTATGATGAACAACCCCTCGGCTTTGAAAATTTATA
Source organism: Dendrobium chrysotoxum (assembly GCA_019925795.1). NCBI lineage: Eukaryota > Viridiplantae > Streptophyta > Magnoliopsida > Asparagales > Orchidaceae > Dendrobium > Dendrobium chrysotoxum. The sequence continues at coordinate 39,647,666 of CM034303.1, read as the reverse complement.
ATTTTCTAATCATGTGTTCAAATTAAAAAATATATTATATGGATTAAAATAAGCACTAGAGTATGGTATGAAAGGCTAAGCACATTTGTACTAGATAGAACCTTTATTAAGGGTAGCAAACACACCACCCTATTCCTAAAAAAGGTCAAAAAAGATCTACTCATTATCCAAATCTATGTTGATGATATTTTGTTTGGATCCTCTGATAAAAACCTATGTGATAAATTTTTTAAAATAATGAGTAAGGAGTTTGAGATGAGTATGATAGGAGAATTAAATAATTTTCTTGGATTTAATATAAGGCAGAAGGATGATGGAATTTTTTTAGTCAATCAAAATATATTAAGGACATTCTTAAGAAGTATGAAATGGATAAGGCCAAAGAAATAAACACTCTCATGAGCTCTACAGTTCAGTTAGATAAGGACTCGAATAAAAAATTAGTTGATCGAAAGAAATACAGAGGAATAATTAGATCACTTCTTTACTTGACTGCTAGTAGACTTGATATTATATTTAGTATTTATCTTTGTGCTAGAGTTTAGGCTGATCTAAAAGAATCTCACTTAAACTGCTATTCAGAGAATCCTTAGATATCTCTTAGGAACCTAAAACTTAAGAATATGGTATCCTAGGCATAACACTCCCTTTGAAATCATAGAATATTCTGATTCAGGCTTTACAGGATATAGGATTGACAGAATAAGTACTTCTGAAACCTACCAATTCATAGGATAATCTTTAGCCTTCTAGTCTAGTAAAAAATAGAACTTAGTGGCCCTGTCCACTACTGAAGAAAAATACATAGCCTTTGCAAGTTGTATGGCACAAGTCCTTTAGTTAAAGTAATAAATACTGAATTTAGGACTACCTGTAGGAACCATTCTAATCTTGTGTGATAACACTAGCACTATCTATATTTTAAAGAATCTAATCCAACACTCCAAGACCAAATATATAGATATAAGGACCATTTCATTAAGGACAATGTCACCAAGAAGAAATAGAGCTACATGATGTAGCCACTAAACATTAACTTGTAGATATCTTTATAAAACCACTGGCTTTTGAAACCTTCAACACCTTAAGAACCAGATTAGGTGTCAAAGATATTCATGCTTGAAATTGGATGCTTTGAAAATCTAAAATTTAAATGTTGTGTTTTATTTTCTGTTCTTTCTTTCAGTGTTTTATGTTTTTACTTTTATGCATGTGTTTATTTATTTTTTACATCATTCTTTAATTTTTTTTTTAATTTAAGAATCTGATCACTACTTACTTTAGTAGTTGAATCTTACCTTAATTTTTTATAAGATTATGTAAGTAGTAATTGACTCTTCTAAAATAGTTAAAGGAAGAAAATTTTGTGATTATCCCTGTTCCTCTAACTCCTTTAGTGGTGTAATTTTTTTTGAATCAAAATCTATTTCAAATTAAAAATTAGACCTAGAAATAGAGATCTGCTTCATCTACCTATAGTCCTCTTTCTCATATGAATATTTTTACAAGTCAATGAATCTCCTTCAAATTTTCTTAATCAAGTTATTTCTCTCTATCATATGGATTAGATTTTTCTTTGTGTTTTATTCTTCCTTATATAAGAGAGTGAGTTTTTCTTCACTTATATTTAGAAGATAATCTTACAACTGAGAGGATTTTTTCTTTAAAGATTTAGAAAGGAAGTAAGTTTGCAAAAATAAAAAGAGACACAAAATGATTCCAAAATTAAAAAGATACATAAAGTCTGCCAAATATTGCAAGATGCACAAAGTGTATCAAAAATCAAAAGATATGCAAGGTGCGCCAAAAAGCTGATAAAGAGGAACAAAATGAGCTCGCAATGAATTAACTTCCCTTTCTTTCAAATCTTTAAATCTTAGAAAATTTCATGTGCCAAATGCTATCTTCTACACTTGAATTTGAAAATCATGATTCTTGATTCATCACTTTACAATGCTATTCTCTTAGATATATTTCTAAAAAGAAGTTAGAAAAGATCACATTTTCTATCTAATTTATTCCCTAAATTAAATTTTTTATTTAAAAAGGCTTTAACCTATAAGGAGTTTGAGCTAGGGTTAACAAAATTTGAATCTCTAACCTTTCTGGGTTTAAGCATTGTCAATGCATTTCTTACTAAGTTTTTAATCTAATCATAAGATTAAATTATCTTTTGTTGAAATTGATTGATTCAGAATTTCCCTATTATGTTGTTATGTGTTGTTTTTTCATTTTATAAAACCAACACCTCCCCTATTTTTAAAAGAATTTACTTAGTGAGAGGGAACTAGGGAACAGTAAAACACTTTTGAAACATAAACCAACAATTTTTGCAGTCATAAAAAAAGGGAGAGATTATTATAAATCTGGACCCAAGTCTTGTGATTTTGATGATAATAAATATTATTGGATTTCTTACTTACTATCTCATGATAATTGAGTTTATTGCATATCTATTTTGCCCTGCTCACTAACCTTTTAGGTCCACTATTCACTTGTAACTTTGATCAGCTTAAGATTGGATAGATAGGAATTAAAGTCTGTATTTTTCAATCTTTATGTAATTTATATCTTTCTTCTATCAATCATGTTTTATGGTGGATCCTAAAGCTGAGTAATCTTGCACACACACACTCAAGGGGGTGGGTTAGTGAGTTAGGAAGAAGAGGGGTTTTTTGAACTAATCATACTATATGATTTACATCGTACTATACCATCAGTTAACTAGAAAAATTAATAGTTAGGGCACTTTTGTTAATTGAGATTGATTAAACTAATCATACTAGATAATCCTTATCACATAGGAAGATCAGTTATAATCATGAAAATAACTACCACTCATAATTTAGACAATATTTTAAAATTAAAATTTTATTCTAATCATACCGTACGATATAAATCATACTGTATAATATATGACAATCATGCCTAAATTGATCCTATAATTAGGGGAACAATTATGGTTAATTTTTTCGATCAAATTATACAGGACGATTGGTGATGATTGTACTGTACGACTCAAGCTATATATGGGACGATAATTTATCATTGCCTATCATACAAGAAGAAATACCTTAGTTTTTCAACTAATCATATGAGACGACCCTCTAATTTTGTACTGTACAAATCGAGCGTTGCATAGGACGATGGTTTATCATTGTCTATCATACTAGATGGTCAGTACAAACTCTTGAACTGATCATATAGGACAATGCAGTTCGTATTATCTAAAAGGGCTATTTTGTACTAATTGTACATAACGATCTTATGATCATACTAGATGATCTTAAATTACAGATTAAAATTTAGTGATTTTTGATAGAGTTTCTATTTAAACCCTCACTTAGAATTTTTCAAGAGCTTTTTACTGCTAAGTGTCTTAAGAGGGAGCATGGAGAAGGATTTTAGGAGAGCTTTGGAGAGAAGAGAGGAAGAGCGTTTAGTGAGGGAGAGTTTTGAGGGATTCACAAGGTTACTCTAAGCAAGGTTCTTGCATGTCTTCTTCAAGTATTTGCCTTGATTCTTTGGTGGCTTTGGGGAGACATTCTATAACTCTACGCTGTAGTTCTCTGCCATCACCTAGAGGGTGACAAAGGATTCAAGGTACTGTGCCTTTTCCTGGAAAGAGAAAAAGTTTTATGGTATGCTGTATTCACTAGGAGGCTGAAAAAGGATTTCAGGTTCTTTGCCTTCACTAAGAGGGTGAAAATGGATTCCAGGTTCTCTGCCTCACCAGGAGGGTTAAAAGAGTAAGGTCCTCTTCCATATCGAGTTGGTGGAAGAGATTTTATAAGGGCTTCTCTACCTAGTTGTGGGGGCTAAAGGAGAGTTACTAAACGATTAGTGTAATACTCAGAGGAGGACTCCAGGGAGTGAATGTAGGCTATTGTTTGACAGAATCATTATAAATTCTGTTGTTTGTTCTTATTATTTTTCACACTTTATTTTTCTAAAATTAACTGTGTGGTTGAAAACTTTGATCTTTTTGTTATTATGAAATTAATTTGCTTCCGCATCGAGCAATTAAATTATATATTTTTAGATATTAAAAAAGTTATAAAAAGTTTTTTTTATTAAAGAAAATTTTAAATTACCAATTCATCCCCCCTCTTAGTTAACCTCAGGCTGGTTCTTTGAGGTTTAACAACCTTCACAAATTTTCACCTGAAATGTTAGTCCACACAAAAGCAAATATACAATGTGAATGCTAGGAGAAGTAAAAATTCAATCAATAATATTTGTTATCATAAAAATCATAAGCTCTGGATACTGGATTGTAACAATCTCTCCCTTTTTTATGATGGCAAACATTTTGGTTGAAGTTGCAAGATCAATATATTTTCTCCTAATCTCTCCCTCACTAATTGAAGTATTTTTATTTTTTTTTAAACAAAATAGGGGAACAACACACTCATCTTTTTTTAATTATTATTATTTTTTAATTTTAAAATGCATAACAGATAAGAAACAACTAGAACATAAATATAGAAAGAAAGAAAATACTGAGCAAGATAAAAATAAGAACAAACTACAACCAACACTACCTACACCAGCCAATACACTACTCTTTTTAACATCACCAAAAGGAGGAACAAATAAAATAATAGACAAGGATAAAAGGCACAACAAGATAACACAAGACAATAAAAATAAACACAACATAAAATCAATCACTTAGAGATATGGAGGATCCTGATCAGGTGGTGGTGGTGGCAGCTAAAAATATTGATGAATAGTAAAGAATTGATCACTAACTAGGCTTTATCGGACTCATGCTACTGCTGAAGCTAATTATTTTACTGTTGAAGTAGATTGTGCTACTGCTATATCCATGCCCATTATTGATTCATCTCCTTGTATTGGGTTGCTGACTACATCTCCAAATAATCAAGTTGCTCTACTATTGAGGAATAGTCATCTAAGTAGGCAGTAGAAGCTGATGTTGGACCTCCCTCTGCCTCCTTTAGCTCAGGGTCCACATAACGAGTATTGCAATGATGATAGCTATGAAGGACATGGAAGGAGCTATTTGAGTAGTAGATTGGAAGATGGTCGGGTTATGCAGGATATTGAAGATTATATTTACATTCTAGAATATAGGCTATGAGATAACCTAATGTAAGATTTGGCTTTGGTCTATTTTTAGGATCTCTAATATAGGTGAGGTTTTCAATGTAGCGTATAATCAGATCAGCTACATTGAAATCAATTTCAAACATGATAAAGTAGGTAGTAAGGGATAGAAGAGGTGTAATGTTTATCCTATTTCCCTTTTTAAGAATGACTAAATTTCTAAGGATATGTTGAATGATCTGGGTGTCTTGAACTATGGTATTAAAATGAGGAATATGGCTACTTATTGAAGTCTCCTTAAGGGTGGTGTTGATTTGAATCCAATTATAGACAGGGAAAAAGGCTAAGGAGTGAACATTTTCACTAGTGGTAGAAAGGTATAAGACTTGATCAAAATCTTCATATACAATTTCTACCAACCATCTTCTGACATAGGATTAAAGGGCAATGCACTCACTATTGATTTGAAGACTAGCAAAGAACTCATGAAAGAGTTCAGAGTTGAAAGGAAAGGCTAGAGTGAGAATGAATTGGAGTGTGGTTTTAGTGAAAAGATGTAGTACCTGGAGTTTAGAACTTCCTGATTGATGATTTTAGAGGGAGTGATCCCTACAGCATTATAGCGGTGATATGCTTCTTCATCTGCTACTTTAAAGAATCATGCACCTACCGGATGTCTAGATGATCTTCTTATGAGTGCCTTAGAATATTTTCCTCTAGCCATTGGACAACGGTAAGAATGGGGTGATGTGATAGGTGTGAATGAAAAAACTTGAAGTTCCTCTCCTTAAATAGAATTTAGGCATATCATACAATATGATGCATATTATATAGTATGATCAGAAGTATTTAATTCATCACGTCTGATCAGTTAATAAAATTGGTCATATTATACAGCATGATAGGAAATCATACTGGACGATCAATGTTAAAACGATCATCCTGAGGCATTAGCCTGTACGATCTTTGACTAACCTATCATATTATACAAATAGATGTATCGTACAGTATGATATATTAATTAATATCATACCGACTAAATTAAATTCATCCAACAATAAGTGCCACATGTATCGTACATTATAAAGTCGGTGTTCGCATGATACGATCATGAATAATTAATCAATCAGAGCCATTGGATGTACTATATGAGGTAGATGTGCAAGTTTGTGAAGATCGTATTGTACAATATGAGTAATTTTTTTCTTAATGATCAGGAGAAAAACTCGTGTGATGCTCACAAAAAATATACACACAATTAGGTCACACACAAAAATAATTAGAAAGGAAGAAAAAAAAAACACAAAATAAATAACATAGAACATACAAAAATATATATGTTATTGATTTCAATTTCATCCAGAATCAAGAATGAATATCAATAACAATAATCTCATCCTCGATGAGCAAAAGGTGTCATAGCTTAATGGTTTGGTGAACATGTCTACAAGTTGATCTTTAGTAGCTACATGATGTAGTTCTATATCTCTCTTGGCTACATGATCTCTAATAAAATGATGCCTAATATATGTATGCTTAGTTTGAGAATGATGAATTGGATTTTAAAGATATAGATGGCACTAGTGTTATCACACATAATTGTAATAGTACCAACAGAGAGTCCATGATCTATAATTTGTTGCTTAAGCCATAATACTTGATCAACACAACTTCCGACGGTAATGTATTCCACCTCAGTGGTGGGTAGAGCTATAGAATTTTTCTTTCTACTAGACCCATACTAATGAATGTCATATGAATTGATAGGTTCCAGAGGTGCTTTTGTTGTGAATTTGGTTTCAAGGACTATAATTTTGATGATAGCAAATATTTCTGTTTCTTGTTGATTGTCTAATCTTTCAAGTCCGCAAGATCAATTGCAAGTTCAAGCCAGTTTAAGAACGAGTTAGTCTGTATTATAATTCAGGTCCAATGTACTGGATTTTATCTTTATTGAGTCAATATAATGTAAAGAATCCCCTAGCTAAGTAACCTTGCACATACACACTCAGGGGGAGAGTTGTAGTAAATTAGAGTTTCTATTCAATTTTTATTCTGATCATCTAGGATGATATCCACATCGTCCTGGATGATCCATTGAAAATAAAAACCCTAATTAGGGTGACCAAGTTAGGTCTGTCTGATTAAGCCGATCGTCCTGGACGATCCATTGATCGTACGGGATGATAGGCTTAAATCAGAAATTCTCAGCCGCCAGATCAAGTTAGGCAAGTTTTATTTTTAGAGATTTAATCTGATCATCCCAGAAGATCCATTACAATCATAACTAAATTAGTCTGGTGATTAAGGTATGATTGATTCGATCATATCATCCCGGATGATCACGAGATCGTACGAGATGATGTGTTAAAAATCCTAACCATTCAGAGCCTTTCACCTGTATATCCATAGCTGTGTGAAGGACGATAATCTCGATTTTGAACTAATCATACGGGATGATACCCATATTATCCCGGATGATCAAGTCATTTTGAAATCATCCTGTATGTTTCACCTGTACGTCCAGAGCGGTGCTCAGGATGATTTTGGTACTTTTTGAACTAATCATACAAGATGATATACATATCATCCCGGACGATCAAGTCATTTTGAGATCATCCAGTATAAGTTCCTCTGGATGACCAGAGCGGTCTTCTGGACGAAATTCCTGATTTACACTAATCATCCCGGACGATCGCAGAATCGTACGGGACGATCTGAATAACTTTTTTCTACTAATCGTCCAGAAGAGCCAGATCGTCCAGGTTGAAATAGGTGATTTTGAACTAATTGTACAGGATGATCTACATCCTGGATGATATTGGCCGGCCAGTTGAGATTTAGGACAAATTTTGAGCCCTTCTATAAAAGATCCTTTTCTTCCAACAAGAAAATTTTTTTGTCACTTTCCTTTCCAGAGAAACCTTGAGAGAAAGAGAGCTTGGGAGAGAGAGAGAGAGAGAGAGAGAGGATCTTATGAGGGAGAGTTTATGAGGGATTCACAACGGTTGCTCCAAGCAAGGATCAATGTCGTCTTCTCTATTTGTCGTCTGTCATCTTGTTGGTGTTTTCTGTGGGAGGATCGTTTGCAAGAAGATCCAGGTTCTCTGCCCGCTTCAGGAGGAAGTGAAAGGAGTTCAGGTTCTTTGCCTGCTTCAAGAGGAAGCAAAATGAGTCCGAGTTCTTTGCCTGCTTCAGGAGAAAGCAAAAGGAGTTCAGGTTCTCTACCTGCTTCAAGAGGAAGCGAAAAGAGTCCGGGTTCTCTACCTGCTTCAGGAGGAAGCGAAAGGAGTTCAGGTTCTCTGCGTCACCTGGTTGGTGGAAAAGAGTTTTGTACAGGCTTCTTTGCTTGCTGTGGGAGAATAAGGAGAGTCACTATTGTGTTAGTGCAATACCCGGAGGGGAAGCTCCGAGGAGTGGACGTAGGTCAAGTTGACCGAACCACTATAAAATCTAGTGTGCTCTTTCTGATTATTTTCTGCACTTTACTTTTTCATTATTATCTGCTTGGATGAAATCTGTGGTTGATCTTTTCATTTCTGTGTTTACTTGTTTCCGCTATAAATTATCAAAAAGATTTTTTCTGTTACTCATGAATTTTTTAAATAACTAATTCACCCCCCTCATGGTTAGCCTCAGGACTAGTTCATCAGGCCTTAACATCCCTATCAAACTTTCAAGTGGTATCAGAGCATACCCCCTTGACTTTCAAGTGGTATCAGAGTGGGATTCAAAAATTAAGTTTAAAAACTTTTGAATTTGATCCATGGCTAACTTTGGTAATTGTAATACTGCTGAAGGTTATTCAATTATACGACCACCATTGTTTGATAACATACCTTTTAATTTTTAGAAAAGTCACATGTCCACTTTTCTTCAATCTATAGATTATCGCATGTGGATGCTTGTTAAGGATGGCTATGAGCCACCTTTTAGAATGATTAACAATGTTAAAACTGAACTGCCTTTCACTGATTAGATTTTTAATGATCGTGACTTAGCTCAACTGAATGCCAAATATTTGAACTATTTTTTCTATGCCTTAAAATTTGAGGATTACATGCGTGTTTCTACTTGTACAACGGGTAAAGAAATTTGGGATAGATTGTGTATCACTTATGAAGGTACAACTGAAGTCAAATAGTATAGGTTAAACATATTGCTTCATGACTATGAACTTTTTCGCATGAAACCTACTGAATCCATTTCTGAAATGTATATGAGGTTCACTCAAATTGTCACTTCTTTGCATGCTTTAGGAAGAGAACTTACAAATTATGCAAAAGTGAACAAGATTTTGAGATATTTGCCTTCTTTGTTTGATGCTAAGATAACTGTAATTACTGAATCGAAAGATTTAAATAATTATTCTATTGACAACTTACTTGGGTCACTCATTGCTTACGAGCAAGGGGTGAACAAAAGATAGCTTAATACAGGTGAAAAGAAGAAGGAGAAAACTGTAGCACTGAAGGCCAACAATATTGACACTGATTCTTTCGGGTCTAATAGCGATGATGTTGCCTTAATCACTAGGCAATTCAAAAGCTTTTTAAGGAAGAAATATAAGAACTTTCAAAAGTGGAACAAGGGTAAGTCCAATAAAAATTTTAAAGGCTCATTTGATACTGTTTGTTTTGAATGCAGGAAGCCTAGACACATTAAGGCTGATTGTCCTACACTTAAAGCTCACCCAAGCAAGGAAAAGGGTGAGGAGAAACCCAAATTCAGGAAGGACAAGAAGAGGATTCAAAAGGCGTTCTAGGAAGATTCTGCATCTAACTCCTCTGAGACTGAAGCTGAAGAGGAGGAAACTAACTTGTGTCTGATGGCTGATGATCATCCTGGTCAGTTTGACCAGGAAGAGGTATGTGAGCTTACTTACGAGCAATTATTTGAAGTGTCTGAAAGAATTCATGCATCATATAGGAAGCTTAAGAAAACTCATGCTAGCCTGAAACTAGAACTTCTAAATTTATAAAAAGAGAATGAAATTTTGATTAAAAAGCATTCTACTATTGATTGCAATCACATGTCACTACTTGATGAATTCGATGAGTTGAATAAAAAGCATTCTGATTTAATTGTTGAGCATGATCTATTAAAAATATCGCATGTTGAATTAAAAGCTATATTTAAAGAATTAGAAACTCATGTATCTGATTTAAATAGTAGTGAACACCATCTAAAATTTGAAATTATAAGTTTGAAAAAGGAAAATGAATTTTTGAGTGTAAAAATATGTGCTTTTGAGAAAAATGAAACACCTCCTACTTTTGCACAGTTTTATGCTCCTCCACCTTTTGAAAAATCTGTTTCAAAATCATCAAAGCATGTTTCATATAAACCTAGGAAGAGGCGATATCACCCACATAGATTAGTTAACCCTTTTTCTGGTGTTAGATATTTTTTTTGTGGCATGTTAGGATACATCTCCCACACCTACACTGTTCACCGTAGTGCACATTGGGTGTGGAGGCCCAAATTTCCTGTTTCACAGCACAGTACACATGCATTGCATTCTTCTTTTCATAAGAAAGAACCTAAACCTGTTTGGGTTCCTAAATCTGATATTTGATGATTTTATAGGTGTGCTCTCACACAAGACCTCATGAGAGTATATGGTACCTAGATTGCGGATGTTCAAGGCACATGACTGGAGATGCAAATCAGTTTATTTCGCTGGAGGCCAGGGCTGGAGGCAAGGTTACACTTGGAGATAACACCACCAGGAGGGTGGTAGGATCAGGTATAATTGGTGATTAAAAGAATTTTATGATTGATAATATTTTGCTTGTAGATGGATTGAAACACAACCTGTTGAGCATCAGTCAACTATGTGACAAAGGATACAACATCAAATTCCTGCCCACTTACTGTATTTTAAGCTTAAATGACAAAATTATTTTGTAGGGATAAAGGATCAACAATGTCTACATGCTGGATATAAGTTGCTTTAAAGCTGATGTTTTAATTTACTTAAAAATTACTGCTGATGAGTCTTGGTTGTGGCACAGGAGATTATTTCATGCCAGTATGAAAACCCTTAGGAGAGTCACCCGAAAGGACTTAGTTAGAGGTGTCCCCAAGCTTAAGTTCACTAAGGACCACCTGTGTGATGCCTGTCAATTAGGGAAGCAAGTCCAGTCATCCTTTCACTCTGTTAAGGACATTAGCACCTCTAGACCTTTAGAAGTCCTTCACATGGATCTCTTTAGACCCATTAGCACTTCCAGTTTAGGGGGGAAAGTCTATGGTTTTGTGATTGTTGATGATTACTCGAGGTTCACTTGGATTAAATTTCTGCCACATAAATCTGAGTCATTTGATAAATTTAAGTCCTTCTCCACTTGGATTCAGAGGAAGTTAGGTTGTGTGATCTTGACTATTCATAGTGATCATGGTGAAGAGTTTGAAAATATGAGGTTTGGAACTTACTGTGAGGAGAAAGGGATTAGTCACAACTTTTCAGCTCCTTGGACCCCTCAGTAGAATGGGGTAGTTGAAAGGAAGAATAGAACATTAGTAGAAGCCGCTAGAGCCATGCTTGCTGAGTATTCACTTCTAAAATACTTTTGGGCTGAAGCGGTGAACACTGTCTGTTATGTGCTGAATAGGGTGAATGTTAGATCCAATCTGAACAAGACACCTTATGAGATCATTAAGGGTAGAACTCCAAACCTGTCCCACCTCCATGAATATAAGGTTTTTATTCTGAACAGTGGGAAATCATCCTTAGGAAAGTTTGACCCAAAATTTCATGAAGGAGTATTCATAGGCTATTCTAGTGTGGGGAAATCCCTTAGGGTGTTTAATAAGAGGACTTTGGTGGTGGAAGAGACAACTCATGTGGTGTTTGATGAATCTGATCCTAAGGTGACTAGAGTTAAGGAAGAAGAAGAGGTAGGGGAGATTACCCAAGGGGTTGAAAATATAAATCTGGAGGAAAGGGTAGAACCTCAAAATACTTTGTCTAGAGATTGGAGATATTCTTCGAGTCATCCTAATGAACTGATCTTAGGAGACCCTTCTGAAGGTGTTAGGACTAGGCATGGACTTATGAAGGAAGTTAACCACTCTGCTTTTATCTCAATGACTGAACCCACCAATATCAATCAAGCCCTTTCTGATGAATTTTGGATCTTAGCTATGCAAGAGGAACTGAATCAATTTATAAGGAACGATGTTTAGGAGTTAGTAGAAAGACCTAGGAATGAAAGTATAATGGGAACCAAGTGGGTCTTTAAGAATAAGATGAATGATTCTTGTGTGATGGTTAGGAATAAGGCAAGATTGGTGGCTAAGGGATACAATCAGATTGAAGGGATTGATTTTGAGGAGACCTTTGCCCCTGTATGATAGAGAATTGCCCTACTTTTTGGGGTTTAGCATAAGGCAAATGGTTGATGGAACCTTTCTCAATCAATCTAAATACACTAAGGACATTTTGAAGAAATATAAAATAGATAAAGCCAAGCCAATCAACACTCTCATGAGCTCCTCTATTCAATTAGATGAGGATTCAAGTGAAAAATCTGTTGATCAAAAGAAGTATAGAGGAATAATTGGATCACTACTTTACCTAACTGCTAGCCGACCTAATATTATATTTAGTGTTTATCTTTGTGCTAGGTTTCAAGCTGATCCTAAAGAGTCCCACCTGACTGCTGTTAAGAGAATTCTTAGATATCTTTTAGGGACCCCAAACCTAGGAATCTGGTACCCTAGGCACAACACTTCTTTTGAGATTATTGAATATTCTGATTCTGACTTTGTAGGATGTAGGGTGGATAGAAAGAGTACTTCTGAAATTTGCCAATTCATAGGACAATCTTTAGTCTCCTGGTCTAATAGAAAATAGAACTTAGTTGCACTTTTCACTGCTGAAGCTGATTACATTGCCTTAGGAAGTTGTGTGGCCCAAATCCTTTGGTTGAAGCAACAAGTTTTGAATTTAGGATTACCTGTTGGCATAATTTCTTTTCTGTGTGATAATACTAGTGTCATCTGTATTTCTAACAGTCCAATCTAACATTCTAGAACCAAACATATTGATATAAGGCATCACTTCATTAGGAACCATGTTACAAAAGGGGACATTGAGCTATATCATGTAGCAACTGAGAATCAGCTGGCTGACATATTTACTAAACCACTGACATTTGACTCATTCAGCATTTTGACGACCAGATTAGGTGTAATTGACATAAATGCTTTATTCTGATGACTACTGATTTCTGATTTGTCTATTTTTTATTCTGTTTCTGTTAGTTAGTTGTTTGATTTGATTATCTATTTCTTGTTGGTTTTTATTTTTCTGTTGATTTTCATTTTAGCCTTGTTGTTAGTTTGATTTGAGTATTTAATTTGATGTGATTTCCTACTTATTTTTAATTTATTATTTTATTCCTTTCAAAATCAGATCACTGCTCACTATTGTTGATAAACTGGATTTCTGACTGAGAGTTTTACCTTATTTTTATTTGGAAGCTGGTAAGCAGTAATTGACTCTTCTAAATCTTTTAAAGGGAAGAAACATTGATGATTATTTCTCTTCCTCTAACTTCTTTAAAGGTGTATTATTTCTTTTGGATAAAAATCTTCTTCAAAATTAAAAAGTTGGTTTTTGAAATAGAGATCTATTTTATCTTCCTACAGAAATCTACCTCATATGAATAGTATTTTCAAAGTTTTGAGTCATTGTTATAATTTTTTGAACCAGGTGATTGCACTTATCATATAATGTATGGTTTTTGCTTTGTGAATTACTCTTCCTTATTATAGAGAGTGAGCTTTGTCATCTCTTATGTCAGGAAGATAATTTCACAGCTGAGATTCTTTAACAATTTTGAAAGGGAGAAAGCTTACAAAAGATGCACAAAGAGCGCCACAATGAAAAGAGGCACAAAATTAGCCCAAACTGAAAAGATGCGCAATGTCGTCAAAAATTGAAAAGATACACAAAGTGTATCAAAAAATTAAAAGATGCGCAAAGCGCCAAACAATTTGAAAAAGAGGCACAAAATAAGCCTATAAAGAAATAGGCTTTCTTCCCTTTCGGATCTTTAAATGTCTTAAAAAAAATCATGCACCACTTAATATTTTCAAAAGTTTGAGATGAAAAATCATGATTTCTGATTTCTTACTTTGTAATACTATTATATCAGATATTTTTCTGGAACGAGGCTTGAAAGGATCTCTTTTCGAATCTAATTTCTTTTCTTCTGAATTGAATTTTTATTTTGAAAGGAATTTGCACCTATAAGGTGTTCGAAGTGAGAGTTACGAAAGTCGATTTTCCAACTTTTTTAGATTTCAGCGTTGTCGATTTTCTTCTTATTGGCTTTTGAATTGAAAATTAGAGAAAATTCATTTTACTGGAGCTGATAAAAAAAACTTTTGATTTCATCCCTTCGATGTTTTCTCATGTTCGAATTATACGGGTTTTACTATTTTTATATGTTATTTTTCCTTTTTTGAGATGTCAAAAGAGGGAGTAGTAAGTCTTGTGTTTTGGATTAGTTCAGTGATTCTGTATTATTCACCTGTTGTTTAATTCCTATTTTTGAATATATTAACAAATGTTTGCCATCATCAAAAAGGGGGAGATTGTTGCGAATTTGGTTTCAACGACTATGATAGCAAACATTTCTATTTCTTCTTAACTGTCTAATCTTTCAGGTCCGCAAGATCAATTACAAGTTCAAGCAAATTCACGAATGAGTCAATCTATATTGTAATTCAGGTCTAATATACTGGTTTTTATCTTTATTGAGTTAATGTAATGTAAAGGATCCCCTAGCTAAGTAACCTTGCACACACACACTCAGGGGGAGAGTTTTAGTGAATTAGAGCTTCTGTTTAATTTTTATTCTGATCATCCCAGATGATATCCACATCGTCCTGGACGATCCAGTGAAAATAAAAACCCTAATTAGGGTGACCAAGTTAAGTCTGTCTGATTAAGCTGATCGTCCTGGATGATCCATTGATCGTACGAGATGATAGGCTCAAATCAAAAATTCTCAGCCGCCAGATCAAGTTAGGCAAGTTTTATTTTTAGAGATTTGATCTGATCGTCCCGGATGATACATGTATCATCCAGGATGATCCATTACAATCATGTCTAAATTACTCTAGTGATTAAAAAAAGTAATTAAGGTCTGATTGATTTGATCATATCATCCTGGATGATCACAGGATCGTACGGGACGATGTGTTAAAAATTCTAACCATCCAGTGCCTTTCACCTGTACATCTAGAGCTGTGTGCAGGACGATAATCCTGATTTTGAACTAATCGTACGGGATGATACCCATGTCATCCCGGACGATCAAGTCATTTTGAAATTGTCCTGCATGTTTCACATGTACGTCCAAAGCGGTGCTAAGGATGATTTTGGCACTTTTTGAACTAATCATACAGGACGATGTACATATCGTCCTAGACGATCAAGTCATTTTGAGATCGTCCAGCACAAGTTCCTCTGGATGACTAGAGCAGTCTTCTGGATGAAATTTTTGATTTACACTAATCGTCCCGGACGATCGCAGAATCGCACGGGACGATCTGAATAACTTTTTTCTACTAATCGTCTAGAAGAGCCAGATTATCCAGGCTGAAACAGGTGATTTTGAACTGATCGTACAGGACAATCTAGTGATTGTCGGACGATATTGGCTGACCAGTTGAGATTTAGAATAAATTTTGAGCCCTCCTATAAAAGATCTTTTTCTTCCAACAAGAAAAATCTTTTGCCACTTTTCTTTCCAAAGAAACCTTGAGAGAGAGAGAGAGAGAGAGAGCTTAGGAGAGAGAGAGAGAGAGGATCTTGTATGGGGGAGTTTGTGAGGGATTCACAAAGTTTGCTCCAAGCAAGGATCAGAGTCGTCTTCTCTATTTATCATCTCTCATCTTGTCGGTGTTTTCTGTGGGAGGATCATTCGCAAGAAGATCCGGGTTCTCTGCCCGCTTCAGGAGGAAGCGAAAGGAGTTCAGGTTCTCTGCCTGCTTCAGGAGGAAGTGAAAGGAGTCCGGGTTCTCTGCCTGCTTCAGGAGGAAGCAAAAGGAGTTCAGGTTCTCTGCCTGCTTCAGGAGGAAGTGAAAGGAGTTCAGGTTCTCTGCCTTCTTCAGGAGGAAGCGAAAGGAGTTCAGGTTCTTTACCTCATCGGGTTGGTGGAAAGGAGTTTTATACAAGCTTCTCTACCTTGCTGTGGGAGCAAAAGGAGAGTCACTGTTGTGTTAGTGCAATACCCGGAGGGGAGGCTCCGGGGAGTGGACGTAGGTCAAGTTGACCGAACCACTATAAAATCTGGTGTGCTCTTTCTGATTATTTTCTGCACTTTACTTTTCCATTATTATCTGCTTGGGTGAAATATGTGGTTGATCTTTTTATTTCTGTGTTTACTTATTTCCACTGTAAATTATCGAAAAGATTTTTCCTTTTGCTCATGAATTTTTAAAAAAACCAAATCACCCCCCCTCTTGGTTAGCCTCGGGACTAGTTCATCAGGGCTTAACATCCCTATCAAACTTTCAGTTTTTTTATCTATTATGTATCCTATGAAGTTTGAGTCTAAATACCATATAATTTTAAAGGATGTGCAATGTCTAGGATACCAAATTCTTAAGTTTTGGGTTCCTAGAAGATACATAAGAATTCTCTTAACTACAGTCATATGGTACTTCTTAAGATCAATTTGAAATTTAGCATAAAGACATGCACTAAATATTATATCAGGTATGCTAGTAGTTAAATATAGAAGTGATCCAATTATCCCCTTATACTTCTTCTGATTTATTAATTTTACATTTTCATCCTTATCTAACCGAATGGTAGAGCTCATGAGTGTATTCATAACCTTAGCATTCTATATCTCATATTTTTTAGAATATCTTTGATATACTTACTCTGACTGAAGAAAGTTCCATCATCCCTTTGTCTCACACTAAATCTAAAAAAGTAAAGGAGCTCTCCATCAAACTCATCTCAAATTCTTCACTCATTATTTTTAAAAATTCATACACAAATTTTTATTGCTTGATCAAAATAGTATACCATCCATATGAATTTAAACAATGAGTAAATCATCTCCTATTTTCTTTAGAAATAGGATGGTATCTACACTGCCCTTAACAAAGGACCTATCTTGGAGAAAAGTGCTCAACCTCTCATATCAAGATATAGGTGCATGCTTCAATCCATATAATGCCCTTTTTAATTTATAAATATGATTAGGAGAAGTTGAATTTAAAAACCCCAATAGTTGTTCTACATATACATCTTCCTTAATCATCCCATTTAAAAAGCCACTTTTTATATCCAATTGATATAGCTTGAAACCTATAAAGTAAGCAAAGTATGATAATACTTTAATAGATTCTAACCTAGCTACATAGAAAAAGGTCTCCTCAAAGTCAATCCCTTTTACTTGATTGTACCCTTTAGCTACTAACATGGCCTTATTACTAATCACTACTCTAGAGTCATCCATCTTATTCTTAAACAACCACTTGGTTCCTCCAACACTCTGTTACTTAGGTCTATTAACCAATTCCCAAATACCATTCCTAATAAATTGGTTCAACTCTTCTTGCATAGATAGGATCTTGAATTCATTAGATATGGCTAAATCTATGCTAGTGGGTTCTACCATAGAGATGAATGCAGAATGACTAACCTCCTTCCTAAGTCCATGCCTAGTCCTAACTCCAATAGATGGATCCCCTAAGATAATCTCTCTAGGATGACTAGATGAATATCTCTAATCTTTAGGCAATGGATTCCAAGGCTCTGCTCTATTTTCTAGGTCAACAGATTATATTCCTTGGGCGATCTCTATCACTTCTTCTTCTAACCTAGGCTTAACAATTCTATTAGATTCATCAAACATTATATAGGTGGACTCCTCTATCACTAAGGTACTCTTATTAAAAATTCTATAGGCTTTACCTATAGATGAATAATATAAGAAGACTCTTTAATCATATTTAGGGTCAAACTTTTCTAGAGGAGATTTATCTTTGATGAGAATAAATTATCTACACCTAAAGACATACAAATGAGAGAGATTGGGTGTTCTAACCTTAAGGAGCTCATAGGGTGTCTTAATTTGTTTTGATCTAACATTGATGCTATTAAACAAATAGTAGTATTCACTGCTTCTACCCAAAAATATCTACGAAGAGAATATTCAGCTAATATAGCCCTAGCAGCTTTTACTAAAGTTTAAATCTTTGTTTTAGCTATCCCATTATGCTAAGGGATCCTAGGGGTAAAAAGGTTATGCTCCATCCCTAACTCCTTGCAAAATGATTTAAACTTATCATTTTAAAATTCTCTACCATGATCACTATGAATAGTAGATATTTAACAACTTAATTTCTTCTGTATCCATATGGAGAATGTCCTAAATTCCTCAAATGATTCATTCTTATATGATAAAAACTTAACCCAGGTAATTCTAGAGTAATTATTAACAATCACATACCCATAGGTCATCCCACCTAAGCTGGCAGAGCTAACAGGTCCAAAAAGGTCCATGTGAAGGATTTCTAGAGGTCAACTGGTGGTGATTTCCTTAATGAAGTGGAATGAAGATTTGATTTATTTTCTACGCTGGCATGGATCACAGAGGTTGTCCTTAGAGAAATATAATTTAGGTATGCCTCTAACTAGGTCTTTTTGGGTTATCTTTCTTAGTGTTTTCATGCTTGTATAGTATAATCGCCTATGTTATATCTTGGATTCATCAGCAATAGTTTTCAAACACAAATAATTTGAATATTCAACATACTTTCAAGCATATAAATATTGTTAATCATTAGAAGAAAAGAAAACACCCCTTCGTGGAGGAGTTTCTTTTCACTTGGATATTCAGACCGGACAAATCCAAGGAGCCCGTAGAAGGACGAAGAAGTGAAGAACAAAAAGAATCCTAATTCTCAAAGTCACTTATGTCTTAGGAGTAGAATCTGGATTATTGTCAGAGGTACCCAGCCACATTATTTTTCTATAGACATGGGTTGTAATATTAAAAGGTGCTTTCCTATAGATATTCTAATATTTTAATTAATTTAATTATTTAGTTAATTATTTAATGTTGATTACGATATAGGATTGCATTCTTTTAGTAGTTTTTTAGCAATCTTGTATGTCATATTTGATTTAGCCTGAAACCCGACTGGAGGCTCATGAGGGTACGCTTAAAATATTTTCTACTTGAAATTAAATTAAAATTTTTAAGATCACATAAAAATTTTAACGTTTTAAGAAGTAAGCCCGAGATTACTGGGAGTTTGCATAAGTATGTTTGTTGCATTTTCTTTTCTTTATTAGGAACCTCTCCGCCTGTGGGTTTTGATAGATCACCTGGCTTATGAGGGTGCAGATCTGTCAGGTGAAATATGTGCAACCTCTATGATAAAATTATTTTTAAGTTTAATTTTAAAACTACTTTATTTTGATTTTAAGCATTTATTGAGTCAATTAGCATGCATTGCATTAGATACAAACTTATAAGTGTCTAAAAATTTAATTGCATTTAATTTTAGCATCAATACCCTATATAAGTCAAGGGGCCAATTAAGAATATATTTTAGATGTCAACCCCAACTCCTTAAACTCAATCTAATCAATGCCCCTACCCACTCTTCCATAAGT
The DNA here is from genome assembly GCA_019925795.1 of Dendrobium chrysotoxum. Classification (NCBI taxonomy): domain Eukaryota; kingdom Viridiplantae; phylum Streptophyta; class Magnoliopsida; order Asparagales; family Orchidaceae; genus Dendrobium; species Dendrobium chrysotoxum. The sequence continues at coordinate 39,627,931 of CM034303.1, read as the reverse complement.
GACCAGACTTATGGTTTTAAAGCGCTTAGGTGGTTTATCGGGCTCCCTAATCTAAGTCGGGGTAAGTCCAGACCCTGCATTGCATTAGCTAGGTTCAGGCTACTAATTTTTAGTGCCTAATATAGATTTAGGTTATGAGGCAGGCTCAGGCTATAAGACCTCAACCTCTTGGAATCTAATCCCAACCTTCTAATAAAATTGATAACTCAAACTTAAATCTCTTTAAATTTAATTTTTTAAAACCTAAATTGTCTATCTTTGGGAAAATCAAATATAATGATTGTTATCATCATTTTTAAATGATTAATAGTAAATAATATCTTCTTTCTCTGGGAAGATATATCTTATTATTATTATTATTATTTTGATTAAAAAATTAATGATCACTTTATCTAGTTTAACATAGTCAAACACTTGATCAAATTTCATTTGGCCCTCTAGGTTCATATATGATTCTTCCCTGAGTTTGACTACGACAATCAAGATGAATTCAAAGTTTTTTAATATGAACCCATTAGGGAATGATATATTTGCCTCCTGAGGTGAGATATTATTCATAATGATGTGTTCAATTTTAAAATTAAAATTCTAGAAATTAAATTCTTCCAAAGAAAATTAAACTTTTTCAAAACTTCAACACAACACCTTTTTAATCAAATAACTAGTTCTTGCTATTCCTTTTGATGTAGATAGATGCAATTATTACACATGCATTATGCTTTTTTCATTTATTTATTTCAATTTCAAATTGATGAGTTTTACACTTTGATGCCTTTTTTGAATAAAATAACTATGATTTTCCTTTCTTGATTTTATAAGCCCTTTCTTTGTGTGAAGATGTAAGTACTTATTGTGATATGCATATATCCTCTTACTAGCTCAATTCAACTTGACCATGAGATAGGTTTGGTTTATCAAAATTTAAACAAAGTTCATTTGATACCTTTAGCCTCTTATTTAGCCATATATCTGGGTTTGGATTATCAAAGCTCAAACACATGCTCTTCATCATATTAAATATACAACAAGTTGCACTTTTAAAATTTTAACTTGATACTTTGAGGACTTAGCTTATACATAAAATTTAACAAGTCTAATGACTAGGTTTTAAGGTGAAGTCCAAGTTGGTTGAGCATTAGGCTTGAATTAGTGAAAAAATACACTCATGCACCCAGATGTCAAGTTAGTGATATCCCAACCTCACATGTTTATGGGATGAGATCTCTAATTAATTCAACACACCCCAACAATTAAGTTAGTTCCCCTTTATCTTAAATTTAACACATTCAAGGATAAAGTCTAATGCAAACCTCAAATGTTCAATCTAATTTAATATGCCCCAATGGACAAGTTAGATTCCACTCTTTCTTCTAGTTCAACTCATCCCCATGATCAAACCAAAGATTACTTTTCCTATCAAGTTCAACATGTTAGAGATTGAGCCAAAATGCAAGGTTCACATATTTGAAGACCAAACATGGTATTATATTTCACTACAGGAAAACTCATTGTTACCGGCGGACAAAATCCGTCGGTAACAATGAAAATCTGCCGGAAATATACGGTTTCCGGCGGATTTCTGACGAAAATCGGTCCGACGGTAATTCACGCGTCGGAAATATATTACTGGCGGAACTAATCTGTCGGTAATATTTCCGGCGGATTTTCCAGCGTATTTCCGACGAAAAAATAATAAAAAAATGACGTTATTATGTTATTAGTTTGCGGTGTATTATCCGCCGGTATTGCCGGCGGAAATATTCGTCGGTAATACTGACGGATTATACGCCGCAACAAACCGACGTTACTATTACCGTCGGACTTTCCGACGGGCTAAGCGCCGGAAATTTCCGGCGCATAATCCGCTGGAAAGTTCGATATATCGTATTACCGGCACCATTTCCGGTGGATAATCCGCCGGAAACCTGTAGCATTGACAAAAAAAAAAATTTTCTTCCCTCTACTAGTAAGAACATCCATGACTAAAGAAAAGAGAGTGTTACCTCCACTCCACACCAAGGAACGTCGTCGAAGGAGCGAAACCTAGCGGCAAAGGAACGTCGTCGGAGTGTCGTCGGAGCGTCGCCGGAGAAGGAGAGTCCGCTGGTCCGCTGGCGTCGAAGGAACGGAATACGTCGTCGTCGGAGCGAAATACGTCGTCGGAGCGGAATCGAACACAAAAGCCGAACGAGACAAGAATGAGGAACCAGGCGCGGGATGGCTCGAAATAGGGCCTTTACCGGCGAATTTTCCGGCGGATACTCCGTCGGAACGATTACCGGCGGAACATCCGCCGGTTATAGTTCGTCGAGTTTAAGTAAGCCGGCGGACAATACGCCGGTACGACCGCCGGTAATTTCCGGCGGATATTGCGTCAGAAAACGAAATTTTTCTGGCGCAATTGCGTCGTATTATCCGTTGGTAACGAAGCGACGGCTAAGCCGTCGGAAATTCCGTCGCACAATTACCGGCGACAAATCCGCCGGTAATTCCGACGCTAGTTTCCGACGGATACCATCGGCCAGAAATTCCGACGGTAACAGACAGTTTTCCTGTAGTGTTTATCAAGGTTTTAAAAACTAGACTGGACTAGCTGGTTTGACTGTGAATTCGTCATAAAGCTGGTTCGATTAATCCTAAAAATGGTTTTTGCATCAACCGAACTAAACTGGCCAGAACTGATGGTTCAACTGGTGAACTAGATTGAGTTTCTTTGAAACGGCTAGTTCAACTGTTAAATTATTTAAATAATTAAGTAAATTAATTTAATAAATTAAAGTTGAATTATTAAATAAATTTTGAAATTTAACAAAGTAATTTGGTCCCTAAGTAATTTTGCTTGTCTGAGTCCAGCCTTTTTCTTTTTATTGCCTCTTTTTGATTTATAGGCCTGTCAATGTTGACTATTTTGTCTTGAGCATTGCAAGTTTTTTTGTTTGCGGCTCCAGTCTCATTGTAATTTCTTTTGGATTGTATTCATATTCTGTAATCTTTTTAATCAACGAAGTGGGCTACTTCCTCAATCCCCACTGCTATATATATATATATATATAGAATATTTGATCCTCAACATCCCTTTAGAGGTCACGAAATTCAGCAGCAATTTCAATTTTAAACAAAATTTCATAGCAGAGTTCCTGCAAGGGCACTTCGTCATTAGTATTTTTGCTACAAAACAAAAAGAATAAAAAAGGCTGACAATGCCGGGAGCAATTTCTCCGTTTTTTTTTTCGGAGGTTTAAAGAAATAAAAAACAAAAGTATTGCGTGTTAGTAAAAAATTATAAAAATGATTAAATTGCTCTGCAACTATCCAAGTCACCAAACATGATTGTGTTGCACTAGAAATATATTAAAAATTTTTGCACAAATAAAAATTAGGATGACTTTTTTTTTCTTACGTTAAACTGTTGAAAGATTAGAGAGATGAGCATCCTCAGGTGGATGAGTGGCTTTACCCTTAGAGATAGGATACGAAATGAGCATATTCGTGAAAAGGTTGGAGTAGCTCCAGTGGAAGATAAGATTAGAGAGAGTCGCCTTAGATGGTTTGGTCACGTAAAACGGCGGCCTCCCGATGACCCGGTTAGGAAAGTAGAGGTCTTAGATTTGACTTATGTTAAGAAAGGTAGAGGTAGACCTAAAAAGACTTGGTTAGAAAATATTAAAAATGATCTTTCTTTATTAGATTTAAACGAGAATTTGACTTTTAACAGGACACAATGGAGAAAAAGGATTCATGTAGCCGACCCCACGTAGTGGGATAAAGGCTTGATGTTGTTGTTGTTGTTGTTGTTGTTAAACTGTTGAAAGACAGCACAAAAGGCTAAATTAAAATTTTTTTTGGATGATTTTTTTATTATTTTTTAATTAAAAAATTTCAAGTTCAAAATTTTTTTATATCAAAAAATTATTTTATAAAACGATAAAAAAGTTGTCTCAGACTTCGTTTGGAACAAATTTTTTTTTTTTGGTTTCAACAATTGCTTTCTAATATAAATATTTTTAATTCAAAAACTTTTTTAAAAAAAATCGCTTTAAAAAATAATAAACAAACTGTCTCAAATAAAACCTAAGACAAACTGATAAAATTTTTTTTACGACTTAACTGTATAATTGGCTACATGAATTTTTTTTCTCCATTGTATTCTTTTAAGAGTTAAATTATCATTTAAATCTAATAAAAAAAACTAACAAAATCTTTTTAGGTTTACCTCTACTTTTCTTAGCATAAATTAAATCTAATACATCTACTTTCCTAATCGGGTGATGGCCGTTGTTTTGTGTGACCAAACCATCCAGGAGGATGACTTTCTTTAATATTATCTTCCACTAGAGCTTCATTACTTTAAGATAATAAACTGCTGTCTTAATACTTTCGAGTAAAAAAAAAAAAAAAACAAAAACAAAAAACAAAAATCTCAAATGTTGGAGCTTGTCGCAGAGTCAAAATTAATATTCATTTTTCTAAAGCATTATCGTATGGTAAACATCCTCACAAGTCAAGTATTTCCAGCAGTAGGGTGGTAAATGATACAATCTCGAGTTTACCAAACGTGGTAAAAATATAAGTTTCGTTTGGGATGACTTTCTTACTGTTCATTAAAGCAGCTTTTTAAAAATTATTTTTAGTAAGAAAGCCGTCTCAAACAAAATCATAGTTAAAGATCATAAACTAACGTAATCTTGACTACAGCCAAAGGCCCAGTTCATTACAATTCGAAAACTGATTATATTTTCAGAGATTTTAGGTAATCAGCACAGTAAACCAATTTAATCTAAGCTCAATCTGAATAATAATAAAAGAAACCAATAGGATTTTCAACCTATCTTCAAGTTAGATTCTCAACTAGCCCAAAACAATTCGATTAGGTTGATTCTACCACCAAAATTAGAAGAAAATAGCAAACGACAGCAACAGTCCATGGCAAATTTAACAACATCAAAAGCAGAAATAAAGACGCTTTTGGAATCCAAAGCTGGACAAAATAATTCCATTTTAACATTAGAAATAGTTCTCATAATTACGTGCATTAAGAGTCTGGAAAAGTTAATGAAAAGGTTCTTTAGTATGAAAATTAGGAAAAAGTGCTTAGTTCTGGTCGTTTTGAATCCGGCCAGAAGAAAAGGAAGATGTTAACAGTAAAAGCAGATGAAGACACCACAGGTCTTCCATGTGTTTCAGGCAAGAAAATATGGCTGGCATCTGGAATTGCAGGTGAGAGTGAAAACATCATCAGGGCATACATGTCAGAAAAATGCCATCAACAACTGCATCCAGGTGCTTTGAACAGATTCCTCCTGTAAATAAACTAGCCAAAGGATATCCATGTCCATGATTGAAACTTACAGAAATGAGGTATAAATAAGTCTCAGAAAGTTTTTAGAACGAGGACATCATTAAATAAGGAAGCTTTTTAAAAAAGACAAAAATCATAAGAAATAAATGACTTACTCATAAGAGAGGGTGAGAAGGAACAAAGTTTTAGTTCTATGCTAGCAAATGAAGGGAACAAGAAGGGAGAGATCATGGTAGGAAAATTCAGAGATATAAAACTTAATGGCAGGGAAAAGTGTCAATCATCAAACTAACTGTAATTTTTGTAAGAAAAAGTTGTCATCTCACTTGAAAATCACTCAACGAAGTAAAGAACTATGTAATAAAATTATAATTTAGACCACAAAAGCAAGAAGTGGAACAAAAACTGATATTTTTCATAATCATAGAGATCTTTCCTAAAGGTCAAGGCAGAACTGCTTTTCCTTCAGAGGCAGGACTAATAAACAAAATCAGTTAGGGCATGTCTTCATACTTACTAGTCGATGGATGCTTGCACCGTAGCACTTGTTGAAGCACTTGAGGTAACTCTTCTCAACAGGTTACGGATCCTGCAATTCGGCTTGTTTAATCCATTTATTGTATTCGGCAAGTTCAAAATTAGTTCATCGAAATTAAAAAAACCAGAAGATCAGCCAAAAAAAAAAGAAAAATTCTGTAATAGTATTTTCGGCGATTGGCAATCTAAAATCCCAACAAAAAGCCTATAGTGCAGTCTAGCAGGACTTGTATGGTATTAACTGCTCCGACCAACTATTTGTCTTCACGTAATGAATATAATTTAGCCTAAAGCATCTTTTAATCGATACAAAGAAGACAAACGAAATGCAACATAAAAAGTTGAAGTGCATTGCCATTAATCAAAATGCAAGAACTGTTTAATCCATCATTTAAGCATAGAAGTTCAATTAGTGAAATGCATGCTTACAGCTATATCTTTTCTTGGTTTCACGCTAATACATTGGGATGCACTGATGCTGGCACTCTTCAATAAGCTACGAGCACTAAGATTTGGTTTATCTAGCTCATTTTCACTAGCCACAAAATCTCCTGAACCCTCAGCTTGTGACTTGGAAGGGCTATTATTGGCTAAATCGGAATCTCCAGTTGTGATCCGTCTTTCAAGATCATTCTCTCCATCAACCTTTTCTTCTTTAGTGGGCAAGACCCTCTCCCTAGAGATCAACAAAGTTAGGAGACAAGCTACAAACCAAATAAAAATTAAGAGCTTGGTCAAAATAAGGCAACTTTTTCTTCCATTATCTATCTGTGATTCACTACCTGGGCAAAGAAGTGTTCTGCCGAAGAACTGGAGTGGCTCTTTCTCCCTTGACATGATGCTCTTCAAGATGCGCAAACTGGCGCTTAAAACGGTCAACTCCACTGCCAAAAGAAATATCAACCAGTCAGGTGGTTAACAGCTGCAATCACACTTTTTCCAATTTACAGTATCTCCTGATAGCTTAGATTTTTCCACTTTCGCACTCATTTTATATGTGGAAAATTTAGCATGTTCATTTATGTATGAATGCACCTGCATTACCTAATGCATTTCTGTATGGGACCTCACGATGGCCTTTTAGCATGAGTGGTGTGAGCATGCCATGAGGTGGGTGTACACCCAATATCATCTAAGCCAGGTTTAACAAGCCTCATAGATCATATAATGAACTAGATTCAATATTAGTCGGCAAGTAAAGAGAGTTAATTCGCCATCAATTTGAAGTCGTCCAAGGGCATGATGAATTTGTTGCAGATCTTAAGTTGTCAATTCTATTTGGCACATTTACCTTTGTATTAGGCCAATGTCTATTTGGCCACAAAATACTCACAATTACTAGGCTACAAACCAAACTTACCCAATGAATTCACCAATACTGCAAAGCTACTTGCCAACCCATGGCAAAGCCAATGGAGACTTAATTAGAACTAGTCCAATCCAGATGAAACCAACAACTTCACTGGAACTCATTCTCTGCTTTTAATTCATCACAAGTTCTATATATAATTAGAAAGCTACAAATAGCTTGACACATTAATATTCTAGAAGATACTTATCAAGCCTTGCTATATAGCTTATATTATTTAAAGGTAGTATTTCTTGTAGCGATCTGCCTCGACCCATACCTACATATAAGGGTTTTGAAGGTGAGCTACACATTAGTTTTGTTAGTGAAATTCGGCAGCTTCTCCCTCTAATCTATCATCTTTTCTCTTTTTTCTATGTATATTTTTTTAATAATTTGGTGGTGTTACCTATGGACAAACTTCCATTCAACATATTTCCTGTTGAGAAGGATAATAGAAGACTTCATATTTACATAACCAATATTTCAAGTGCAAAAAACAGATCTTGCTATTCATTTTATAGGAAGAATTGGCCAGCACCAATTTGTATTTCATGCTGCGAAAAACATAATCCTTGTTCAGAGTGGATAATGAGAATAAAGGAAATGCTTACCTTGGATACATGAAGCTAGTCTGGCCTCCACTACGTATATATTCTTGAAGCATTTGGGGATGATACTCTAAAATCTGTGGCTTTAAAAATTTTTTAATTAGCATGAAAAATATAGTATTTAGGATATCAATGATCAAAGTAAGATTAGTCTTGGCTCCTTCACCTCTCGATAAATTAGCTCTCGCACATCATCTTTTGTCAGTTTCCTCCTTTCAAATTCAAACTCCAGTTTTGAGATTGGTTGTGTTGAAGGTTCATGCTCTACATTTGCCAAGCCATCAAAGTATGGATCAGCGAGTGCCTGAAACATGAAAAAAAGAGAAAATTAACAAGACAATTTACCTACTGATGGCTGATGATCGAACACTTCAAATTAATTCAAAAGCTCAACAGTTTCAGCCTTCAAACCTTACCTCCTCAGCACTGGGACGATCTTTAGGATCAAAAGCAAGCAGACGTTCAAGTAGTTGAAGAGCCAAGGGATCAACATTAGGGAACTTCTGTGAGAAGGGAATTGGATGTTTTTTATGCATGCTACTTAGATATTTTCTAGCCTTTTCATTTCGTATCTGTGGACCCAAAAAGAATATGGAACACAAAATTACTAACACAAATTGTGCGTTAGCATATACAGCTCATGATTTTGCCATAAATTGTTTGCTCTTAACTTCAGGAGATGTTCATTCATTATTCCATCTACCTAAGTTAACCAAATCTTTACACTAACAGACATCCAACTAGTTGAATAGCTTACAAAAAATCAGAAATGACCATAGCTTGAGGATAATAAACTTGTTGTAATTAATCTTGTTTTTGAGCAAGAATATTCCAATTTAATCATCTAAAAATTGCATCTTGCAAGCTATGATCTAACAAGGCATGTTTTGGCATGTAAATCACCAAAATTTGGAGTAAAAAAACTAATAATTTATTAAATACTATTACATGCAACACCACGCAATGCCACATTCCCGAGAAAAAGAAAAAACTCCATCATATTTGCATGATCAAGTAGAGACCCATTAGAGCACAGAGAAAAGTTGGAATCAGTTGTAGTATGCTGAGGAGACATCTGCAAGGTATAATAGGAAAGCACTACAAATCCAAAGGCAAGGGAACAGTTACAGTTAACAGATATATAACTGAAGGAGATAATCAGATAATTTGCATCAGTGCAATGCAGCCTTTTTAGGGAAGGAGATGAACAAAGGAAAAACCTTTGTGATGGCTTCATGAGGAGGAGTGCCTAGTAGATCAGTCATGAGATCCAACTGATGAACTACATTCTTCCCAGGAAACAGTGGCTTTCCTGTTATCATTTCAGCAAAGATGCACCCTATACTCCACATATCAATCGCGGGGGTGTACTGCAAAGACAATGTCAGAAATGAGATAAAGTGGTTGTACAAAGTATAAATGTTACCCTACATAAGCAACGAGCAAAAGTATAAATAGTTTCCAAGCAAGATATTCTAGTTGAATAAGCACCAGAAACCAGGGATGCAGATTATCCTCAAGTAAATTTTAGCCAAAGAAACCGTTACTATCAAACTATAAACATGCAATAAATGTGATAAGTTGGAAAAAGCTCTTAACATTTCAAGTAAATAACAATTTGCTTGAATAATCATTACTAAAGACATAAGAAACACTGGCAAAATCGTGAAAGCCTTAATGCTTGATCCTATTCATGAAGATACTCAAGTAGATTTGAGGGTGATTAGAACTAAGACCTGATCAATAATTTTTGGTACCAAAAATTATTTATTGCTAATGGCTTTCCTTTTTCAATCTCAAGAAGAGAATGTCCAAGTAAGATTAGGAAGATTTATTTCCTAGTATTAAGATCTTTCCAGATCACAAAAATATGGATTCCAGAATTTATTAAATGAGATTTGTTTCCATAGAATTTCAATCTCAAGTCACCTAAATCAAAGCTACATTTGGGAGTAGAATTTGAATATTAGATTCTTTTTTATGAAAAATATTTTCATAGTTTTGATCATATTATATTTCCTAATTCCTCTTTCTGTTGCCTATTGTTAAACGAGGAGAATTTGAGAAGAAAACTCTTACTTTGTTATACAATAAGTTCCCTATTTATAGATCTATACAAATTCTAATGTAGAAACAAATAATTGCTGAAATAAAAATCTTTCCTAACACAGAAATCTAGTTATGGAAGATATTAATCGTGATCCAGGAGAGCTTCCCACAGATCACTGCTTATGATCGTGAGATTGGTCTTCAAACGAAAGGCTGAGATTTAACACGCCCCCTCAAGCTGGGGAATATAGGTCTGTCATGCCCAGCTTGGCAATCATTCTGAGGAAGGCAGAATTGTCCAATCCTTTGGTAAGGATGTCCGCAAGTTGATCCTTCGATGATACATGGTTGACACTTATTAGTCCATTGTCTAATTTTTCTTTAATAAAATGTCTGTCCACTTCTATGTGTTTGGTCCTGTCATGCTGGACTGGATTGTGGGCTATACTGATTGCTGATTTATTGTCACAATGTAGCCTCATGGGTTCATCCCACTTGACCTTTAAGTCTTCTAGGATTATTTTGATCCATAGTAGCTCACATATTCCCAAGGCCATAGCTCGATATTCTGCCTCTGTACTAGATCTTGCCACCACATTCTGTTTCTTACTTCTCCATGTAACTCAGTTACCTCCAAGAAATGTGCAGTATCCAGAGGTAGATCTTCTGTCAACAGGTGATCCTGCGTAGTGAGCATCCGTATATACTTCTAGTGTTATTCCACAATCTCTCCTAAAGAGAATTCCTTTTCCTGGGTTTCCTTTAAGGTAGTGTAATATCCTGTCTACTGCTTGCATGTGAGTCTGCTTTGGGTTCTGTATAAACTGACTGACCATGCTTACAGCAAATGCTATATCTGGTCTAGTATGTGAAAGATAGATCAATTTTCCTACAAGTCTCTGGTATGCCCCTTTATCTACATTTGAATCTTCTCTAGCTTCCCACAGTTTAAGGTTAGGTTCTACTGGTGTTGGTGCTGGTTTACAAGCTAGTTTACCGGTTTCTTTCAGAAGATCTTTGATGTATTTCTGTTGTGAAATGAAGATTCCTTTGCTGGAGTGGGTTACTTCAATTCCGAGAAAGTATTTCAGTTTACCAAGTTCTTTGATGTCAAATTCTTTAGTAAGACTTTTCCTTAATCTAACTTTCTCCTCTTCGTTATTTCCGGTCAGGATAATATCATCAACATATACTAATAATATTGTGACTCCCCCTGAGTCTGAGTGTTTAAAGAATAATGTGTGATCCCCTTGACTCTGTTGATACCCATTAAGGAGCATGAATTTAGATAATCTTCCGAACCAGGCTTTTGGTGATTGTTTGAGCCCATATAGAGCCCTTTTTAGTTTGCACACCCTGTTACCTTCAGATTTTTCCTTAAACCCTGGTGGTATTTCCATAAATATCTCTTCTTCCAGATCCCCATGCAGGAATGCATTTTTCACATCTAATTGTTCCAGATGCCAGTTGTCCTTGGCTGCTAGTGAGAGTAGTATTCTGACAGTATTCATCTTGGCTACAGGCGCAAAAGTTTCTTGGTAGTCAATGCCATATGTTTGAGTGTACCCTTTTGCCACCAGTCTTGCCTTATATCTCTCTAGTGTGCCATCTGCTTTGTATTTCACTGAGAACACCCATTTGCAACCGACCGATTTTTTCCCTATTGGTAGACTGACGATCTCCCATGTATTGTTCTTCTCTAGAGCATGCATTTCATCTTTCATGGCATTTTTCCAATTTTTATTAGATATGGCCTCAGAAATATCCTTAGGAATATGGATATCTTCTAATGTAGTCAGGAAATTTTTGTGTGAGGATGAGAAGTTGTTGAAGGATATAAAGTTGTTTATAGGGTATAATGGAGGTGGTGCGCTTACCTTATTTCTAGGAGATGGTTCAGATTCTTGGATCTGCTTTGGAGCACAGCTTGAGCTTGTACGCCTGGAGTAAACCTTCCCAAATCTAATGACAGCTTTGTCATTTGTTTCCCTATTATGGGTTTCAGGTGGGTTGGTTTGCGGTGGTGGAGGAAGGTCAAGGGTGCTAGTTCAGTCTCATCTTCCTCAAGTTCAGTCTCCCCCTGAAGATGAGATTTAAAAAAATAGGAATTTTGTTCATCAAAAGTAACATCAACTGAGTCAAGGATTTTTCTTGCGGGTGGATGATAACACTTATAACCTTTTTGAGTAGTTGAATAACCAACAAAGATGCATTTGAGTGCTCTTGGATCTAGTTTTCCTCTATCCTGGCTGTGAATATGAACATAGGCATTGCATCCAAAGATTCTGGGTGTAAGATTATGATGGGTTCGAAACTCGGGATAAAAAGAGGACAAAATCTCCATTGGAGTTTTGAACCCTAAAGTTGTTGAAGGTAGTCGATTTATAAGATAAGTCGCAGTTAGGAGGGCTTCCCCCCAATAGGATTTGGGTGTATTGGAGTGAAATAGGAAGGCTCGGGTGGAAGCAAGAAGGTGACCATTTTTTCTCTCTGCAACCCCATTTTGTTGTGGGGTGTGAACACAGGAGGATTCATGGATGATCCCTTCATTCTGGAAGTAGGAGGAAAGGGTTTGGTTGAAATAATCTTTAGCATTATCGGAGCGAAATCTCCGTATTTTTACCCCGAATTGGTTTTTTATCATGGTATGAAAGATGGGAAGAATAGTGCTAACATCAGATTTATTTTTAAGGAGATAGATCCAAGAGACTCTAGTACAATCATCAATGAATGACACAAACCAGCGTGCCCCAGAGATATTAGGGATTTTTGAGGGTCCCCATATATCACTATGAATAAGGTAAAAAGGAGTGTCATATCTCTCACTTTTGTTTGGGAAAGAGGTTCTTTTATGTTTAGCCACCTCACAGGTTTCACAATGAAACTTTTTATTTTCTAATTTCTGAAAAAGATGTGGGTACATATGCTTTAGGATATCAAATGATGGGTGTCCTAACCTATAATGATGAAGCCAAATCGTAGAATTCTTATCAACTAGGGATAACATAGAGCAGCTATTTTTAGAGTGGTTTGGTCCTTCCAGGTAGTACAGTCCGGCTTTCTCCTTAGCAAGTCCAATCTTCTTCCCCGATCTCTGGTCCTGAAATAAGCAATATGTAGGGTTAAATAAGGCTTGACAATTATGATCATTGGTAAGTTTTTGTATTGAAATTAGGTTTGTAGATAATTGAGGTATGTGGAGCACATTTTTTAAGGTGAGTGAGGGAGATAATGTTATATCTCCTTGACCTACTACTGTGGTGAGAGAACCATCAACAGTGATGATTTTCTTGTTGTGTGGGCAAGGAGTATAGTTGATGAGGTGGGTAAGTGAGTGGGTCATGTGATCTGTGGCTCCGGAATCAATGATCCATGATTCCTTTAAATGATTTCTAGAGGCACTTAAACTAATAGAAATTGGAAACTTACCTGAGAGTGCAAGTGAAGAATATGCATTTGGTTTTTCAAGGGATACCAGGAGACGTTTCAGTTTATCAATATCTTCCTTATTGAATTCTCCGAGGTTGGACTGCGCTTCTGGGTTGGGTCGACTTGTAGTGTTGTTGGCATGCGATGTGTTCCTTGTTTCGCCTTTTTGATTCCACTCCTTGCTGGGGGGTTTTCCATGTATTTTCCAGCACGTCTCCTTTGTGTGTCTTGACTTCTTGCAATAATTGCACCAAAGTGAGTCCTTGTCTTTGAATTTTGAAGAATCCTTACCTTTTTCCTTCCATGACGATTCTTTGTTCATCACCATTGCTGAGCTTTCAACGACCTTTGGTTCTAACATCACTCCTCGACGGCTTTCTTCCGCGCGGATGATAGAAATGGTTTCATTGAGTGATGGCGTCTCCTCCTTGCCAAGGATCTGAACTCTAACCTGGTCAAATTCTGCATTTAGTCCTGCAAGGAAATCATAAACTCTATCTTTTTCAATAAAATTCTTGAGGATTGCAGCATCTTCCGGACATCTGGTTTCTATGCATCTGTAGTGATCAAGTTCTTGCCATAGATTTTGTAGAAGAGTGGCATACTCCGTCACGGTCTTGCTCCCTTGCTTTGTGCTTCCAACTTTGACTTTTATTTCAAAGATTTGAGCTACATCACGAGCTTTGGAGAAGGTCTGTTTGGCAGCGTTCCATATGTCCTTTGCAGTGGAGAGGAACATAAATATATCGCTGATTTCTGGAGTCATGGAATTCCACAACCATGACATAATCATGGAGTCTGCTTCATCCCATGCCCCAAATTTAGGATCTCCCTCCTTTGGTCCTCCTCCAAGGAGGTGGTGTATTTTCCCTTTCCCCTTCAAGTAGGTCTTCACAAATTGAGACCACTTTAGGTAGTTCTTTTCATTTAAACAATAGGAAGGTTGAATGCTTTGGAGGTCACCTCGTCCTTGGTGCACCATAGATTCTTCAATTTGATCCATACTTTGGGATGAAATTTCTTCAGACATTGCGGTATTATAATAGTGGTAAAGGCTGGTCAACAATAAAGGCTGATTATATCAGTAATAAAGACTGATATTAAATAAATCGGGTTTTGATCAGTGATCGGGTCGCTGGTTCTATCGGACCGAGCAGCTTAAATAGGTGGCCCTTTTTGCGTGGGTCGGGTCGCAGCTTGCTCGGATCGGACCGAGCAGCTTAAATAGGGCTTCCGGCTTCGGCTTTGGGGTCCAGCTCCTTTCGTCGTTGCTATTCGACTTTGTTGCTTTGCAGGAGGTGAGTCGCTTCTTCGGCTCCTTTGGCGACTTTCCCTTCCTATCAGATCGGAAGTTACGATGTTTGGAGCAGGAGGTGCATCGCTTCTTCGGCTTCTTCGGCTTCTTCGGCTCCTTCGACGACTTTCCCTTCGGAAGTAACGATGTTTGGATTGGGATTACACCGGTCGGCTAGGGCTTCTGCGTCTTCCGCAATGCTTTGCTTCGACGTCGATTGGCTGGTCAGCAAGCTTCCGTCGGCAGGGGGAGCTCCGTCTGCGGCATCCGTCCTCGGCAACGCTCCGCTTCGACGTCTTCTTCTTTTCCTCCTCCGATGATCTACGATCCTTCTACGACAATGAAGGCCGTCGGCTCTGATACCATGTTAAACGAGGAGAATTTGAGAAGAAAACTCTTACTTTGTTATACAATAAGTTCCCTATTTATAGATCTATACAAATTCTAATTTAGAAACAAATAATTGCTGAAATAAAAATCTTTCCTAACACAGAAATCTAGTTATGGAAGATATTAATCGTGATCCAAGAGAACTTCCCACAGATCACTGCTTATGATCGTGAGATTGGTCTTCAAACAAAAGGCTGAGATTTAACACCTATATTTAATTATAAATATAAAACAGAAGGACGTAGGCACAACTTGAAGGAAAAGAATGGTTGTTTGACTCCTGAGTTTGATTCTTGCAAACTGAGATTGCTAACCATATAGTGACAATAAGGTTTCATAGATTGAACTCCAAAAGGTCTCTCTAGGCGGTCAATTGTTTGGAAAAGTGAATAGTTGAAAAATAATAGTTGCGATGGTTGGACTGATTTGTTAGAAGTTTATCCATTGCGTGGTCAACAAATGGTGATTCTTAGAAAGAAACCAATGTCCGACTCTTCTCAATATCAGGACTAGCAACGAGGCCATCAATGATGAAGGTCGATAGGTGCAAGTCTTTGATGTGCAAATAATGGCTAACTCTAATGGGTGGATTGGGTTTTTCTTGAGGTGCTTGATTTCGGGTTTGTGGCCAACTAATGGGTGCAAGTTGATGGAATAAAGGTTTTGCTAGTAAGACCCATACACAGCAATAAAGAAATATCTTGTGCTTGTGCATGTTATGGAAATGATATAGGAGTGCTTGCTTTAAAAGTGGAGAGGGTTATACATATATATTATCATAAAGAGATTTGATTTGTTATCCCTCATAAAACACCCAGTTGACCTTGATAATCTCTCTGGGGCTGGGATCCAATCTAGCACGATGAAAAAGGAGAACGAAAGACACGATGTCGTGCAAATGCTGTCCAAAATGCATCGACAAAGAATCAAAATTGTTTGAACAACATCCGTTCATAAAATAGACTATGCTGATGGGTTTAGGACAATATAAATAGCTAAAAGTGACTCCCATATTGCTTACGGTCTTCACATGACCAAAAAAAGAAAAAATTTGCTTGTGGGAGGTGACATCATCGATTTGCGCAAGCAATGAGAAGTTTGCCAAAAAAAATAATGTACAAATGTATTTAGTGAAAATTAATAAAATGGTTTTATGAAGGACCAATATGGTCCCCAACTATATTAAAGAACTATTTTAGTATCTCAAGTCCTTAAAAAGGAACCAAAATGATCCCACACCTCTTTAAAAAGTTGAGGGACCAAAATGATCATTTAATATAGTTGAAGACCATTTTGGCCTTTTATAAAAAGTTAAGGAACCATTTTGATCCTTTTTCTTAATGTATTTATTATTATTGTTATTATTTAGAAAAATTAAAAAATTCCCATTTCTCCCATACCCTCCCTCCTTCCATTCCCTCTGTACAACCTAAATTTGTGCCTCACCATGTGGTGTGAGTGCCATGTCCTCATTTTTATAAAACAAAAAAAAAATCCCCCTTCCTCCCATCTCTTTTCTCGCACACTCTCCATCTCTTCATCACACTAGTTGTTCGAGCCCTGATGCCCCGTTTCTTGCAATATATCTCCCCACAACTCAAGCCACACCCAACTCCAACCAAAACCCCTTTTTCTCACTCTATCTTGAAGCCGCTATTGGTGAACCTCCCAACCTAGCTACCGTCCTCACTTATCGATTGCCCAAGCCCCAACAACTCCTCTTCTCCTCCTCTCTAGCTCCACTACCATAACACTACCTACAACTCAACCATCTCTTATTATCATCGATGACATGGAAACTGATGTTTCAAACACTAGTATTGGAGCTATTTTGCTACAAAACAATCACCATATTTCTTTCTTCAGCAAAAAAAATAAACACTTCCCTATCCTAATCCTCTACTTATAAGAATTATATGGCGTCAATGAGGCCATTTGCAAATAGCGTCAATACCTATTAGGCACTGATTATTCGCACAGATCATAAAAGCCTCCGTGATATTCAAACACAAATACTTCAAACACCGGATCAATGATATTATCTTTGCAAACTCATAGACTTAATTTTTCCATTGAGTATAAACCTGGTAAATCAAATACAGTTGCTGCTTCATTATCTCGATTACCAGAAAATATGGTTCCGCGCTAATTTCTCTTTTTCACTTATCAAGGATTTAAAGAAGGAAGCCATTAAATCTCCCCGATATCCTTCAATGCATTTCCCAACTATCAAAAGGTAATCTCACTCCTTCAGATTAAAAAATTCGAGTCAATATTCTGTATTTTCAAGGTCATATCTATCTCAGTAAGTATTCTTCTCTAAAAAATCAAATTCTCTCTGAATTTCATACCACACCTCTTGCCGGCTATCAAGGTATCCTCAAAATTATTAAATGAATCTCTTCTAATTTTTATTGACCTAGACTCCATAAAGATGTCACTGATTTCGTTAATAATTGCCTTACTTGCCAAGAAATAAAAACCTCTACCTTACTCCCCGCTGGTCTATTAACTCCTTTACCCATTCTATACAACTTTGGGAAGATTTATCCATGGATTTCATTACTAGACTACCTACATCAAAAGGGTACACCACCAATTTAGTAGTAATTGATCATTTGTCCAAATATGCTCATTTTGGCCCATTAACTCCTAATTATTACACTTCTCAAGTAGTTGAATTTTCCCCAATATCGTAGTTAAATTGCATAGCTTCCCCAAAACAATTGTCTCTGACCACAACAATATTTTTTAAGCCACTTTGGGTGACATCCTTTTGACTTGAGTGGCACCACTCTTCACTATAGCACTATCTATCACTGCACGAATAGCACACAACCTCCGCTCCATTCGTGTCGATAAAATGAGAAACAAACGAAGCTTCATTCCTCTTCTTCCCTACTATAGTTAATTAAATTATAATTTATTATGATTAATTAATGTCAATTATAAATAATTAATTTTAGTAAAAAATAATTAATTATAATTAATTATGATTAATTATAGATAATTAGTGTTAATTATTATTAATAGTATTTAATTATAATTAGTTTTCATTATTTATAATTAATTATAATTAATTGTCAAAAAATATATAAAAAAGAGAAAAAGAAAAAGAAAAAAAAGAAAAAAAAAATTTGCCTAGTTCTACATGCCCTCGACATCAACATTGCAAACGAACCCTGCGCAAGGTATGATATCCCAAATCCATTTTCAATGCTTGTGGCGTGCCAGGGGACCCCTTGTACGCACTCTTGTAGCGCGGTAAGAGGAAGCCTAGTGCGACGCTTGCGGCGAGGCGGTAGGCCCTGTACACGCTCTCGTAGCATCGTGGGGACACTTCTAAGTACTCGTACGCACCTCAGTGCCTGCAGGGAAAGCAATTCTGTATTTTCAAACATGTGCCTCGAAGACTCATACACCCTCTTGTAGCGTGGTGAGATTGAAGACTACGGCCGCAGTATCGCACGACACCTATCATATATGCTCTTGTAGCGTGGTGGGAAGGCCTAACTCCCCAAATTTCCCCCAAATGAAAAAGACATCGGGATGCTGCCGAAATTTCAACTGACAGAGGACATGTATCTAAACAAATGCGCAGGTGACTTGTATGAACAACAGGGGACCAAACTTGAACTGGACAGTAGGGGACAGAACCCTAAATGAATAATTAAAATTAAAAATGCAAGTGCCCAATGATAATTTAAGTCATCCAAACAAATATAAATGAACAAGCAAGGAACTCGTGGTGAACAAGATCCCCAATGCACACAGGTGTTTAATCAACTTGTAGTATTCAAATCAATTGCAAGTAAATATGCACAATGCAATATGCAATAAATGCAACAATACCCTCCAAGCATATTCAACTATGCAAGCAACAATGATCAAGTATGCAAGAGATGTTTGAAGGCTCTTAAGCAAGTACAATTTGCATACAACTTGCCACTACCAACAAGCACACTAAAGCCACTTGTGAATGAAAATGGTGGACATAATGCAAGCTATCAACAAGTTGAAGTCAAGAGCCCACTCTAAACATGAATGTCTTGTAAGCAACGATAGTCAATGACAAAGGACATGAGTACCTCCCACATGCAATTATGAAAAACTTGTTATGCAAACAATAGGAAACTTGTAGATTGAAGTGGTGGCAGTTGCAAGCAATAATAGAAAACCTGTTATGCACACAATAATTTGTACAAGGGTAGTAGTAAGCAACAGGCAACAAATATAATAATGCCCTACAAATCACATTTAACCATGCAAGCAGCAATGATGAAGCATGCAGTAAATTGCCAACTAAGAGATGATCAAAGATCTTGAAGCAAATGCAATGTAGTCATTGTCACCTGATCATAAGGAATATATGGCAGCTAGTTCGCAGGCATCTGCAAAGGACAGCAGCACGTTGATTCACCAATAATTACATATAAAAGATGCAGCATGACTAAAAATGAAGGAAAAAAGGGTTATAGTGAAAATAACCAACCTACAAGCAACAGTCATTAGCTGATAAGCGAATGCACCAATTTGTTGATAAATGACGACATCGGATATGATAATTTATCAATTAGTATGCGTAAGAGAAGCCAATGATGAATTTAACTCATCCAGTAGCCTGCAGCAACATGCAAATGCTAGGGGATTCATACAATCAATGGTGATGCAACATCAGATGAATGTACTGATTTGAATGCAAGCAAAAAAGGTTGATATGACCTATTTGTGGATAACAACTGAGGATATATTGCAAGTAGGGCAAATCCCCTGTGGATACAAATATATACACCACTTGCAAATAAATGTAAGAAGCTCATCATGCTACAGTAGCCTACCTATGGGTGACGACAAACAACTTGTAGCAAATGCTAGATCGCCCTTGCAGTCACCAACCATTCACTGCCAAGCAAATGTACTTTATCTCCTACAAGCAACTGTTGAAGATATGTCGCATACAATAATCCACCCATAGGTGACGATGGATGATGATGTGATCGACCGACGGCAGATGCAAATACCTATAAGCAAAAGCCACGAGTACAAGCATCTGCAAGCAATGGTAAGGGATTTGTCATGTACAATAGTCCACCTATAGGTGGCGATGAACAACATGCAACGTATGTTAGATCATTCCTGCAATCAATGATCACTCGACAGCAAGCAAATATATTGATACTTCATGAGCAAAGGGCAAAATGATCGATGTATAATGCAACACATAATGAGTGTTACAGTATCCTTCCGATCAGTATCAAATAGTATCAACTGGCTTACAGTCAATAGTAGTTAGCTGAAGAATAAGTGTATCGACTCGCTTATGAGCAATGACAGCGGATGTTGCAACTTGCCAACTAACATGTGTAGATAGCCATGCTCCCTGTAAACATATGCATGCAACGTGCAATAAGTATTAAGGCATTTGCACAATTAAATAGCAAAGCATCACTAAGTAAATACACCAGCCTTTTATGAACACAAAACCAATATGTAAATAGATGCAGCAACTTGCTAGCTAACATGCATGAGAAAGTTGGTGATGAATGTAATTCAGCCGGCATCCAACATCAAATTATTAGCGAATGCGCCGATTTGAAGGCGAGCAATGATGGAAGATATGTTGCAAATATAATGGGTTCTTTATGAACTTAGATATGCAACCAATGCAGGAAAACTACGGCAACTGCAAGTGCCTACGAACCACTGTAGATAACCCTCACAGTTAACAACCACGCTGAGAAGAAGTGCGTTTATCTCGTGTTGGAGCTGAGGAGTTTGTTGATTAAGTACAACTAAGTCCTCCAATTAATAACTTCATAAATTCTGATAGTGACAGCTGAGACAAAGGCAACCTAGTACAAAGAGGAAGCCCTTTGATATAGATCCTAATTGTGACACTCAGCATGCGAAGTTGAATGATTTTGTAGAGTCAAAGAATGAGCAGTTTAAGAAAAAAAAGTGTCTCATTCTAATATCCATTCAGAAATATTGAGGTTTCTGGAGAAATGTTGTATTATATGAATAAAGGATAAATACTTGGAGATCAAGCTTCATAACCTAATGTCCGGTGTGTGCATCGTAAATGCATGGAACGAGCTCCTCGAGCACATTATCCTGGACTATAGAAAAAGTCTCCACATCCCCTATACATATCAAATGCTAGAATGTCGTTGGGATACTAAAAACTATCCGATGTTTTGTCTCGTCCATGCTTCGAGGAGGCTACTTTATGACGAAACGGAGACAAAGAAATCCATAGTGCATCAGCCGAGCCTTTGATCTCATCAGATTATGATACCTCATCTATCATAAAATGACTTCATGCAGCTTGAATGTCCTCATCCAGCCTGAGCAAGGATTAGATGATTCATGAATCCAATCTCTCGAAGAACGAGAAGATAGAGCTTGCATCAGAACAATGAAGCATCTCACGACTATCCTGAATGAAACGCTACGATTCACCTGTAAGCAAAAGCATGGAATCAATAGTAAAAACTGCGGGCCACTGAAGCGCAATGCCATGCCACCGGATCCGCAACATGTATACAAGCGGACAAAAGATGTTTACCAGCTCTTCAAAGAAGCTTATGCGTCCTTCAAGTGACCCCTACCTGCCAACAAGAACTTAGTGTTGCATGACAACCTACTTGCAATAAGTGACAGGCAACTAATAGCGTAGCAGAACGCTACCGAATCTGTAACACTCGTACAAGCAGACAGAAGGCATCTATAAGCTTCTAAATAAAATGTTGCGCATATTCAAATGATAATTGCCTCACAATGAATTATTGCCAAATATTTTAAAATGTCCTCATACATCATTGCAACAGACATAATAATTCATGCAAACATATTATGCAAAATACATGCAAAAGCATACACCAGCATAGGCTCGGCAAGTGTGTTGTATTTATGCACATGAAGTCTGAGGATGTTGCGCGGGTCAAGAAATGAACTTAAGTTCGAGCTTGATCCTTCTATGTGACTGGATAAGAGTCAACACGACCTAAACTGTTAAACAGGTATACGATCGCGGCATCGACCGGAATATTTATTTTATAGTTCATATTAAGCCTTTAAGGCCCATAACAAAGAATGTTCGCTCATAAAGGCATAAAGTCTACAACGAACCCAATCCTCTGCCGGCAAGTAGGCAGAGTCGACAATGTTCAATGAACAAAAATGAAATAACCCATTAAAACTTTAATGATGGCCGTGTTGAATATAAATCGCAACCAGAGGGGTTAATTCTCAAGAATCTATCAAATGTATAAAGCCGACAATGAACTTGATCCTTTGTCAACAAATAGACAGAGTCCACAAGGTTTAACTAATAAAATAAAAATAACCTATAAATGCCCCGATAATGGCCGTATATAAATGTAAATCTCAACCGGACGAGTTAATTCTCAAGAATCCATCAAAGGCACAAAGCCAATAATGAGCTCGATACTCTGTCATCAAAATAAGATAGAGTAGACAATGTTCAAACCCATAAAATAAAATAGCCCATAAATATCCCTGTGATAGCCATGTTGAAAACAAATATCAACCGGAGGGAATCCTTAATCACTTAAAATGCCCCCAAATTCCACAAAGTACATGCAATGAAATCAATATTTAAAAATTAAAATTTAATCATTCAAACACTTAAAGCAAAATTCATCTACCCTCCACAACAGTTTGTCTAGGTGGATAAATATGAAAACTACTTTAGCTCACAAAGAGCTAATGTCTATTCGAGAATATCACTATGATTCATTCTTAATCTGTCTCTTGCCTGTAAGGATGTGGCACATATCATCTAGCCGGTGATTTCGCTGCCAAATGGCACCATACCTACGATTTCGCCACTAAATGTCACCGCAGGTAAACGGTTATGACCAAGACCCTTTGAACCGGGTGATTTTGCCGCCAAATGACACCACTAAATTGCGGTCATGGTCAGAGCCCGTATGCTCCCCAATGACGTCAAATTATTGAGCAATGAATTAATAGGATATAATCGATATGGCATAAAGCCCTCTATTAGCTAAGGTGGATTCAAATTTATCCTCTTAGATAAATATTCATCCCAGGTCTACAAGGTACCCTTGGACGAAGCAGCCCATGGCTGCCAACAAGGATCTTTCTATCAGGTTGGATTAACTACCTCCTCTGACTAAGTAGACTAGGGACCACGATGTAATAGACCGAAATTTTGACTTTGTCAATTTATTCTAGAGTCATTATAACTCCAAATCGCAATCTGTCTTCTCCATAGTATTTTACATGCACAAATTTTTTTATAATTTTTGGGCTCCGGTGAAAATCCTTAAGAAATTTGTACCTGTCAGTACAAGTGAGAATTTTGGGATCGCCGGGTGTCCGTTTTGCAAATCGATTTCATCAATGCTTTCTAAATAATATGAATTATTTTATAGATATTTTTCTGTAATTTTTAAAGCCTTAAAATGATTTATTGGAATTTTATATTAAAGAAATTAATTAAATAAATTATATAATATAAAAAATATTATTTTAATAAAAATATCTAATGTCACTTATTATAACCTTTTTAAATCTATTTGATCCTTCACAAATCGGCAAACAGAGGATGGTTTAAGGGATTTCAGAGAAAAAGGTAAGAGAGAGAAAAGGAGAATTGAGATTTGGAGGCTACGGAGCGATTTTTGTCCGTCGACGTAGTTAGGAGATTTGCTCGTCTTGTTGTAAGGAATCCATACCCTATTTTTGATTTCAAAAATTTTGTGTTTTTAGTATTTTTTTGATCAAATTTATGTTTCTGATACGGAAAAACGTGAATAACTTTGTATTGGCA
Organism: Dendrobium chrysotoxum; assembly: GCA_019925795.1. Classification (NCBI taxonomy): domain Eukaryota; kingdom Viridiplantae; phylum Streptophyta; class Magnoliopsida; order Asparagales; family Orchidaceae; genus Dendrobium; species Dendrobium chrysotoxum. The sequence continues at coordinate 39,604,153 of CM034303.1, read as the reverse complement.
AAATTTTCACCACGTAACTTTTTGTATGTTATAGAGATCATGATTATGAACATTTTGAATATTTATTTGAGATATTTCACCGAGTGATTTTGAAAATACAACGATTTTTATCTACCCAGAAATTTATTTTGATATCTAAAAATAGTAGTGTAGTACAGTAAAAGTCTTAAAACATCATTTTATACAATCCCTGGTAATTTGATAATTTTTTAAAAATGCGTATTTTTGCCTAATAGGATTATTTGTTGTCTACCATTATAACATTTTGGCACCTTCTTAAGTAAGCTTAATTATGCATTATTTGTTGCAATGCATTGAAATGAGTGTGAATATGTGATTGGATTGAGTAATAACTGGTCGCTATTACTATTATATTATTATGATAATACTGTGTGTATAAAAGACAAGTAAAGACTGGTTGACCCGTTGGTTGGAGACTGATTGACCTGTACAAGATGGTGGGCCGACGGGCTTTCCTTTAAATACTGTGGTTTGGTGTTATCCTATACTAATTCACGTGATACACTAATTGGGAGTTATAAGAAGATTATTACTGTGTCGACGGGCAAAGAGTGACGACTCTTTTACTGAGCCAACGGTTTACTAACACTGGAAAACACCGTGATAGCCAAGACTTCTTACTTGTTTAGTGTGACTACTGAAATGCATGTTCTTGAGGCATTATTCTTATATTGTACGAATTTTAGTTACTGCACAGATTTACTGTTATTGCATTATTCTACTACTTCTGCCATTGGATTGCTACTATTGCTTATATAGATACTGATACTATGTGATACTACTGATTCACTGTACTGATATTAATCATGTGGTATACCGAGCACGTGATATAGAATACAAAAATAGTATGGATACACTCATATAATTTTACTGCATTGACATGATTCGACAGTCTTTATTGATATTTGGATTTGATGCTTAATCTGATTTCTGTACGGATATAATGATTTCTTATAGATTTGACTCCCGTACTAGTTTACTACTTTACTGACTTTCATACTGCAGTGTTTTATTGTCCCGAAAGAAGGTGAAAGGGGAGGTCTATCAAAGGAGTAAAAGTTTTTTTTAGTACAGTTTGTGCATGAAATCATATATGTGCATCTAGAGGTGGTTGTAGGCTACTGTCAAACTATGTAAAATTCATTATAATTTCATATGTTGTTTTTTTATCTTACAGTTTTCTTTATTACTTGTATCGATCACTATTTTTCTTGGAGCATCACGTTGTATTGTGCTCCTTTTAGTATTTAAAATTTATTGAAAACTTTTATTAAAATTTATAATATCTCAATTCATCCCCCTTTTCTGCACATGTAAACCAACATGAAAAATGTATGCAAAAATATAGCGAAATAGGCTAAAATAATTAAAAAAAAAAGGAAAAGGAAAAGAGTGAAATAATGAAGGTTGTAAAATTGTGATAATGAAATGATGAAGACAACTATAATGAAAATACAAGAAAAAAAAAAGCCTAGGGCCCGGATACAATAAAAAAAATTTGAGAGAATAGATAGCGTTTTTCATTCCAACATTTGTGTAGTATTCATATAATCCCTAGGAGAGCTTCTAATAGGAAATATACAAATTTAGGAAATAATACAGCAACATCATGCCTTTATCCCACTATGTGGGGTCGGCTACAAGAATCATTTTTCTCCCTTGTGTCCCATTAAGAGTCAAATTCTTATTTAAATCTAAAAAAGAAAAGTCATTTCTAATATTTTCTAACCAAGTCTTTTTAGGTCTAACTCTACCATTCTTAACATAAGCGAAAATACATCTACTCTCCTAACTGGGTCATCGGAAGGCCGCTATTTTATGTGACCAAACCATCTAAGGGGACTCTCTCTAATCTTATCTGCCACTGGAGCTACTCCAACCTTTCACGTATATGCTCATTTAGTATCCTGTCTCTAAGAGTAAAGCCACTCATCCACCTGAGCATCCTCATCCCTAAAACACTTAACTTAATATTATGCTTCTCTTTTAATAGCCAACATTCTGCGCCATAAAGCATTACAGGTCTAACCACCATCTTATAGAATTTTCCTTTAAATTTGAATGTTATTTCTCTATCACACAACAAGCCCGATGCATTCCTCCACTTCATCCATCCAATTTGAATTCTACTAATAATATCCCCATCTATTTCACCATCACTCTGAACAATAGACCCAAGATATCCAAAACATATACTCTTATTAATGACTTGATCGCTCAAAGGCACAAACCCCCCACTAGAACTATTACTACTAAAATTACACTCCACGTATTCGGCTTTAGATCTACTCAAAAAAAATCTTTAGACTCTAAGGTTGACCTCCATAATTCAAATTTACCTTCAACTCCCTCTTTAGTCTTATCAACAAGAAGAATATCGTCAGCAAAAAGCATACACTGTGGAACATCCTCTTGTAAATCTCTAGTAAGAACATTTATGACTAAAGAAAAAAAGATATGGGCTTAAGGCTAATCCTTGATGTAATCCAACTGAAATAGGGAAATACTTAGTCAAACCACCTTGTGTTTGAACACAAGTAATAGCTCCAGCATACATATCCCTAATGACTTGAATAAAAGCAGTATTAATCCCTTTCTTTTTTACAACTCTCCATAGCACTTCTCTTGGAACTTTATCATATGCTTTATCTAAATCAATAAATATCATATGAAGATCTCCCTTTTTCTCTCTATACTTCTCCATCATACCTCTCAATAAAATGTATGGCTTCCATAGTAGACCTACCTAGCATGAATCCAAATTGATTTTGAGTAACATTAGTATCACGCCATAACCTATATGCTCCATAAATCTCTCCCATTGTTTTAAAATATGACACATCAATTTAATTCCTCTATAATTTGCACAATCTTGTACATCACATTTATTCTTAAAAATATGAATCAGCATATTCATTCTCCACACATCTAGCATCTTTTTAGTCTTCAAAATAATATTAAAAAGTTTAGTAAGTCAAAAAAAAATTTCATCTCCTAAGCATTTCCATACCTCTATTGGAATATCATCAGGCGCAACAGTTTTCCCACACTTCATTTTCTTTAAAACCTCTAAAACGCCGATAAAAGCAAAAATCTCTATTTTCATTTAGGATGCTAAGGTCACCCGTATTCTCACAATCGTCATTGACAAGTTTAGCAAAATATCTCATCCATCTTTGTTGAATATTCTCTTCTAATAAAAGCTCTTTTGATCTTCATCTTTAATGCACTTCACTTGAACTAAATCATTACTACTCATATCTCTTTGTTTGGCTAACTTATACATATATATTTAGCCATCCTTAGTATATAATCTATTAAAAAAATCATTAAAAGCTAAAATCTTTGCATCGCATATTGCTTTCTTAGACTTCTTACAGGTCTCTTTATATCTTTCCCAATTATCATAGTATTTACATCTAAACTATTTTATAAAAAATCTTTTTATTTTTATATTTTTTAGCATATATTGATTCCAACACCAACTATTTTTACTATTAAGATTTTTCTTTTGATATTTCAAGCACATCTTTTGCAACATTCATGATATTTCTAGCTACTTTTTCCCATATGACATTAGCTTTCTCATGCACAAACAAAATCTTAAGATCTAGAATCTTACTTTAAAAATAATTTTGTTATTGTTCTTTAAATACCCTCATCTAATCCTAGAATAACATTTTACTTTATTTTTTATATTTTGCCCATTCATCTTAAAGTCCAAAACTAATAAGCAATGTTGGGTATATGAACTTTCACTCAAAATAACCTTACAATCTTTGCAATCCAAACGATCTATTTTTCTTACAAAAATAGGAAATAATAATTATAAAATAATTATGAAAGTATGGATTCATATGTAAGCAAAATAATGATTACAAAATAATTATAATAGTCCATGGATTTATAAGTAGGCAAGATATCCCATGGATCAATAACGTGGCAACAAAAAAGGAAGAAGAGAGAAAGAAAGTTTTGGTGAGTGCCCAGCTGGCAAAAATTATGCAAGCATTTCACAAGGGACATTGACAGCCAATGTGGATGTGGAAGGAAATAGTTAATAACATAAGAGTGGAGAATGGTTCCAAATAATAGGTGAAATAAGAGTTGAGTTTTTATTATAAGAATATTGGCCCTAACTCATTAAGTCAAGTTTTTGGGTTGACGGGTAACTTTTTTTTTTGGTGTTCATCCACTAATGCATTGGGCTTGCTTTGGGCCAGCAGTGTTTCAAGCCACTAACATGTGTAGGTTACAACACCACTTCATGGATATTGTGAGCAATACATAAATTACATTTTGATTAACCGGCTCTTCCTAGAGCCTGGTCACAAGCAAATGAGGAAATCACTAGATGGTAGGTGTTCTATAGGGAATGGATAGACGTGAAGAGCAGTATCTCATTCAAGAAGTAGCAGAAGATAACTAAAAGTAATCATATAATTAAAACTAAATTTTAAAGCATCTTACTTTGGAGAAAAAGGAACCACATAATTCTGGGGCACGATACCATCTTGTTGCCACATAATCCTACAGCATCAAGGGAACAAGAAACATCCAATTAATAACGCATTTTTTTTCTGAGAGCCTCCTGTACTTATGCATACCACCCCTAAACACGAAGTACATAAGCTATGAAAGAAAAAAAAAACAATCAATGGTGAAAAAAAATAATAAGTATAAATGAATATTCAGTGAAGAGATGATGCAATACAGTCCAAAAAATAGGCGATGGAGCGTCATTAAAAGACACCCGAGCAAGTCCAAAGTCACAGATTTTTAGCTTGCAGTCTGAATTGGCAAGGATGTTTTTGGGCTTCAAATCCCGATGAAATACATTAGCTGCAAAAAAAAAGAGAGATGTACATGACTTACAAGTTCATATAAAAGCAAAAGCATATCATTATAAACTAATTAACCAATCAGCGATGTTAACCTGAATGGATATACTTCAGAGAACGAAGAAGCTGATACAGGAAAAATTGGTGATGATCAGGAGTTAGGTCATCATTTGCCCTTATAACTTGGTGAAGATCTGATTCCATTAGCTCAAAAACAACATAAATATCTCTAAATTCCCTACGAGATGGAGGTAGCATTATGTGCTTAATTTCTACAATATCAGGATGCTGAAGCAGCCTGAGAAGCTTGATCTCTCTAAGAATTCGAGTTGCATCTGAAACATGCTCAAAGACATCATTGATCTTCTTGATGGCCACCTTCTCCCCCGTTTTAGTGTCCACTGCCGCCCCTACTACACCATAGCTTCCCCTTCCAATAACCTCCATTATCTCATATTGGCTTGCTTCACCGTACTCAGTAAAAAACTCGTCTTCAGGGTTGACCTAAACATATAGAATAAGAAAAATAGTTATTATTCCTATCCACTGATAAAACAGAGAAATAATAAGAATTTATAGTCCTATTTTTATTCTGACCAAGAGAAGAGTGTTTCATCTGAGATTCTCATAATGATGTTTATTCGATCTTTGCATTATTATGATTTATAAAGGGAGGCCAAGAGCACTATCTGGATCACACTTAATAATTCTGCTGTTTTCCTACCTTGTTGCTTTAGATTACACAAAGAATGGCGGAGTCTACATCTCTAAATTTGGCGATGCTGAATTGCAAGGGTCCCTCCTCTGTAAGCTCAACACGGTAGAGGTTGAGGGACAAAATTTTAGCCAGCTATCTGAGGCAAAGAGAAAAGTAGTTACCCCATGGCCGATTAAGGCAAAAGCAGCTTGCTTCAATTCCAAAGGGGTGCCCCTTACTGAGAGGCGTAGTAAACACATCTCGACAACTAACGACGTTGGCTTGAACCCCTGTGGTAGTCAGCGTGAAGCTTAGGGTGGTCGACCCGGCACAAAAAGTGATTGACTCAACACCAACAGTCGTCGTCCAAGCAACTCTAAATCAGCTCCCTCCAACGAGCAGGATGATTGCCCCCAACCCAAGTAATCTTTTTTAAGAAATATTAAAATTATTTACCTCTTCGGCTTACCACACAATTTTACTTAAACGGGTAGGAGAGGTTGGGCGGGAATGAGTCGTCACTAGAGGTAAGATGAATTCTTTTTCTATTTTTGAGAAATTCATGTATAAGGGCTCGATGTTGTCGCCCTCCAATAAACCTAAAATTCACCTGACCACAGGCGAGTTTTTAAGTCACCCATTGAGCAAGTTCGAGACCTTAGCCCTTACTATGTGGGCATCTGATTTGTACACTAGATCACAAGACCTTTATGGCCTGCTCATAAAGATTCCACTTAGCATTTTGGATAAAGTTACTGCTGTTTAATTATTCTCTCAATACAATAGGCATGATTCTAGTTGGGCAAATCGAGGAAGCATTAGGTTGGCAAGCCGCAATCCCCTTAGGAAGCTCCGCCGACGATGAGGACTAGTATGGTCTTTGAGGCTAAGTATATAATGGAATATGTCCAATAGATCTTTTCAAGGAGTTCCCTGACCCTTCTCTGTCATTGTCTTCTGATGTTCATGAGCCTACCCCCACCTTCATAGGGTGGTCCACATGCCACGGTCTTAGTGCCATTTCCAATGGAGGCGATGCTGGTTTTGAAGGAGAAGCTCATCCATGTCAATGCTAAGTCTGAGGAAGAAAGAAGAGGATCACTGCCCTAGAGATGGAAACCTCTTCTATAGTGGCGATTGAAGATGTCGACTCACTATGCTGACAGGTGTTTGATGAGAAGGCTAAGGTGGTGGTGACTCACAAGCTTTGGAGTCATTGCGGTCGAGTTAATTCCTAGCTGCAGAGGAGTTCATCTTGCAACACTTGGTTAGTGTTGACCTCATTTTTAAAATTAAGTTCATAATCGTAATCATTTCATTTTTTTTGGGAATTGAGTTGAGGCGAGTTAAATCAAGCTAAATCAAATCAAATTAAATTAAATTAAGGCGGATCGACTTATTGCGAGTAAAACTTAAATCGATTCGAGCCAATTTTAATCAAATCTCATTAATTTAAATTAAATTGTATTGAGTCAAGTCGTCGAGCTAATGTAAGCTAAATCGACTTAAATTGATTCAAATTAAACTCAAGTTGAGCACAAACTAGCCCAATCGTTCAATTATTGCCTAACCTAAACTCTCAAAATCAACTTAAATCTTTCTACTTCAGGAAAATACTAATCCAAGGGCTAAAACCAGGGGAGGCCAGCAGCTTGCCGCACTCTCCTACTCTTATATGCACATCCTCCTGCTGCAGACAGCAGTTTCAGGCCATCAAGGGAAGGAGAAATTCGATCCAAGCTGTCTCTCCCAAGGAGCAAGATAGGTAGTGCATATAGTTTTCATTCTTTTAGGTATCGATGTAGGCAAAATGAGAGGGCACCTGCGTACAATGGAAGCTAAGTCAAGCGAGAGAGAAAGAGTGGTGGGAGTCGACTAAGGGCAACTCTACTTTATTCATTTCTTCTTGAGAAAAAAAAAGGGTTCAAGCAAAGGCTATAAGGATCGAGAGAGGGCTGTGGGAGATCTGCAGCTTCTCTTCCTTCCAAAAGGGAAGAATGAGCTATTGAACTGCTCCTTATTGTGCAACAACCTAAGTAAGCTCAGTTGTTATTCCTTCATGACGCTCTTATTCTCTCTAAAGAAATGAGGGTTTCTAATTAAAACAATTCTCGACCTCGAGATTTGCTTAGCTCAATTAGCTTCAACTTTAGATAATGAAGTTTTATATTTCAAAAAAAGTTCCAAGAGTAACTTTCTCTTACAAGGATTTACTTCTAGGAACTGTTGATAATAATCATCCACTTTACATTTACGTGAATGTGGATAATTTAAAATTATCTAGAGTTCTTATTGACTCAGGTGTATCGGTCAACATCAAGAATGTAAGGACTCTTGCCTACCTTAACGGAGAACCGCATAGGCTCAACTCTAACAAAGAGAGAAGGACTTAGGTTTCAGTAACACTATTATTAGAAATTGAAGAGTTAAAGATTGAAGCCAAAGTCCATATAATTGATTCAAAAGCATTTTTCAGTACATCATTAGGTAGGCTTTCACTTTATGAGTATAGAATAATCCTATCTACTCTACACCAATGCATTAAGTACCAACACAATTATATTGAACATACAATTTAGGGAGATTTGCAACCATTCTTTATTTATAAAATAGGGATTTACAAAGACATCATATATATTATGCCAAAAAACACCATTATCTTTTTAAAAAAAAATGCAACCAAAAAGGGGAAACAAAATAAAGAAAGATTAAGAAAATAAAGAAAAAGAAAAGAAAAAAAGAAAAGAAAATAGGAAATAAAAAGAAAAAGTTGATAGTGATGACGATGTAGAAAACGTGATCTTTAGGCCTCCAAGCACTTTTCCTCAAAGAGTTGGGAGAATAATACAATGAGCATGTGATCAAGGTCATGCCTCATTTAAAAGAAAAACAACAATAATACACATTGATATAGAGTGAAGTTTAGATGATGATTCAAGTGTACGAGGTGCGAAAATTTCTTTGGATTATAGCAAAATAAATACTCCAAAGTTCAACATTATTTTAGAATAGGATAGCAATGAAGAATAAAATACTAAAAAAATCCAAAATGACAAATCTAAATTAACTATATTTGAAAAACTGAATAATAGAATTAAGGTATTATTTGGTTTGCGGTATTTAGAGTGCACTGTAAAGTAAACACGTAATTTTTGAATTGTTTCGCATTTGGCAAAGAAGTAAAGCAATCGTAGCTAACTCGGCCGTGTATTTGCAATGTATTTGAAACCCCCACTAAAATCGAGCGAGTTCCAAACACACCGCAACTCTCTTGCGCGAAAAGGAGCAAAATGCCAACCATCCGACTCCCACAACGTTCCTCCTCCTCGCAAAAACCATCTCGTCATCCCTCCCACAAAATCGAGCTCTTATTGACGCTCTTCGCAACCCGCATCGTTCCCGCCTGCGAAACCTTCTTTGCAACACGCATCGTTCCCACTCACAAAATCTTCTTCGCAGGAAATGCAAGCCATAGCCTAGGTTTATTTCGACTCCACGTAGTTTGCAGTCAACTCATCCTCTTGACTCGGCGGCCGTCTTTGGCCTTGGTTATCGTCTTCTTCTTTGTTCAACTTTACAGTTCTATATTACGTATATTTCCTCCCTATTTTAGTCCAAACTTATTCCAATTGAAATTTTTATTTATTTTTTTGTGTTTTTCTTTTTTAAATTTGTACAAATTTTAATGAAATTTTTTATCAAACTTTTAGGCTTTTTTTTGGATGAGATTTTTAGGCATAGACGAGCAAAATCATTGAAGAAGCTTTTACATTTTATCTGCACACTAAGTTCTTAACCACTTCTAGACTATTTGTCTTTAATCAGATGATTATAGGATCCATACATGATTCAGACATGCTATAAGAGTTAAATGAGGTGTTATAAAAATTAATGAGGCAATTTGATCTATTTGGACTACAAAAACTTCACAATTTTTTTCAACACAAAATCAAAATGATTTAGGGTCCAATTGGAGCATCTGCTTGTAAGAAAAATAATAGAATTATAATTTGATAAATAAAATTTTTAAAACTTATTGTGCATATTATAAATTTTTTATCTTTTAAAAAATATGACAACTTTTTAAAAATATAATTATGAATTAACCCTTAATAAAAATCACACATGCCAATGGCGCAAAATGGCTTGCACAATGTTGCATGGCGCGGCGCATATATGGCACTATTTGTTTGGCGCAGCGTAGCACATCAAAATAGCGCGCGCAATCTGCACCATGCATGAGCAATTAATTATTAACTATTAATTTCAAATGGCGCATTCTATTTTGTTAACATGTTATAAATTTCAAATTATAAATTTTAATTAATTTTTTTAAGATTTATATATTAATATTACAATTAATTATTAATTAATTAAACATCAACTCTCCACAGCACTTCTCTTGGAACTTTATCATATGCTTTATCTAAATCAATAAATATCATATGAAATCTTCCTTTTTCTCTCTATACTTCTCCATCATACCTCTCAATAAATATATGGCTTTCATAGTAGACCTACCCAACATGAATCCAAATTGATTTTGAGAAACATTAGTATCACGCCAGAACCTATTCTCCATAACTCTCTCCCATAGTTTTAAAATATGACACATTAACTTATTTCCTCTATAATTTGCACAATCTTGTACATCACGTTTATTCTTAAAGATATGAATCAACAGATTCATTCTCCACACATCTAGCATTCTTTTAGTCTTCAAAATAATATTAAAAAGTTTAGTAAGCCAAAAAATTTCTTCATCTCCTAAGCATTTCCACACCTCTATTAGAATATCATCAGGTCCAACAGTTTTTCCACACTTCATTTTCTTTAAAGCCTCTCTAACTTCAATTTTAGTAATACGTCGATAAAAGCAAAAATCTCTATTTTCATTTAGAATGTTAAGGTCACTAAAGTCAATTGTAATTTCACAATCTTCATTGAAAAGCTCAGCAAAATATCTCATCCACATTTGTTGAATATCCTCTTCTAAAAAAAATACTTTTTGATCTTCATTCTGAATGCACTTGACTTGAGCTAAATCCTTACTACTCCTATCTCTTTGTTTGGTTAGCTTTACATAATCATCTTTGCCTGTGCAACTAAAAATCATAGCATTCCCTGCCTTAACTCCTAGGATCCAAATCCTAGCCTCTTTCATTTCCAAACTAAGCAAATGATCATAATACACCATTGAATGCAAAAATTCAATGATCCATTTTTGATTCGTAGCCCCAAAGCGACGAATCGTCTCTTAATTCTACGGGCTTCAAAAGTCAAAGAAAATTTTCAACCTTAACACAAAAGCCATGGGTTGTATTCCATTTCCCTTAACCTCAAGGTTATAAGAATTCACATTCAACCCTTAGCCTCAAAGTTATAGGTTTCATTTCATTCTCCTTAGCTCCAAAGCCAAAGAAAATCCCCCAACCCTTAGTACAAAATCTATAGGTTATATCATATCCTCCCTTAGCCTACAAGTTATAGGAATCTTCCATCACCTTAGCACCCAAGCTTTAGGTCTCTCATCACCTTCATTTGTTTGATCCCCAATCAAGCAAATGATCCCCTAGCTTTTAAGTTCCTAGGCCTTAGCTCTTCCTATTAGATTCAAATCAAATAGGAGTCACTCTTTCTTTGATCTCAAAGCCAAAGTCCACCTACTTGGCCCAATCAAGTACGTAACTTCCCCATCTAGACTCAAACTCTAAAATTCATCACTTAGCCAAAATAAGTGATTTCCCCTTTCATGAAATTTAAAATGTAAGCTTCTAGGCATCCATTAAAAGCCTCTTACTCCTAAAATTCATCTTACATAATTAGGTGGATTTTATCGTCTTAAGTCAAATCCTTAGGAGAATTTTCTTTACCCTATTAAGTAAATATTTTTTTATCCAAACACTAAAAGAACTATAAAAAAATGCCTAAAATTACTTGGATTTTTTTATACAATGAATATGCTAAAAAGTGGAATGTCTACTTCATTGGATCTTAGGACACCATGAATAATAGGCTTTCCTTAAACAAGCAAAGATTATTCCATGGGTTCTTTATAACCCTTTAAAATATCAAACATTCTAAAAATTAAATAAAAGCTTAAAGTCACATACAACTTAAAGTAAAACCACCTCTAGATTAGAAGTTAAATTCCTTCCTATCCCTCCCACAATTGAAAAAGAACATCCTATCACAGTGCCACAAGCCACACAAGTCACCACACACTTAGATGTACAGCCACCTAGGTATCTTAGGATTATGATTTTTCCTTTTCTGCGCATATGGTTGACTATTTGGAGTGATGAATATTAAATTGTTTGATTTGTGGATACTTGCACTTAAGTGCTAGGGTAAATATATGTATATGATTTTTCATGTAGGTGGTCATGCTCAAAAGGGGACAACAACAAACAACAACATCAAGCCTTTATCCCACTACGTGGGGTCGGCTACATGAATCCTTTTTCTCCATTGTGTCCTATTAAATGTCAAATTCTCGTTTAAATCTAATAAAGAAAGATCATTTCTAATATTTTCTAACCAAGTCTTTTTAGGTCTACCTCTACCTTTCTTAACATAAGTCAAATCTAAGACCTCTACTTTCCTAACCGGGTCATCGGGAGGCCGCCGTTTTACGTGACCAAACCATCTAAGGCGACTCTCTCTAATCTTATCTTCCACTGGAGCTACTCCAACCTTTTCACGAATATGCTCATTTCGTATCCTATCTCTAAGGGTAAAGCCACTCATCCACCTGAGCATCCTCATCTCTGCAACACTTAACTTAGAATTATGCTTCTCTTTTAATGGCCAACATTCAGCACCATAAAGCATTGCAGGGGACAAATAATTAAATTATTATCATCAAATAATGTTTGCTTGCAAGTGTTGTTTAAAAGGCCCAAGAGGTATCAACAATAAGGTAGAAGCAGACTTGGCATTTTAAGAGTCGGACAAATCTGTGATGGCTTCCTTTTTTATACTACATATGCTTACTAATCCTCGAATTGCAAGTTTGAGTCTTTCTTTTTTAAATAAAATTAATGAATTTATGAAGTTATATGAGCCAGTGGGACACACTTACAAAAGTGATGAATATCCAAAAAAAGCCCTAGATGCATCAAAAGCCAAAGAAATATCTATTTTTTTTAGGTATATTCACTTGCTTTATATTAGAATGAAAAAAATTTAGCAATTAGAATTTATCAAACATATAATGATACTTTTTTAATAAAATTGCATGGTTTATTCAAAATAAGTTAAGATTTTAAAATAAAAATGATTATGTATAGCTTAGTGAGTTACATGTAGATAGAAACCCTCACATTAAAGATTAAATAAAAAAAAATTGCATTGTGAGTTAGCATTTGCATGTCCACATGATCAGATATCTTGATTTAAGTGATCAAGCTGTAAGTATTATTTTCTAAATCAAAATAACTTTACCTACTTGCATATGCAATGAGATCAAACTTCATGATTCTAAAAACGCTTAAGTGAGTTAGTTGGCAACCCTTTCCAAGTAGGAATATAAGTCAAGTGTCAAGCTAACTTAACTCTAGATGGGGTTTCAAATTTGTAAATCCCTTATATTTTGCTAGATGTAGGTCGAAATTATTACCTATCAGTGGTTATCACCTTAGATCTAAAATTTGAGATTGATGTTCTTTTCAATTACATCATAAGCCCTCACCTCCCTGGGCATTTTCTCCAACTCCTATTGAGGAATAATACTTTTGTCTTTCAAGGCAATATATTATTCACGATACCGTATTCGATTACAAAGATAGAAATTCAAAATCATGTTGGATTTATTTTCCCAACAATTAAGAATGGGCACCTCAAACATTCTTGTGGATCATATATTTAAACTTTTTTTTTTGGGCGAGTGATATGAACTCGCCCACATGTAATAAATATTAACTTATTTAAAGTCACTTTCATCATGCATGATTTGTTATATTCATGTATTTATTAAATTTCTTTTTTTATTAACCTGAAACGATTCCATTTTTATTACCTATGGCAACTCCTCTTTTTGGTTAACCTACCGAGTGCGAACGAACCTTTCTATAATGATGAGAGAGATGTGAGATTCATGAAGGATATGTATTTTGTCTTGAATTTTGAGTTCTCTTTTCTATAAATACACCCTCACGCTCAGGTTAGGCATTGTTCCTTGTTTTGTCATAGTTTACTCACTCTTTACTTGCTCTCTGCCAGTGCATGTATTCTATCTGAAAAATGGCTGTATTGTAAAGGTGCCACAAGGCTTTCATCTGGAATGAGTACTATCAAGTTTCCCTGGACAACTCCTATGCTCCTCAACATAATCTTCCTTAAATACTACTTCATGGATGAAAATTTCTCTATGCAAGTTCCTAATGAGGATGAGCACCTGAACACAATATTTGAAGATCAACTATGCTTCCTGATGATCACTTTACAGCTTCCCCTATGCCCTGAGTTCGTGGAGATCTTGAATTTATGGACTCTTCCTAGCTAAAAAAATGTCAAACTCGGTGATGCGTGCCATCACTTTCATCGCGCACTTATGGAAAGAGAAGCCTTGGAGCCTTACTTTTTTTCAATACATTTTTTACATGAAGGACTTTAAAGAAGGGCGCGTCCAATTTTCTTCCATTTACATGAGGATAAATGGCTTGGCCAACAAAGTGAGAGATTGGGAGGACAAGTTCATCTTTGTGAAATCAGCAATTGAATGGACAGTGCCTACCAAACCTATACATTTAGGAAGGAGAAGCTGGTCGTCCTAAAGTTGGACGAGAAAGATTCCACGGCCTTCAATAGCCTGAAAGGGAGAGCTTATATGTCTCTCTCCATGTCAGGTCATCTGTCGTGAGGGAGAACCTCTACAGTATGCTACTTGCTTTCGTTTCCATTTTTACTTAGCATTTCTAGTGATGATACTCATAGAAATATCTTTTAGGAGGGTAACTTGTATAATTGCCCGAAGGAGCATGAGGTTCTTCAGTTATTACGCCTCGCCTAGTGGTGGTATCCTCGTAGAGTTCCCCCGACTCATGACATCGCACCACCCAATTAATAGTTCATGTCTAAACGTCCATACATGCATGCTCCCTTTGCTTCATTTCTCCCCATATATGCATGCTCCCTTGGCTTCATTTCTCCCCAATCCATCTCATATGATTCATCTTTTTCGCTGCCTCCCAAGGCTCTAGGGGATCTTGACGATGCATCTCTTAGTGGTGAGCAAAGAGGCGCCCCACTAGAGTCGTTGTCCGCTGTTGATGTAGTAATCGCTTGCACAGTCGAAGAGCGTAGAGCTCCGCACTTCGGAATCATTATTAAACAGGACTTAGCCAAGAGGAGAGACAAAAAACCAGCCTATATTGAAGAGAGTGTAGGGGAAAGGAATGGGGATTGTTGAACCCTTTGCAAAGAAGAAAAAGAAGAAGAAGAAGAAGAAGAACAAGAAGACAACCACTTCCGCAACATTTGGGTTTTCTCTTTTCATGATATACCCTCATGGTAAGTGTATGATTTAGGGAGCACTATTTACTCACATGTTATTGAAGCTGTGTTAGATGTTATACCTACCTCGGAGTTTGCCTTCACAATGATGGGTTCTTGTGTTACAAGCTTGCAAAGTACTTAAACACTAGCTTGTAAACATAGAAAGTGTGTCAAACGACTCGCCCAACTGGAGGAGGAGAGCTGGTGAACGAAGGCATCCCTCTCTGAGGAAATCATCCTTTGCCAATTAGCTGAAAAGGAAATTTAGGCCTTAAAGGATGAGTTGTTGAAGGAGGCCATCCTGAAGGAGGCTAAAGAGTTGGTGAAATGAAATGTTAAAAGTTTGTCCAACATGCTAAGGAGTTAAACCAGAAGGAGGATCACTGGGACAATACCTCAATTTACTCAACACAAAATATAACGAAGGCATTGAATATTGCCTATAAAAGTTTGACACCTCCAAGGAACTCAATAGCAACGTCGAAGATAAAGATAATTTTATGCTTAGATGCCGGGATCATCTGGGTATGAGAACAACGTGGCAAGTGAAACCAATGAATGAGGTTGTCTCTTATATTTCTTTACTATGTAAAAGAAAACAAACGGAGTAATTTATTGAGATAAATGAATGAAAAATGGGCTTAGTCATTGTTTGCATTTTATTCATGTCTTCATTTATTTGAATCTTGGATGAGTGGCTCTCAACTCGCATTTTGACTTATGTTCTTCGGAAAGAATGCTCTTTAACTTATAACGCGTTATTTATAATATGGGTAGTTTATAATGATGTCACCTTAAATGGACCTTGCATTTCACAAGAACTAAGTATTCACAAGGACACCCATTTAAACTAGTCAATGAGAAGGAACTCACACTCTATTGATTGTGGGTCTCTTTGCAAAAGGGTAAGTCATCTTTCAAGGCTAGAATATTTATCGCCTTACTTGTCGTAGCCTTAGATAGACCTTGGCTTTCTCTATACTTGAGTCTTCACAGAGGTAACCATCTAGACTTATCAATTGGAAGGGACTAGCTCTCTACTTACTGTGAATCTTGTCATAAATAAGGTGTAGATTTCTAGGGCTAAACATTTCTTTTCATTGCTTCAATCATTGTCAATCTTTAAATGACCTAACCTTTCACCAGACCTGAGACTTCACAAGGGTAATCATCTAGATTCCTGGCTAAATGAACTCGCTCTTTACTCGTGAATCTTGTTGCAAAGGGAGGATTCACCTTCTAGAGATAGACTTTTTATTTCACATGTGAGTAACTCTTTACAGTTGTTTCAAATGCACTTAAAAGCCTTATGGGTGATTCATATGATTCTCTTGAAAAGCAAGAGAATGAAGGGGAGAGTAAGAATGATGGTCAATCACTATCTAGTCTTAAAAATTTTAAAGTTATTGCGATGTAATGTTTTTTAATAGAGATTATTTTTGTACTTAAAGGTTCACAAAATCTTTTTAACATATATAGGTGACTCAATTAAGATAAGGTGGTGATGTTGTTAAGTGAGGACTCCTCATCTTCTTGGTGGCCTTAGAACTCATACAGGTCTTTGGCCTGGTGACCTTACTCGCTTACAGGCAGTAGTCTCGCCACTTTCAAACTTGATCCAGAATCGAGATCACACTGAACTTCGAACCCAAGTTGATCTACCTCTTTTATTTCTAGCCAAGTTATCTTTATAAGTTTAACTCTTTAGATGATAGTCTTGTCACTCGTCTAAGTTGAAGTTGACCAATTTCAAACTCTGATGATCTATACCAAGGCCCAACCTTAGTGAAACATTTTTCCATTCTAACTATTTTGACTCGTGACGGTCTATGAGTTCCCCAAGTGATTCAAAAATTAGGGCAAGTTCTTCAAGTATATCCAAAGAGGGAACAAGTTCTCCAAATACATTCGCAGCAGTAGGGCTAGTTCCCCAAATTATCATTCTATCATTTTTGCATTTCGTTAACTTATTTTTCTGAATAATAATTTTTATTATTCAACAATCTCGTAAATGACCCACTAAGAAAAAAGAAACTTGAGTGAAAGATATTTTATTAGTGTACAAGAAGATACAATATAAGAGTACAACTTATCTTACAGATAAAAAAATTTAAAGTTATTGGCACTCCAAGTCCTCGACACCTCTTTTTCGAGTGGTTTTGTAGCTGGTATGCTTCAGAGCTGACTTGCTTCTAGAAGACGTACGATCCTTCCTAAGTAAACCTAAGTTTCTCCAATACGAAGTGGCAAATTGCTACATCCACCTTCTTCAAAACCAATTTGCTAGGATGGAATACTTTTTCCTTAACATTTTCATTTTGCAATTTTTTGCTATTCTTCTCTTTATTTCTTCTTGTTTCATTAATACTCAGGATCTAAGCTCCTCTAGTAGGCTTGCAATAGTCATCGTGCTTTTTTATTTTCTACCCATTCTAACGACTCCTCTTCCATGAAATTTGCAATGGCCACAACTCGCTGGCACTGTAACTCATACTCAACCAATGATCGGCCCTCAATTCCATGAGGGATTGAGAATGGGTTTTGACTAGTCACTGAAGATAGCTATGCAACTCCATGCTCACTGCACCTTTAAGAATGTTGTATCCAATTTTGTCTATGGGCAACACCAAAATTTTACTTCCAAGAATTACAAAGCTCAAAGAATAAAATAAGTACAGACAAAGAGAAAGAAAGTGAAAGAGAGAAAATGAGAGAGATTCTAAGGATTTTAATAGTAAATCCAACTACTATCAAATAACTTCCTTCTTTCCTAAAATTGCCATATGACCCTTTATCTATAAGGAATATGGAAAAAGCTATACAAAGAAACATATTCATTTACATGAGTCATGTAAGCCAAAAAATAAGTAACCAAGAAAATATAAAAATATATATATAGACAACTGACACATGTATAGTCACCAATTAGGGGTCCATAGAGTAAACCTAATGAATGAGCCCATTGAATAGCGCGTGATGAATGAGCCCACCGAGTGACATGCGACGAGTTAGCCCATCGAGTGATGAGGGACAAGTGGGCCAATGAGTAACGAGTGACAAGTGACAAGTGGATTGATGAGTAATGAGTAACAAGTGGGTCTGACAATTGATGAGTGGCGAGCGGCGAGTAGGCCCACCAAGTGATAAGAGATGAGTGGTGAGCGGGCCGCCGAATGACAAGTGACAAGTGGGATCACGAGTCTAGTGAGTTCACTATGAACTAAACGAGTTCATAGCAAATTTGGAGAGTTCCTATAGAGTTGCTAGAGAATCACCGGAGAATTTTTGGAGTGCGTACCTTGGCCTTTGAAAAGTGACTTTGACCCTTGACTGGCCTTTTGACGAGTGCACATTTAACCTTCCTCACCTCAAGGAAGATTGGGCCGACCAGGCTGTTAGCATATTTAGATGTTAACATCCAGCTCTATTGATGAAGTTCTCACTCACCTCGTCTCCAAGATCTACGCACACACCCTACGCCAATTTGATAACAGATTCATCGATATTACATCAATTTGGCATCACCACAAATTCCAATACTCATCAACCAGGGTACAATCCCAAAATCCATCCAAGTCATCGGAAACTTTTAAAACAACCAGCTTTTTGATGCTGCAGCAATTTGGACTTTGATAATAAAATTAAAAACTTGAATGTATCTTCAACCGAAGATTTTAAAAATAATGCGCACGAACAACCCATAACAAGAGAAAGAGAGATAAAAAAAATTAAAAATAAGAAAAACAAAATCTCCAGCGATGAATGGAGCACCAGAACACGAAAGCGAGAAGCACAAGAAGCAGCAGACACACCTTCTTCTTTTGCTTATCATCGGCCATAATGATCGGATTACGAAAGTATTCTCTAAAGGCCAATGAGATCGAATTCAGCAATCGGCCTCTCTCCGCCACCTCTTCTTGCACCTGTCCTTGATCCTTTCGTCGCCCTACGCGGCCGTACGCGAGGGATTACGTCGAGGGTTATCAGTTCCAGATATGAGAACACGAGAGCAGTAGAGCAACAGATCCGTGGGTCCGCCGCCCGAAGTTCTCGTGGATCCGGCCACCTCAGAGCATCCGTACTCCTCTGCGCGAGAAATCGCCGCCCGTTCCCGTCCATTTAGGATCTTAATCTTACGTTCCTGAGCTCCTAATAAAGTCAGCTAGTATACTGAACGGCAGGCGTGGCTTTATGCTTTAATTTATCGCTAGATTTACACTAATTCGAAAGAGTTATCGCCATGAATGAGTATATTAAATATTTTGATTACCAGCATTCAGATGTTCCTTTTTCCTACAAATTTGGAAAGATTTTTGAGAGTTCATTTGTGGGTCGCGCTCTGATCAAGTTTAAATGGTTGCTTAAGAATTATTTAAAAAATCAAATTGTCTTTTAAATTAGATCAAATTCAAAGTTAATTTTACCGACTTTGAATTAATTATAAAGTTATTAACTTCAACTGTGAACTTAATTATAATTAACATAAATAATGCATATTAAAAGAAATAAATAGTAATATTTATTATAATTTATAAATTTTTCATGTGGAATAAATGATATTTATGCTGATTTTTATGTTAGTAATTTATAATTAATTTAATATTTTAAGATATTAATATAATTTAAGTTTTTATTTGATTAATTTTATAAAAAAAAAATCAATCCAATAACAAAAAATCAAAGAAAATTTAGAACTACAACCAATAATCAAACTGATGATTAACAACTAAACCAAAACAAAGAAATAATTGGTTCGATTTTATTTTTTGGTAATAATCAAACAATCTACACTCCTATTTGTAGGTGTTAGTAAGGGTGGTTGAGTATGAATTTAAACATGTTGAGTAATTGCAAATATATCTATTTTAAAAGGAAATGTGACTTTACATGCCTCATAGCACACGTAATTTAAGAAATCTCATTATCGTTTATTTTCTTGTAGAAATATGCTAGAAAATTTGTATAATCTCTTATATTAGCAAACTATTTCAGAGACTTAAGTCATTCAAGATTTATTTGAATCAACTTGAATTTGAACCTAATTTGAATCTCGGATCGAGCTCACCGCATTCCTCATAGGCATGTTGGGGGAACACATCCTTGGGAGTCATAACGTGGTTATAGTAGGCATTTGGCGGGAGCATTTATCAAAGGGACTGATTATAATAATTGAACCTAGACAGTCCGGTCCAAGTTTTATTTCTGAAATGAATCAACCTAGCCCTCTGTCTCTTTCGCGCACGAATTAAGCTAGCAACTGCCTCGGATTTCACCTTCGCACACGATAGCCAGTGCACGATTGTTTCTCTGTCTAATCACAAGGATTGCATGATTTCTTCCTTTCTTGTGTGATTCTGCCGCTCGTTGCCGCCCTCAACTTTCCCTCTTGTTATTTAAAGCAAAAAAGAGGACCTAGGGCATTATATTCCTCATCTCACATTAGTCGTTGTGCACCTTCTTACCCTTTCCTCTGCAACTGTCGAACCTCTCCCTCCTCCTTCCTTGATAGCAACTTTCTTCTCTCAACAACAACCATCGATAAACATTTCTCAATCTCCTCTCCTTCTATAGTAAGTCCCTTTCCCTCTCGTCCCTCTCCTCCTCTCTTTCTTCTTCGTATGGTTCTAGTCACATAATTAAGGTCCTTTTATTTATACTATGAAATAAGATTCAATTTGTATTGATTTTGTATAGCCTCAAATTTCTAGTATTTGGGCTTTGACACCATGAGAGAAATTAGTATTTATGATTGATGATTCAAGTGGATTAAATCATATATAATCTTAATCTTTTCATTACATTATAAACATTACTCTTAATCAAATTGTTGGGAGAGAACTTCTAACTTATTGTCGTCTTGATGTGTTAGAATAATTATAAAGTTAATAACATCTTTGCGATAGTTAATATTAGCATTGATGTTATAGGTCAATTAACTCAGATGCTTTGAAGTGCATGCTTATAACTATTTGGTTCCACTTGTAGGATTTTCTTTTGACGTAAGTGTTCAACTCACAATTGGAATTGAGAAATTGTGCCAATCACTGTAGGTGGTTGTTAGGTGCATTACCCTTATTTTTTGTGCTAGGCATCTTGATATTAGGTTGTCAATCCTCTTTTCTATGTTTATTTATTAATATTATGCATGTCAGAAATATTGTTTATTGCTTATAATAAAATTTTTTATATAGTAGAAATAATTTCAACTTGCTTTATTAATGCATGATCTCTTGTCATTTAAATGATTCATATTATAGAGAATTTGATTCTTACATATTAGTCCTATTTAATGTAATAAATGATGCTTTTGTTGTAAATAATATTGATTATACCATTTGTTATTATCATATTGAATTATAATACCTATTGGAACTTATTAGTACAGGCACATGCACTATTTGATTGTATATAGGTTGGTAGAATCCTATTGGTTTTGCTTAGCTGGGCCAACAGGCTCTCGGAGTGACGACTCTATAGTAAATCACTAGATTTCTTTGGGTTAAAGTTTAACTTCTCGATGAAGGGTCTTTAGCAAAATCGACTATAGATAATATATAAATAAGCATGAGCTAAAATGATGAATGATATATAGGTCATATTTGGGTATGATGGTACCATAGGTAATTACATGTGTATTAACTGATGTTGCATTAGTAGCAATGGACATTTATGATTATAATATAAGCATACTGAAATCCATCGTTGGAGAAATAACACGTAGCATTGTTACATTGATATGTTGACTGTCAAGTGTTATTCTTACTTGTTTGATTGGTCATACTATATGTCCAATTTCTTTGTTATTTATATTTTAATAGATAAGAGTTGTTTGATGGGTTTGATTTATCAAACTCACATGTTGTCTCTTTTTATAACAGGTCCTACTTGAGTACTTAGTTGACCATCATCATAGGAGTCGAGCTATCATTTGTAGACTATATTTGGTAATTTATATTTGATAGTAGAATATTATATATTTACTTTGAGGGTTGGATAGTTTCTTTTCTGTCATTTATTTCTTTGATATTCCCTTTGCTTGTAATAGCCCATTTGTATTGGTGCACTATTTTTTAATTCATAATGCAATGAAAGTTTAGTCTTTCTTTAATTATTTACTCTTATATATTCAGCTATATTAATGATTTATGCATTTTTTTCTTGTGATTACGAAACAAGTCTTTATATTCCTTCATCTCACCTTGTGTTGTCGAGGTGTACCACCGTTTGGACCCGGGATGTGATAGAGTGGTATCAGAGTCCATTTGTTTTGTATTTAACATTCCTTATTTCTGTAGGATGGGGTAGTGGAATAGATTATCTTATATTGTCCCTAATAATTAATATTATATTTTGAGGTATTATATTTATGTAATTATGTATGTATTTTATTTTGATTGATTGATTGATTTATTCAGAATGGTGCCAAGAAGAAGAAATGCTACTATTGCATGTAAAGCTGAAGACTTGTAAACTACTTAGGAAACTGCACCTATACTTAAAGGACCCTACTTAGCTAGCCATCAAGGTGTTGTTTCTCCAAACCTAGATATCACAACACTAATCAAGATAATGATAGGGTATTCGCTCAACTTACCCAAGTAGTGCAAGCAATTAATCATGTCACCCATCCAGTACCATAACCAACTATACCAACACCACCACGAGCACAGGTCATTTTGACTAATGAAGAAATGATAGATCAAGTAATGGATTAGTTCTTGAAGACTCATCCTCCAACATTTAATGATATGGTGGGACCAATCGAGTAAGACGCATGGCTTCATGATATAAAAAAAGACTTTTTGGTATCAAGTGTGATCCCAAAGAGCACAAAGTGGATATGGCTGCATTCTAACTATGAGACGGCACTGATGACTAGTACGAGAGCTAGCAATATAATAATTTTGGAGTAGATGTAGTGATTTTTTGGGCAGAATTTGAGAGATTATTTCTGGATTAATATTTCCCCATGAGCGGACCATGCAAAGTTTATGAATGATTTGAGGAAGCTAGAACAAGGGACAAAATTAATTTGGGAGAATGAGACACAACTTGCCAAGATTATCAAATTTGTTCCATCCATCAGCCAGCACAAACACCAACATATTTACAATTTCTTTTTTAGCCTAAGAGAGGATATAATGAAATGCATATCTACAGTTAAGTTCACCACCTTCAGAGAATTGGTTGACAGAGCTATTCATTCTGGAATAGAGATAAATACCTATGAAGAGAAAGCTGCTAGAAAATGAAAAAGTCACAACTAATTAGGTACAAGGAGATAGGTGTGTGTGAAGAGAAGGTTCATGCCAAGTTTAAACAAATATTTAAATTAGAATCATTTCGAATCAAATTCATTTGCAATGAACTTCAATAACCAATTCATAAATACTATAGGGAGCAATTTTGTCTCGAGCGAACTTTAAAACATATTTCGCTAAGAAAATAAACAACAAGAATATTTCTCTAATTAGATGTGCTATGAGCCGCATAAAGCCAAATTTCTCTTTTGAAAATATACAAATTATTCAATTGGATGTATATCAAAAGCATTGAAAAACAGTTTTAATTGTTATAAAAAAATTTAAATGAGCTTAAATCCGAATGAGTTTGAGCGAGCGAGAGTAGGTGACAATGAGCATCTAAAAAAATTAATTTTTGTGTATTTCAAATTCCTCAAAATTTCACTTTTCTTTCGCTGCAATTCGAACATAAAAAATTAAAATACAGAAAAATAAAACGAATACAGCATTCCAAACAGCCCCCTATGGAATTCCAATTCGAATTGTAAAGAAACTAATACAAAATTTTATAACATAGAGGAATTTTTATATAGATTTGTATTTTTCTGAATAACTATTTCAAAGGCTTGCTCCTACATTTTTTTTTTGCAAATATAATTTTTTTTTGCTTTCAGCTGGCAATGATCCCATTGTTTCTTATTCGTTCAGATAATTCATTATAGGAATTTTGTCTTTAATCAAAATTTCTTGATGAACTTCACAGAAATATTCAGTAATTATATAAAGTGATTGTCGTTTCCAATGATTTATGCCCTGATTATAAGCCTTGTTGCTTTCGCTTTGATTTCGAAGATTGTGATTGAAATTAATTTGAAATTAACTAATACTTTAATTTCATTTAGTTTTGGGAGTTTTAACTAAAACTAATTTGTTACAACATCAAAAAATTTATCTTAACAAGCAAGAATCTTATGATTTATAGATCTTAATATATCTTAACATTCGTACTAAAAACTTTTAAGTTCAATTTCACATAATACAAATTTTATTCTTAGAACATTTATATTTTATCTTTAAAATTAATTTTATCAAACACAAATGTTGGTGCAATATTTGAATTAAAAATTTTATGAATCAAATTGATGATCATTAGAGTTCCAATTTGTTGCGAACTCATAGTTAAAATGAATATTTTGATGAGACGAGTCAAATGACACCACACATGTGTGATGCGAGTCCAAATGATCCCAACCCAGGTACTTGAAGTCATAAACCTTGTGATATGAATTGAAGGGCCAAATTGTTGAATATAAAATAATTTGTGAATCACACCAAACTATATTCAGAATATTGAGTTAAAGAGAGAATGAAAATGTAGAGATAAAGAAAGAGAGAAAGAAGAATTCTAGAGTTAGAAACTCTATGGTTTTAATAAAATAGGCTTTAAATATAGATAATTAAGTTTTTAGAGATAAATTTGTAAAATCGTGTAAACTAAGCTCATCACTTAACCATGTGTTTATAGATTGGGGTTGAAGCTTCAGTGTTATAGAATTGGCCACTTATATGCTATATAAAAATAAGAGAAAATATAATATTTGTGAAGCATGATCAAAAGCTCTGGTAATATGAAGTCATTGCCGAGCTCTGCGGAAGTCGTTGACTTGAGTAAGTGGCATAGATAAGTAGTTGATCAATAGTTTATTTTGAGTAGTCATCTCTCTTTGAGTAGTTGCTAGGGCCAATTGTTAGGTTTTATTTGCCCATCATAATGAGTTCCTTGACCATAGTCGTCTGCTTATGTTGAGTTCTTTGAGAAGTAAGAGAGTATGAAATAGAGTAGATCGAGTTAAGTTAACTTGAACCAACTTTATTTATCTTGAACAGGATTGCCTTAGCTTGAACCATATTTTCTAAATATTTGGATATACATTTAATTCTCCAATTCTCTTATGTCTTTGAATGTATACTACAAAAAGAATAAGCGAATATAAGGAATATTTCTCATTAATTATTAACCCTTGATAAATATGTATTTTAATGTTGGATATCAACTAATCGATTTATTGTTAACTTTTGATATTGTTCTTCTATCCATGTCATCCAATACTTTTCCTTTAAAGAGAGATTGCTGCTTCTTTTTCAAATATGTGTTTCCTTGACACCTTCCTTTGAGTTTAGTGAATTGTTATCCTTGATAAGAATGGAGGTTCAAAGGGTAAGATTAACATCTCTAAAGAAGATATCATTGCTAGCCAATTTGATAAGTGCAAGAAAAAACTTCTTCTAAGAAGAAGAAGAAGAAGAAGAAGAAGCAAATAATTAAAGGCTAAGGGCATTGTTCAAAATCTCACTTCTTCATCGAAGCGTATGGCTGACTAGAACTCTTCTTCTCTACTATTATGAGAAGGTATGCTGGCCTATTAGTGTTTGATCTTCCCCAAGCTAAAGTTGAATAGGTGAGAGAAGGTAAAATCTAAATATTTGGCAAAAGTTTATGCTAATAAATTTTATAGATAAAATTTTGTTGTGTACATTTATAATGCAATGATTTTCTCTAATGAGTAAACTCTTAGGTGAGATGGCTATTATTGATCCTCCCACTTGCCAAGAGCTTTTAAGCGAGACAAAAGAAACCAACTAATTCGTTGATTTGTTAGAGACCAATGTTGCTCAACTATCTATATAGGTTGATGAAATTGAAGTCATACAACTGCATGCTGCAATTACCGAGGCCAAAGCCTCCCAGCCGACTATTAAAATAGTTGCAATTGAAGTTGCTGAGATGCATCTTGAACAATTAGTTGAAGGGCTGAGTACTAAAGTTGGCCAAAGGGTAACTAAAAGTACAACACCTTCAACTCCATCTTGGTAAAGTTCTTCTTAGATCTTGTCAAGCTCTATTGAAGAAGGCAATGATGAGGAGAATGAGACTAGTAATTAATGACTATCTTATATTTTTTATTTTTTCTCTTTGTTGTATACTTTTACAAAATTTCAAAGTGATAAATTTTTTATAAATTTGCAAGTAACATGATTTTTTTTTGCTTCTTGAATATTTTTATGAATGAATTTTAAATAACGAATCTCAAATATCAAATATCAAGTACCGAGTACCGAATATAAAGTGTCAAGTGTCCAATATCAATTATAAATTTGCTTTAATTTAAGAAGGTGAATATCAAATATAATATATAATAAATTAAGTCCAAATATTGAGTACTATTTTTAAATATATAGGATTAATACAAAATATGAATATTAATAGGTAAATATTAAGCACTACTTTTAAATGAGATGAATATTGAATGTGAAAATTAATAGGCAAATATGGAATACTGCTTTCAAACATGATGAATATTTAATATGAATGTTGATCGATGAATATTTAATACTACCTTTAAATAAGAAGAATCTGAATTTGAATGTTGACACGTGAATACTAAATACTAACGTGAACTAAGACAAATATTGAATTTGAATGTTGGTGGGTGAATGCCACATATGCCTTCAACACTTAGAATATTTTCTCAAAGGCAAATGTCGAGTATTCCTTTAACACAAAATATTTTCTAATAAGTGAATGTTGAGTAAGCCCTAAATGCTTGTTTTTTTATTTATTTTTTTATTTATTTTTTTAGCTGAAGATTAAGTACCCAATATGTATTCAATTGGTATACTTTGTTAAAAGAAGGTTATCAATGAATCCTTATAAATTTTTAATTTAAGTATTACTAACTTTATTCTTTTCCTTAATACTTCCCAAGGACAAGTCATTGCTTTAATGAGCCTGACCTTATGTTAGAGCATTTGTCTTGATTGGGGTATCATTTAGATGTTCCCTTTAGAATAGACCTGAATGTTACTCAATGTGGATCTTGGCACAAAAGGAGAGTCAAATTTTAGGGCTTGACTTTGTTGCAGATCTGGGCCCAAGTCTTATGATTTTGATGATAAAAAATATTATTGTTTTTATTTACTATGCTATCTCCTAATAATTAAAGTTCATTGCATATATGTTCTCTCTGTTGAATACTAATATTTCAAGTTCACAAGCTCACTCTCAAGCCAGCTCAAGATCAGGTAGACTAAGATTGAGTCAAGCCTGTAATTTTAATTTAAATGCATTTTGTACCTTTTCTTGAGTCAATTATAATATGGTGGATCCTGAAGCTAAGTAACCTTGCACACACACACTCAAGGGAGCGAGTAAAGGGAGATAGAGAAAATAAATTTTTCTGACCAAATCATATAGGACAATTTTTTATCATCCTGGACGATCTGTTCAGCTCACAACCCTAATTAGGGAATCTGGGTCAAGTAATAATTATTAAGCAAATCATCCTGGATGATACTCCCATCATCCTGGATGATACTCCCATCATCCTGGATGATATGCTTAAATCAAATACCTAGCCGCCAAACTCATTTAGGCAAGATTTTATAACTCATAAAATTGCACTAATTGTACAGGACGATCCTGATCGTCCTGGATAATTCATACATAATCATGTCTAAATTGATCAGGTGATTAGGAGAGTAATTAAGGTTAGATTGATTGATCATATCATCCGGGCCGATCGCAGGATCCTACTGGACGATCAAAAACCTTAGTTTTTCTCCTGGACGTCCCAAACTATATCTACTGGACAATATTATCTAATTTTACTCTAATCGTATAGGACGATCGCAACATCATCCTGGATGATCAGTTATATTTACATATCATCCAGATTTATCTCCTAGATGTCCCAAACTATCTGCTGGACAATAATATCTAATTTTGAACTAATCGTACAGGACGATCGCAACATCATCCAGGGCGATCAGTTATATTTCTACATATCATCCTGATTTATCTCTTAGACGTCCCGAACTATTGCTTGGATGAAAGTGTATGTTTGAACTAATCGTACAGGATGATGATCACATCGTCCTAGACGATCAGAATAAACTTTGTGTTCTAATTGTACAGGAAACCCAAATAGTCACGGCTTGAAGGATTGATTTAAACTAATCATATATGATGATTGACAGATCGTCCTGGAAGATCTTTGACAGCAAGTTGAAAAAAAAGGGCACATTTTGAGGCCTCCTATTTAAGCTATCTCAACTGTTGATGGTAAAATCTTTTGCTATTGTCCTAACTTGAAAGAGCTTAGAGAAGGAGAAGGAAAGCTTGGGAGAGAGAGAGAGAGAATCTTGTGAGGGAGAGTTTGTGAGGGGTTCATAAAGGTTACTCCAAGCGAAGATTCAAGTTGTCTTCTCCAATCATCGTCCTTGGTTCCTTGGTGGTTCTAGGGAGGTCTTCATCAGCACTAGATCGAGGTTCTCTGCCTGCTTCAAGAGAAAGTAAAAGGAGTTGGGGTTCTCTGCCTGCTTAAGGAGGAAGAAAAAAGAGTCTAGGTTCTTTGCCTCACTGGGGTAGTTGAAAAGATTTTATAAGGGCTTCTTCACCTTGTTCTGGGAGCAAAAGGAGAGACACTATAGTTTTAGTGCAATACCTAGAGGGGAGGCTCCGGGGAGTGGATGTATGTCAGGTTGACCAAACCACTATAAAAATATGGTGTGTTCTTTCTATTTTTATTCATTCACTTAATTTCTGCATTATTTATCCTTGATTATTTATGTGGTTGAAATATCATAATTCTATTTCTATGAAATTATTCTACTTCTGCCTTGGGATAAAAGTAGTTTGTTTTAAAATATAAAAAATTGTAAAAAGATTTTCCTTATTATTTAAGTTAAATTTTAAAACACCAATTCAAGCCCCTCTTGGTTAGCCTCAGGCTAGTTCTATAGGGTTTAACACTCATCACGAACTTTTAAGTTGTATCATAGAGGGATTCATAAAATCAAATTTTAGAAAACTTTTGAATTTTGATCAATGGCTAACTTTGGTAATCACAACACCGCGGAAGGATATTCAATTACTTGAACACCTCTATTTGATAATATTCCTTTTAATTTTTAGAAAACTCACATGTCCACCTTTTTACAATCAATTGATTATCGCATGTGGATGGTAGTTAAGGAAGATTATTCTACACCTTTTAGATTAATTGATGGCATTAAAATTGAATTATCTTTTATTAAATGGACTTTAGATGATAGAGACTTAGCACAATTAAATGTCAAATGTCTAAATTATTTCTTTTGTACATTAAAATTTGAAGATTACATGCGTGTCTCTATTTGCTCTACTGGAAAAAAAATTTGGGAGAGATTATGTATAACTTATAAATGAACAACTTAAGTTAAACAATCTAGGCTGAACATTTTGCTTCATGACTATGAACTCTTTCACATAAAATCTAGTAAATTAATTTTTGAAATGTATACTAGGTTTACTGAGATTGTTCCTTCTTTGCATGCCCTAGGAAGAGAACATACAAACTATAAAAAATGAACAAAAATTTGAGATTCTTACCTTCTTCCTTTGATGTAAAAATTACTGCCATTACTGAATCTAAGAGTCTTAATGCTTATTCGATCGATAACCTACTTGGATCACTCATTGCTTACGAGCAAGGAGTGAACCAAAGGCAGCTTGATGTAGGAGAAAAGAAAAAAGAGAAAACTGTAGCCTTAAAGGCTAATGATTTTGACACTGATGTTTCTGGTTTTGATGATGAGAATATGGCTTTAATAATAAGGAAATTTAAGAGCTTCTTAAGGAAAAAATAAAAGCATCATCAGAAGTGGAATAAAGGTAATAAAGGTAAGAATAATAAAAATTCTAAAGCTTATTCTGATGTTATTTATTTTGAATGCAGAAAGCTAGGGCATCTGAGATCTGAATGCCCAACTCTAAAAGCTCACCCAAGCAAGGAAAAGGGTGAAGAAAAACCTAAGTTCAAGAAGGATAAGAAAAGGATCGAAAAGGCATTCTGGGCAGACTCATTATCAGACTCCTCTTAAACTGAAGTAGAAGAGGAGGTAACAAAATTGTGTTTAATGGCTAATGGTCATCTTGATCACTCTGATCAAGAAGAGGTATGTGAGCTTACATATGATTAATTATTTAAAGTTTCTGAAAGAATTTATTCTTCATATAGGAAGCTCAAGAAAGCATATGCTTGCCTGAAAATTGAATTTTTAAATT
Organism: Dendrobium chrysotoxum; assembly: GCA_019925795.1. Classification (NCBI taxonomy): domain Eukaryota; kingdom Viridiplantae; phylum Streptophyta; class Magnoliopsida; order Asparagales; family Orchidaceae; genus Dendrobium; species Dendrobium chrysotoxum. Next base: position 39,573,748 of record CM034303.1, on the reverse strand, counting down.
TATAGAAAGAGCATGAAATTCTAATGAATGATCATTCAACTCTAGATAGCAATCACATGGATTTACTAGATGAATTTGATTATTTAAATAAAAATTATCTTGATTTAACTACTAAGCATGATTCCTTGAAAATATCACATATTGATTTAGAAAAGACTTTCAAAGAACTAGACACTATTGCATGCAATTTAGATAGTAGTGGGCATGTATTAAAATAATAAGTGGCAAGCTATGAAAAGGCAAATGAGTTTCTAAGAGCAAAGATCATTACATTAGAGCAAAATGAAACACCACCTTTACTTGTAGGGTTTTATAAAATATCAATAAAGCATGCATCATTTAAACTTAGGAAGAGGCACTATAATCCAAATAGATTAGTAAACCCTTTTTCTGGTGTTAGATATTTTTCTTGTGGCATGCTAGAACATATCTCCCACACTTACATCATTCACTATAGAACACATTTGGTGTGGAGACCAAAATTACAAAATTTACAGCATAATATGCATGCATCTCACTCTTCTTTCCATAAGATGGGACCCAAACCTATTTGGGTTCCCAAATCTGACATTTGATGATTGTGTAGGTGTGCTCTCACACATGACCTCATGAGAGCATGTGGTACCTGGACAACAGATGTTCAAGGCATATAACTGGAGATGCAAATCAATTCATTTCACTGGAGGCTAGGGCAGGAGGCAAGGTAACACTTGGAGATAATACCACCAAGAGAGTGGTGGGATCATGTAAAATTGATGATTCAAAAAATTTCATCATTGATAATGTTTTGCTTATAGATGGACTGGAACACAATCTACTCATCATTAGTCAACTTTGTGATAAAGGCTTCAGCATAAAATTTCTACCAACTTACTGCATTATAAGCTTAAATGATAAAATTATTTTATAGGAAAAAAGGATCAACAATGTCTACATGCTGGATCTAAATTACTTTAAAGTTAATATTACTATTTGCTTAAAAATAATTATTAATGAATCATGGTTGTGGCATAGGAGATTGTGTCATGCAAGTATGAAAAGCCTTAGGAAGATCACCCAAAATGACTTAGTGAGAGGTATCCCCAAATTAGAGTTTACTAAGGACCACCTATATGATGCCTGTCAGTTAGGAAAGTAAGTCAAATCCTCATTCCACTAAATCAAAGACCTTACCACAAGCAAACCTTTAGAAGTCCTTCACATGGATCTCTTTGGACCTGTCAGCACTTCAAGCCTAGGAGGGAAAGTCTATGGGTATATGATAGTTGATGATTATTTAAGATTTACTTGGGTTAGATTTATATATCATAAAAGTGAATTATTCAAGGAGTTTAGATCTTTTTTCACTTGGATTCAGAGGAAGCTAGGTTGTGAGATTGGAATAATTCAAGTGACCATGGTGGAGAATTTGAGAATGAAAAATTTGAATCCTTTTATAAGGAGCATGTGATAGATCACAATTTTTCAGCTTCTAGGACCCCTCGGTAGAATGGGGTAGCTGAAAGGAAGAATAGAACCCAGGTAAAGGCCACTAGAGCTATGTTAGCTAAATGCTCACTTCCTAAATACTTTTGAACAGAAGTGGTGAATATAGCCTATTATATTCTAAATAGGATAAATCTTAAATCTAAGCTGAACAAGACACCCTATAAAATTTTGAAGGGTAGAACACCCAACCTCTCTCACATTCATGTCTTTGGATATAAAGTGTTCATTCTGAATAATGGGAAGTCTCAACTAGGAAAGTTTGACCCAAAATCTGATGAAGATGTGTTCCTAGGTTATTTAAGTGTTGGAAAATTCTATACAGTCTTCAATAAAAAAATACTAGTGTTGAAATCCAGGATCCCGAGTACTTAATTTTGATGGTGACAACTAATACTTACTTAATTTATATGGACTTCCTTAAAGATTATAAATGTTTATCTTTGTATGTGAGCACTAATATTTCAGGTCAGATACACACCGCACAAGATTACTGGAGACTCAAACTGGGTAGAATAGGATATTCAAAAACTTCTATTTTTATTTTCTTTATTTTTTATTTTCTTGAGTCTGCCATAAAAGCATGTATGTAAAAGAAGCAACCATGCACACACACAGAGTGAGATTTTTTTTAAGTTAAATTTTTTTTAAAAAAATTGATTGTACTGTATGATTTATAATTATACTGTACGATGAGTAATTAATACTTAGGCTAACGGCTAATTCTGGATAATTAGTTCTGTGAACTAATCGTACTGTATAATTCGAATCATACTATACGATGAGGTTCAATTCAAAAATCCTAGTCGCCAGAATAAATTTGGCAAGTTTATAATTTTGATATTCTGAACTATTCATACTGTACGACATATCGTACTGTACGATATATATCATATTGTATGATTATTTGAAAACTTAGCAAAATTATCTCCCGTAATCAGGAAATAAAATTTTGGTTTCTTAATTAAATTCGATCGTACTGTACGATGTTATATCGTACTGTACGATAGTCAGAGATAATTTCATTCGTCCCATTGATCGTACCAGATGAAACCAAGGTTTTTGTTCTATTCGTCCCATATGATATTCATATCATACTAGACGATGTCCTGAAAATGAACTAATAGTACTGTACGAATAGTGCAGTGCTAGACGATAGTCAGAGATGAATTTTCTCGTGCCAGAGATCGTCCCATAGATCGTTCTGTATGAACAGTTAAAAATAACATGATCATCCTATACGATCTACCGATCGTACAGTACGATATTTATAAAATTTGAGAACTGTTTGTCTGTGCTCATACTAGACGAAACTATCTTTGAACTGATCATACTGTACGATGTTATATCATACTGTATGAACAGAGATGAAAAAGTTGAAATTTTTAGGGTTTTTTGAAGCCTGATTTAAAAGGATTTTGATTTTTCAATTAGACGTTATTGGTCTATCTTGCTGCTGTGAGAAGCATTGAGAGAGGAAGGGACTCTTGAGAGAGAAGCTTTCTTTGGAGAGATCCAGGGCTTGTGAGAGGAAGGTGAAGATGAGCTTGAGCGTGAGGGAAAAGGAGTGTGAGGGGATCACACGGTGGCTCTAAGCTAGCTACATGCTTTGCTCCTCTTGTGGCTTTGGGGAGTCTTAGGAAAGTTCTCTAGGAAAGAGAGGCTTCAAGATCAACATCAACAAGGTACTCTGCCGTCTCCAGGAGGGAGAAAAAAGAGAAGGTCTGCTGCCATCACCGGGAGGGTGACATAGCGTCTGGTATTCCGCCACATCAGGGGAGGTGAAAGGGAGTCTTGTAAAGGCTTCTCTTCCTTGCTGTAGGAGCAAAAAGAGAGTCAACTTTTAGTAGTGTAAATCCCGAAGTGGAGGACTCCAGGGAGTGGACATAGGTCAAGTGACCGAACCACTATAAAAATCTCTGGTGTGCTTTTTCCATTTTTACCGCTCTTTACTTTTCACGCATTTTATTTACTGTTTTAATTACTTGGTGAAAAATCTGATCTTGATCTTATATTATGAAATTTGTAACTGTGTCACTAATATCTTTGTTGTGAATGAACTACTAGCTTCTGTATTCTAATTGTTAAGTTGCTATTTTAAAAATACAAAAAAAAATTAGAACTCTTGTTTAGGTTTAAATTTTTAAAATACTAATTCACCCCCCTCTTGGTGAATCCCATACTTTCAAGTGGTATCAGAGCGGGGTTTCAAAATAGTATTTTAGAAAACCTAGAAACGTAAGATCCATGGCACATTTTGATAACCGTAACACTGCGAAGGATTATTTTATAATCCGTCCACCTTTATTTGATAATATACCATTTGATTTCTAGAAAATTTGCATGTCTATATTTTTACAGTCTCTAGACTATCACATGTGGATGTTGGTTCAAGAAGGTTATTCTGCACCATTTTGTATGTTGAATGGAGTTAAAACTGAATTAGCTTTTAATGAATGGAGCAATGAGGATAGAGAATTCATACAGTTAAATGCTAAATGCTTAAATTATTTCTTTTGTGCATTAAAATCAGAAGACTATATACGAGTGTTTACTGTTGCAAATCTGGTTTTGATGATGACAAACATGTTTCCAGTGTGTTTTGCTTGGCTAATCTGTTTCAGGCACAAAAGATCGTGAGCCACTCAAGCCAACTCAAGATCGGGTTCAAGTGTGTCAAATATATGATTTTTTCTTTTATTGATTCAATTGTAATGTAACTGATTCCCTAGCTAAGTAACCTTGCACACACACACTCAGGGAGAGAGATTGAGTGAATTAGAGTTTCTGTTAAAATTTTGTTCAGATCGTCCTGGACGATTTTCACATCTCCTGGACGATCCAGCCAAAATAGAAACCCTAATTAGGGTGACTAAGTTAAGAGGGTCTGATTGAGCAGGTCATCCTGGACGATCTCCGGATCGTACGGGATGATATGCCCAAATCAGAAATTCTCAGCCGCCAGATCAAGTTAGGCAAGTTCTTATTTTTAGATACTTGGTCTGATCGTCCCGGACGATACGTGTATCGTCCCAGACGATCCAGTACAATCATGCCTAATTTAATCTGGTAATTAAGGAAAGCAATTTATTTTTTGGTTGATACGATCATATCATCCTGGACGATCGCAGGATCGTCCCGGACGATCATGATCGTTTAGTGCATTTCAGCTGTATGACCTGAACTGTGTTCAGGATGATTTGGGGCCTTTTTGAACTAATCGTATCGACGATGACCCTATCGTCCTAGACGATCAAGTCATTTTTTGGTCGTCCAGCACAGATTTCTCTGGACGACCCGAACTGTCTTCTGGATGATTTCCCTCAATTTGCACTAATCGTCCCGGACGATCGCAGGATTGTACGGGACGATATGAATAATTTTTTCTACTGATCGTGCAGAAGAGCCAGATCGTCCAGGCAGAAACAGCTGAATTTGAACTGATCGTACAGGACGATCTACCGATCGTCCTGGATCATCTTGGCCTACCAGTTGAGATTTAGGGCAAATTTTAAGCCCTCCTTTAAAAGAACTTTTTCCAATTTTTAGAAATATCTTTTGCTGCCTTCCTTCCCTGAGAAACCCTAGAGAGAGAGAGTTGGGAGAGAGAGAGAAGATCTTGTGAGGGGGAGTTAGTGAGGGATTCACTAAGGTTGCTCCAAGCACGGATCAGAGTCGTCTTCTCCGCTCGTCGTCTTTCGTCTAGTCGGTGTTCGTCGTGGGAGGATCGTTCGCAAGAAGATCCGGGGTTCTCTGCTTGCTTCAGTGGAAACAAAAGGAGTTCGAAGGTTCTCTGCCTGCTTCAGGAGGAAGCGAAACGAGTTCGAAGGTTCTCTGCCTGCTTCAGGAGGAAGTGAAAGGAGGTCGGGTTCTCTGCCTTACCGTGTGGTGAAAAGGAGGTGTTTGTACAGGCTTCTCCGCCTTGCTGTGGGAGCAAAAGGAGAGACACTTTTGTTTAGTGCAATACCCAGAGGGGAGGCTCCGGGGAGTGGACGTAGGTCAAGTTGACTGAACCACTATAAAATCTGGTTTGCTTTTCTGATTCAGTTTTGCACTTTACTTTTCTGATATTAACTGCTTGGGTGAATATCTGTGGTTGATCTTTTTATCGTTGTTTTAATTCGTTTCCGCTGCACGTTATAAAAAGATTTTCATTGTTATCGTGAAATTTTTAAATAACCAATTCACCCCCCCTCTTGGTTAGCCTCGGGACTAGTTCACTAGGGCTTAACATCCCTATCGAACTTTCAAGTGGTATCAGAGAGGGATTCAAAATTTAGGTTTTAAAACTTTTGAATTTGATCCATGGCTAACTGTAACAATCGTAATACTGCTGAAGGATATTCTATTACAAGACCATCGTTGTTTGATAATATTCCTTTTGATTTTTGGAAGACACGCATGTCTACTTTTCTGTAATCTATTGATTATCGCATGTGGATGTTAGTTAAAGACGGATACGAACCACCTTTTAGACTGATTAACAATGTGAAAACTGAATTGCCTTTTGCTGATTGGACGTTTGATGATCGTGATTTAGCACAGTTAAATGCAAAATGCTTGAACTGTTTCTTTTGTGCTTTAAAATCTGAAGACTATATGCGTGTTTCTACTTGTACAACGGGAAAGGAAATCTGGGATAGATTATGCATAACATACGAAGGTATAATTGAAGTCAAACAGTCTAGGTTAAACATCTTGTTACATGATTACGAACTTTTTCGCATGAAACCTAGTGAGACTATTTCAGAAATGTACACAAGGTTCACTCAGATTGTTACCTCTTTGCATGTTCTAGGTAGAGAACTTACTAACTACGAAAGAGTGAACAAAATTCTAAGATGTTTGCCTGCTTCTTATGATGCTAAGATTACTGCTATTACTGAATCTAAAGATTTAAACACTTACTCTATTGACAGCTTACTTGGATCACTTATTGCTTACGAGCAAGGGGTGAACCAAAGGCAACTTGATGCAGGTGAACGCAAGAAAGAGAAGACAGTGGCACTAAAGGCCAAGGATTCAGATGCTAGCACTTTCGGGTCTGATAGCGATGATGTTGCCTTAATCACAAGGCAATTCAAAAGCTTTCTAAGGAAGAAACATAAGAACTATCAGAAGTGGAACAAGGGTAAGTCCAATAAAAATTTTAAGAGTTCATCTGAATCTGTTTGTTTTGAATGCAGGAAGCCTGGACACATAAAGGCTGAATGTCCTACACTTAAAGCTCACCCAAGCAAGGAGAAGGGTGAGGAGAAACCAAAGTTCAGAAAGGACAAGAAGCGGATTCAGAAGGCATTCTGGGCAGACTCTGCATCCGACTCTTCTGAGACTGAAGCTGAAGAGGAGGAAACAAACTTGTGTCTTATGGCTGATGATCACCCTGGTCAGTCGGATCAGGAAGAGGTATGTGAGCTTACCTACGATCAATTATTTGAAGTTTCTGAAAGAATTCATACATCGTATAGGAAGCTTAAGAAAACTCATGCTAGTCTGAAATTAGATTACTTAACTTTGCAAAAAGAGCATGATTCTGTAGTTAAAGATCATTCCACACTTGATTCAAATCACATGTCTTTGCTTGATAAATTCGATGAGTTGAATAAAAAATATTCTGATTTAGTTTCTGAGCATGATTCATTGAAAACTACGCATGTGGACTTAGAAAGAGCTTTTAAAGAATTAGATACAATGGCATATGAAGTAGAAAGTAGCAAGGGAACCTTGAAATTTGAAATTGCAAGCTTAAAGAAAGAAAATGAGTTTTTGAAAGTAAAGATCAGTGCTTTTGAAAAGAACAAAACACCGCCTACTTTTGAATAGTTTTATGCACCGCCACCTTTTGAAAAATCTGTTGCAAGTTCTTCAAAGCATGTTTCATATACATCTAGGAAGAGGCATTATCATCCACGTAGATTAGTTAACCCTTTTCCTGGTGTTAGATATTTTTCATGTGCCATGTTAGGACATATTTCTCACACCTGCACTGTTCACCGTAGTACACATTGGGTGTGAAAACCCAAACTGCCTGTTTCACAGCACAGCACGCATGCATTACATTCTTCTTTTCATAAGAAGAAACCCAAACCTGTTTGGGTTCCTAAGACTGACGTTTGATACTTTTGTAGGTGTGCTCTCACACAAGACCTTATGAGAGCATGTGGTACCTGGATAGCGGATGTTCTAGACATATGACTGGAGATGCAAATCAGTTCATTTCGCTGGAGGCCAGAGCTGGAGGCAAGGTTACACTTGGAGATAACACCACCAGGAAGGTGGTAGGCACAGGTATAATTGGTGATTCAAAGAACTTTATGATTGATAATGTTTTGCTTGTAGATGGACTGAAACACAACCTACTGAGCATCAGTCAACTCTGTGACAAGGGATACAGCATCAAATTCCTGCCCACTGGCTGCATTTTAAGCTTAAATGATGAAGTTGTTTTGCAGGGGCAAAGGATCAACAACGTTTACAAGCTGGATGTACGTAGCATTAAATCTAATAATTCAATTTGCTTAAAAACTGCTACTGATGAGTCTTGGTTATGGCATAGGAGATTGTGTCATGCCAGTATGAAAACTCTTAGGAGAGTCACCCAAAAGGACTTAGTTAGAGGTGTGCCCAAGCTTAAGTTCACTAAGGATCACCTATGTGATGCCTGTTAGTTGGGAAAGCAAGTCCAGTCCTCTTTTCACTCTGTTAAGGACATTAGCACCTCTAGACCTTTAGAAGTTCTTCACATGGACCTCTTTGGACCCATTAGCACTGCCAGCTTAGGGGGGAGAGTCTATGGTTTTGTGATTATAGATGATTATTCGAGGTTCACTTGGGTTAAGTTTTTGTCACATAAATCTGAGTCATTTGATGAGTTTAGATCCTTCTCTACTTGGATTCAGAAGAAGTTAGGATGTGAGATTATTACCATCCATAGTGATCGCGGAGGGGAGTTTGAAAATGAAAGATTTGGAAGTTTTTTGGGAGGATCATGGGATTAGTCACAATTTTTCAGCTCTTAGGACCCCTCAGCAGAACGGGGTAGCTGAAAGGAAGAACAGAACCTTAGTGGAAGCCGCTAGAGCCATGCTTGCCGAGTATTCACTTCCAAAATACTTTTGGGCTGAAGCGGTGAACACTGTCTGTTATGTGCTGAATAGGGTGAATGTGAGAGTCAAACTGAACAAGACACCTTATGAGATCATTAAGGGTAGAACTCCAAATCTGTCCCACCTCCATGTCTTTGGCTGTAAGGTTTTCATTCTGAACAACGGGAAGTCACCCTTAGGAAAATTTGACCCCAAATCTGATGAAGGAGTGTTCTTAGGATATTCAAGTGTAGGGAAATCCTTTAGGGTGATCAATAGGAGGACTTTGGTGGTGGAAGAAACAACCATGTAGTGTTTGATGAATCTGATCCTAAGGAGTCTAGATCTGAAGTAGAAGATGAAGAGATTATTGAGGTTACCCAAGGAGTTGGAAATATAAATTTGGAGGAAAGGGTAGAACCTCAAACCGAGTTGCCTAGAGATTGGAGATATTCTTCGAGTCATCCTAAAGACCTGATCTTAGGAGACTCTTCTGAAGGTGTTAGGACTAGGCATGGACTTAGGAAGGAAGTAAACCATTCTGCCTTTATCTCAATGACTGAACCCACCAACATCAATCAAGCCTTGTTGGATGAATTTTGGATTTTAGCTATGCAGGAAGAATTGAATCAATTTGTAAGGAATGATGTTTGGGAGTTAGTAGAAAGACCTAAAAATCAAAGTATTGTGGGAACCAAGTGGGTCTTTAAGAATAAGATGAATGATTCTGGTGTGGTGGTGAGAAATAAGGCAAGATTGGTGGCTAAGGGGTATAATCAGGTAGAAGGGATTGATTTTGAGGAGACTTTTGCCCCTGTAGCTAGATTGGAAGCCATTAGAGTGCTACTAGCCTTTGCCTGTTATAAGGGATTTAAGCTGTTTCAAATGGATGTCAAGAGTGCCTTTTTAAATGGGGTAATTAATGAGGATGTCTTTATAGAACAACCCCCAGGTTTTGAGAGTTCCCATATCCAAGTCATGTCTATAAATTAAAAAAGGCCTTATATGGATTGAAACAGGCACCCAGAGCTTGGTATGAGAGGCTTAGCACATTCCTGTTAGAAAGAGAGTTTGTTAAGGGGAGCGTAGACACCACCCTTTTTCTGAGGAGATTAGGAGATGACTTACTCATTGTCCAGATCTATGTTGATGATATAATTTTTGGATCTTCTGATAAATATTTATGTGAAGAGTTTTCTAAAATAATGAGTAAGGAGTTTGAGATGAGTATGATGGGAGAATTGTCCTACTTTTTGGGGTTTAGCATAAGGCAAATGGATGATGGAACCTTTCTCAATCAATCAAAATACACTAAGGACATTTTGAAGAAATATGAAATGGACAAAGCCAAGCCAATCAATACTCCCATGCCCTCCTCAGTTCAGTTAGATAAGGATTCAAATGGAAAATCTGTTGATCAGAAGAAGTATAGAGGGATAATAGGTTCACTGCTTTACCTGACTGCTAGCCGACCTGATATCATGTTTAGTGTCTGTCTTTGTGCTAGGTTTCAGGCTAATCCTAAAGAGTCCCACCTGACTGCTGTTAAGAGAATTCTTAGATATCTTTTAGGAACTCCAAACCTAGGAATTTGGTACCCTAGGCATAACACTTCTTTTGAGATCATTGGATATTCTGATTCTGATTTTACGGGGTGTAGGGTGGATAGGAAGAGTACTTCTGGGACTTGTCAATTCATAGGATAGTCATTAGTCTCCTGGTCCAGTAGAAAATAGAACTCAGTTGCACTTTCCACTGCTGAAGCTGAGTACATTGCCTTAGGGAGTTATGTGGCCCAAGTTCTTTGGTTGAAGCAACAAGTCTTGGATTTAGGAGTACCTGTTGGCACAATTTCTGTTCTGTGTGATAATACTAGTGCCATCTGTATCTCTAAGAATCTAATCCAACATTCTAGGACCAAACACATTGATATTAGGCATCACTTCAATAGGGACCATGTTACAAAAGGGGACATTGAGCTACATCACGTAGCAACTGAAAATCAGCTGGCTGACATATTCACTAAACCACTGGCCTTTGACTCATTCAGCATTTTGAGAACCAGATTAGGAGTGATTGATATAAATTCTTGATTCTGATGACTGCTGATTTATGATTGTTCTGATTGGTATTCTGATTTTTGTTAGTTAGTTTTCGTATCCTGATTTCTGATTTCTGTTAGTTAGTTTTTGTATTCTAATTTCTGATTTCTGTTAGTTAGTTTTGGTATTCTGATTTCTGATTTATGTTAGTTAGTTTTGGTATTCTAATTTCTGTTAGTTAGTTTTGGTTAGATTATTTGCTTTCAGTTGATTTTATTTCTTCTGCTGATTTCTGTGTTAGCCTTACTATTAGTTTGATTTGAGTATTTACTTTGCTGTAATTTTCTACCTGTTTTTATTTACTGGTTCATATCTTGCACTTACTATTTTATGCTTTTTAAGATCTGATCACCGCTCACTACTTCTGATGATCTGAATTTTTGACTGGGAGTTTTTACCTTGTTTTGGTTTGGAAGCTGGTAAGCAGTGATTGACTTCGCTGAATCTGTTAAAGGGAAGAAACATTGATAATTGTTTCTCTTCCTTTAACTCCTTTACTGGTGTGTAGTTTCTTTTGAATACAAATCCTCTTTAAAATTAAAATGTTAATTTTTGAAATAGAGATTATTTTATCTTCCTACAGTAATCTGTCTCATATTAATAGTGTTTTTCAAAGTCTTGAGTCATTAGTTTGATTTTCTAAACCAAGTGATCGCATTTATCATATGTTGTATGGCTTTTGTTTTGTGAATCGTTCTTCCTTACTGCGGAGAGTCATCTCTTAGTCTGGAAGATAATCTCACAGCTGAGACTCTTTAATGATTATGAAAAGGAGAAAGCTTATAAAAGATGCGCAGTGCGCCAGATAATTTGAAAAAGAGGCATAAAATGAGCCCAAAACTGAAAAAATGCGAAATTGCCAAATTGGATACACAAAGTGTATCAAAAATCAAAAGATGCGCAAAGCGCCAACCAATTTGAAAAAGAGGCACAAAATGAGCCCAAACCAAGCTTTCTTCCTTTTCAGATTGTTAAATGTCGTAGAGAAATCTGTGCGCCACTTAATATTTTCAAAAGCTTGTGTTTTGAAAATCCCGATTTTTGATTTTTTACTTTGTAACACTATTATATCAGATATTTTTCTGGAACGAGGGTTGAAAGGATCTCTTTTCAAATCTAATGTCTTTTCTTCTGAATTGGATTTTTATTTTTGAAAGAGGTTTGCATCGATAAGGTGCCCGAGGTCGGAGTTACGAAAGTTGATTATTTCCAATCTTTTCTGGATTTCAACACTATCAATCGTCCTGTCATTGGTTTTTGAATCTAAAATCAAGGAAAAAATTTTGATTTTCTCGAGCATCCTAATAAAAAAAAAATACTTTTATATGTTTGTATGGTCAATTTTATTGGTTTTTGTGTTATTCTGATTTCATGGTTGTGTTTTTGGGATCCTGATCGATCATCTTTTATCCTTCATCTTTTTCTGTTTTCTTCACATCGTCCTGGACGATATCACTATCGTCCTGGACGATTCACTTCATCCTGGATGATCCAAACATCGTCCTGGACAATTCGTGCAAAATCGTCCCCACACTGCTCCTGCTGCTGAAAAATTCCAATTATTGGTGATCGTCCTGGACGATCCTTACATCGTCCTGGACGATATAATCCATATCTTCCTGATCTGATCAAACGGCTGACATTGCACCAATTATTGCCCATCGTCCTGGACAATCCACCTCATCAACCTGGACGATCCACGTGTCAGCCGCTGGACGATTGGAATTCAGCCCGTCCGACATATTTATTGCATATCATCCCAGACGATCCACCTAATCATCCTGGATGATACTTTTCGTCAACGATCGTCCAGCCTAACTCCTCAGGATGATCGCCTGTGTCTAATCCTCCTGGACGATCGGACCGCCTTTTTGACCAATCGTCCAGGACGTCATAAATGACCACATCGTCCCGGACGATCCCGCGATCGTACGGGATGATCAGTCCATTTTCTATTTAAACAGCAGTTTTCTTCATGTTTTTCACATCGTTTTTACTCCACTTTCCTTCTCCTTTCTTCCTCTTTGGGTTCCTAATGGCTGGTGGCAAAAGATCTCGTCAAAAGGGGGCCAGTTCGTCCCAGGGACATGTCGATCCTCGCTTCCCGAATGCCGCCGATCAGGCGGCTTTCGAATGCTATCGTAATGTGGGGATCACGCACTCCAAGATTCTCAATCCCCACACTCTCATGTATCCCATCTTAGATTTGTTCGCACACACCTCCCTCACCTTCATTCTGACCTTAGCCTTTCCCTTCAATCTGGAACTCCTTCGAATCTTCTTTGCCAACTTGCGCATTTCCGCGGACTATTCCACTCTTCGATCCTACGTAAATCAACACCCCGTGGAACTCACGACCCACGATTTTCACAATATCCTCAACTTGTCTGTCACTGGCGACAAAATTCACACACTTATCATCGATCCTGACTATGATTGGAGTGTCGCCAATCACTTCCTTCGCAATACCAACGCACCCTATCACGACAATGCTTGCACTTCCCTTCTCAAGGACGCTCGGACCATTCAGCACGTCCTTCGTTCCTCCGTCATTCCAAAGGCGGGGGATCGGATTCACATTACCCCACTCCTGTCCTTGACCACCTACTACATTATGGCCTGTCGAGAATTTAATGCCTCTGATCTGATCATCCGATACATAGAACACCTCACCACCATTAGAGATCCGGGCCACAGGCGTCGCCCAAATCTAGCTTTAGGTCATCTTATTCACTATGCCTTAGAGACAAAATATGACCTTCAGTATCCTGTCCCTCCTGATGTCCCTCCTTCCTTCTTCACAAACAACTCATTCCACGTCCTACACAGCACCCGCCTACATCCGGAGCCCGCCCCGGATATTGAGGAAGAAGAGGAAGAGGCTGCTCCAGTTCCTGCTGCACCAGAGGCACCTGCACCCCTTCGTATTGCCTCTCCCTTTGACCACCTGGTGCAGCGCTTCGACCAGTGGGAGGCCCGTTTTGACTCCTACGTGGTTGCCCAGGAGCAGCAGCACAACGAGGACATCCAACACTTCACGGACTATGCTGCGCAGCAGCAACAGCAGCACGACCAGGATATGGCCTGGTTTGGAGCTCACTTTCAGGCCATTCACCATTACTTCTACCCTCCACGGCCACCTCCTTCTTCCGATCAGGATCCGCCTCAGTTTTAGTTTTCTGTCGTGTAGTTGTTCTATTTATGTTTTATTTTTTGTTTTATTTCCGTGTTATGTTTTTCCCTCCTCCTTTTTGTGATGTCAAAAGGGAGAGTCAGTTGTAGCGTGTCTGTTTCTATTTTATGAGTCATGGTTCATGTATTGTGTTAATTATTAAATGAAAATTTGGAAAAATGTTTGTTGTGTTTGATCTCCTAGTTTACTTTTATTTTCAGACTACTTTACAAATATTTGCCATCATCACAAAGGGGGAGATTGTTGCAAATCTGGTTTTGATGATGACAAACATGTTTCCAGTGTGTTTTGCTTAGCTAATCTGTTTCAGGCACAAAAGACCGCGAGCCCCTCAAGCCAACTCAAGATCGGGTCCAAGTGTGTCAAATGTATGATTTTTCCTTTTATTGAGTCAATTGTAATGTAACTGATTCCCTAGCTAAGTAACCTTGCACACACACACTCAGGGAGAGAGATTGAGTGAATTAGAGTTTCTGTTAAAATTTTGTTCAGATCATCCTGGACGATTTTCACATCGTCCTGGACGATCCAGCCAAAACAGAAACCCTAATTAGGGTGACTAAGTTAAGAGGGTCTGATTGAGCAGGTCGTCCTGGACGATCTCCAGATCGTACGGGACGATATGCCCAAATCAGAAATTCTCAGCCGCCACATCAAGTTAGGCAAGTTCTTATTTTTAGATACTTGGTCTGATCGTCCCGGACGATACGTGTATCATCCCGGATGATCCAGTACAATCATGCCTAATTTAATCTGGTAATTAAGGAAAGCAATTTATTTTTTGGTTGATATGATCATATTGTCCTGGACGATCGCAGGATCGTCCCGGACGATCATGATCGTTTAGTGCATTTCAGCTGTACGACCCGAACTGTGTTCATGACGATTTGGGGCCTTTTTGAACTAATCGTACCGGACGATGACCCTATCGTCCTGGACGATCAAGTCATTTTTTGGTCGTCTAGCACAGATTTCTCTAGACGACCCGAACTGTCTTCTGGACGATTTCCCTCAATTTGCACTAATCGTCCCGGACGATCGCAGGATCGTACGGGACGATATGAATAATTTTTTCTACTGATCGTCCAGAAGAGCCAGATTGTCCAGGCAGAAACAGCTGAATTTGAACTGATCGTACAGGACGATCTACCGATCGTCCTGGACGATCTACCGATCGTCCTGGACGATCTTAGCCGACCAGTTGAGATTTAGGGCAAATTTTAAGCCCTCCTTTAAAAGAACTTTTTCCAATTTTTGGAAATATCTTTTGCTGCCTTCCTTCCCTGAGAAACCCCAGAGAGAGAGAGAGAGTTGGGAGAGAGAGAGAAGATCTTGTGAGGGGGAGTTTGTGAGGGATTCACTAAGGTTGCTCCAAGAACGGATCAGAGTCGTCTTCTCCGCTCGTCGTCTTTCGTCTAGTCGGTGTTCGTCGTGGGAGGATCGTTCGCAAGAAGATCCGGGGTTCTCTGCCCGCTTCAGGTGGAAACAAAAGGAGTTCGAAGGTTCTCTGCCTGCTTCAGGAGGAAGCGAAACGAGTTCGAAGGTTCTCTGCCTGCTTCAGGAGGAAGCGAAAGGAGGTCGGGTTCTCTGCCTCACCGTGTGGTGAAAAGGAGGTGTTTGTACAGGCTTCTCTGCCTTGCTGTGGGAGCAAAAGGAGAGACACTTTTGTTTAGTGTAATACCCGGAGGGGAGGCTCCGGGGAGTGGACGTAGGTCAAGTTGACCGAACCACTATAAAATTTGGTTTGCTTTTCTGATTCAGTTTTGCACTTTACTTTTCTGATATTAACTGCTTGGGTGAATATCTGTGGTTGATCTTTTTATCATTGTTTTAATTCGTTTCCGCTGCACGTCATAAAAAGATTTTCATTGTTATCGTGAAATTTTTAAATAACCAATTCACCCCCCCTCTTGGTTAGCCTCGGGACTAGTTCACTAGGGCTTAACATCCCTATCGAACTTTCATCTACTTGTACTATTGGTAAGCAAATTTGGGATAAACTGTGTATCACATACGAAGGAACTAGTGAGGTCAAACAATCTTGGCTGAACATACTGCTACATGATTACGAACTATTCTGCATGAAACCTAGTGAAACTATCTCTGAAATGTACACTAGATTTACCCAGATTGTGACATCCTTGCATGCTTTAGGGAGAGAGTTGTCAAACTCTGAAAAAGTGAATAAAATACTGTGATGTTTGCCTAGTTCATATGATGCAAAAATTACTGCAATAACTGAGTCGAAAGATCTAAATATTTATTCAATTGACAATTTGCTTGGGTCACTCATTGCCTACGAGTAAGGAGTGAGTCAACGACAAAGTGATGTAGGTGAAAAGAAGGAGCGAACGGTGGCCCTAAAAGCGAACAATTTTAAAAGTGACAGTTCTGCAGTGGAGGAAGATGACGACATAGCCTTGATGACTCGTCAGTTCAAGAATTTTCTGAAACGAAAGCAACGCCGTCATCAAGGCAATTAGAACAAAGGTAAAAGCTCAATGAATACTAAAGTTGCATCTGACATAATTTGCTTTGAGTGCAAGAAACCCGATCATCTCCGAGCTGATTGGCCCAACGTTAAGAATCATCAAACCAAGGAAAAGGGTGAGGAAAGGTCAAAGGTTAAGAAGGGCAAATTTATGACACAAAAAGCATTTTGGGCTGACTCTGCTTTAAAATCATCAAAAGAAGAAGTAGAGGAGGTAATAAATTTATGTCTTATGGCTAACAATAATCTTGATCAATCAGATCAAGATGAGGTATGTCAACTGTCTTATGATGAGTTATTAATTATTTCTGAAAAAATTCATGACTCATATAGAAAGTTAAAGAAAAAATATGTTAGCCTTAATACTAAGTTTAGTACTTTACAAAAAGAGCATGCTAGTATAGTTAAAGATTTTTCTGACTTGGATAGAGATCACATGTCCCTGCTTGATGAATATGATGCATTAAACAAGAAGCATATTGAATTAACTACTGCACACGATACCTTGAAATCATCACATGTTGAACTAGAGAATGCATTTAAGGAATTAGAAGAACTTGTATGTGAACTAGATAGAAGTGAGCATACATTGAAATTCAAAATTGCAAGTCTTAACAAAGAGAATAAATTTCTAAATGAAAAACTTCATACATTTGAAAACAATAAAATACCTCCCATATTTATTGAGTTTTATAAATCTCCACCATGTGAACCATCTCATTCAAAACCATCACAACATGCATCATCCAAACCCAGAAATAGACACTATTACCCCCGTAGATTAGTGAATCCATTTCTCGGTGTTAGGTGTTATTCTCGTGGCATGCTAAGTCACATAGCCCGTACGTGCATAATTCACCATAGGACATATCTAGTGTGGAGACCTAAGATGCATTCATCACAGTATAACATGCATACATTTCATTCACATAAGCATAAGATGGAACCCAAACTCACTTGGGTTCCCAAAACTAATCCTTGATTGACATTGTAGGGATGCTCTCACAAAAGACCTAGTGAGAGTATGTGGTACTAGGACAGTGGCTGCTCAAGATAAATGACTGGAGATATGAAGCAGTTCGTGACACTGGAGGCCAGGTCAGGAGGCAAGGTGACTTTGGACGACAACACCATCAGGAAAGTGGTGGGCTCAGGTATCATTAGAAATTCTAAGAATTTGGTAATTGAAAATGTACTTTTAGTTGATGGTTTAAAGTATAATCTTTGAAGTATTAGTCAACTATGTGACAAGGGCTTTGACATAAAGTTTCTTTCTAACAAATACATGATTAGCTTAAATAATACACTTGTGTTAGAAGGAAAACACATAAATAATGTCTATATGTTAGACTTAAACTGCATTGAAAACTCAAACTCTTTATGTCTGAAATAATAGCTGATGACTCTTGGCTCTGGCATAGGAGAATATGCTATGCTAGCATGAAAATACTTATGAACATCACTTAGAAAGACCTAGTTAGAGGCATACCTAAGTTAGACTTTACTAAGGATCATCTGTTTGATGCCTGTCAATTAGGAAAATAAGTGAAATCATCATTTCGTTCAATTAAGGATATCAACACCACTAGGCCACTAAAAATTCTACACATGGACCTATTTGGACCTGTTAGTACCGCTAGCATAGGAGGAAAATCTTATGGATTTGTAATAGTGGATAACTACTCTAGGTTTACTTGGGTAAAATTCTTAGCACATAAGAGTGAATAATTTGAAGAGTTTAAAACTTTCTCTACTTGGATTCAAAGAAAATTAGGATGTGAAATTACGACAATCCATAGTGATCACGGTGGAGAATTTGAGAATGATAAGTTTGAATTATTTTATCAAGAGATAGGAATAGAATATAATTTGTCTGCCCCTAGAACTCCTCAGTAAAATGGAATAGCAGAAAGAAAGAGTAGAACTTTAGTTGAAGCTGCTAGGGCAATGTTAGCTGAATACACTCTTCCTAGATATTTTTGGGCAGAAGCAGTGAATACTGCTTGCTATATTCTAAATAGGGTAAATATTAGATCCAAACTTAATAAGATACCCTATGTATTGCTTAAGGGTAGGACACCCAATCTTTCTCACTTACATGGCTTTGGTTGCAAATGCTTCATCTTAATCAATGGTAAGTCACCATTAGGAAAGTTCGATCCTAAGTCTGATGAAGGGGTTTTCTTAGGCTACTCATCTGTAAGTAAAGCCTATAGAATCTTTAATAAGAGGACCCTGGTAGTAGAAGAGTCTACCCATATGATATTTGATGAATCTAATAAGATCTCCAAATCTAATCATGAAGAAGAAGAAGTTAAGATTATTTATGGAGTAGAAACCATTATCGTAGAGACTAAAGCAGAACCTCAGGAGCAATTACCTAGAGATTAAAAATATTCTTCTAGTCATCCTAAAAAACTGATCTTAGGAGATCCATCAGAAGGTGTAAAAACTAGGCATGGACTTAGAAAAGAGGTTAGTCATTCTGCATTTATCTCTATGATTGAACCCACAAATATAAATCAAGCCTTAGGAGATGAATTCTGGATCCTAGCAATACAAGAAGAGTTAAACCAATTTGTTAGGAATGATGTATGAGAATTAGTCAAGAGATCTAAAGAATAAAGTGTGGTTGGAACTAAGTGGGTTCTTAAAAATAAGATGAATGACTCTGGCATAGTAGTAAAAAATAAGGCTAGATTAGTAACAAAGGGGTACAACCAAATGGAGGGAATAGATTTTGAGGAAACCTTTACAGCAGTGGCCAGACTAGAAGCCATTAGAGTACTCTTAGCTTTTGCATGCTTCAAGGGTTTCAAATTAGATCAAATAGATGTTAAGAGTGCTTTCCTAAATGGGATAATCAAAGAGGATGTCTATGTTGAACAACCCCCAGGATTTAAAAACTCATAATTTTCAAATCATGTGTTTAAGTTGAAAAAGGTACTATATGGACTAAAGCAAGCACTAAGAGCATGGTATGAAAGACTTAGTAGATTCCTACTAGATAGATGATTTGTTAAGGGTAGTGTGGACACCACCTTATTCTTGAAAAAGGTAGGAGGTGAGATACTCATTGTTCAAATTTATGTAGATGACATTTTGTTTGGATCTTCAGAGAAAATCTTATGTGATGAATTTTCAAAAAATAATGAGTGATGAGTTTGAAATGAGTATGATGGGAGAACTTAATTACTTCCTTGGATTTAGTGTAAGACATATGGAAGGTGGAACATTTATTAGCCAATCTAAGTACATCAAGGATATTCTTAAAAAGTATGAAATGAAAAATGCTAAGGTCATGAATACTCCCATGAGTTCTAACATTCAATTAGATAAAGATTCAAATGAAAAGTCAGTAGATCAGAAGAAGTATAGGAGAATAATTAGATAACTTCTCTACTTAACTACGAGCAGACTGGATATAATATTTAGTGTTTGTCTCTGTGCTTGATTTCAAGCTAATCCAAAAGAATCTCATATGACTGCTGTCAAAAGAATTCTTAGATATCTACTAGGCACCCCAAACTTAGAAATTTGGTATCCTAGACACAACACTACTTTTGAAATCTTAGGGTACTCAGATTCAGACTTTATAGGATGTATGATAGAAAGAAAAAGCACCTATGGTACCTGTCAATTCATTGGACAATTATTAATTTCATGTTCTAGTAGAAAACAGAATGTGGTAGCCCTCTCAACAGTTGAAGCAGAATACATAGCAGTAAAAAGTTGTGTTACACAAGTCCTTTGGTTAAAATAATAACTTTTAGATCTTGGACTACCTGTAGAAACCATTCCAATAATGTGTGACAACATTAGTGTAATTTACATATCCAAAAATCCAATTCATCACTCATGAACAAAGCATATAGACATTAGACATCACTTCATAAGAGATCATCTAGCCAAAGGGGATATTGAACTGCACCACATTGCTACTGAAGATCAATTGGCTGACATTTTCACATAACCATTAGCTTATGACACCTTTAGTATATTGAGAATAAAATTAGGTGTCATAGACATTTAAGCTTAAAATAAAATAAAAAAAATTCTAAAAAAAATAAAAAAATTAAAAAGTTTTTGTGTGTTTACAATTTAAAAAAAAAGGGCTTTTCTGATCCTCTCACATTAACCTTGCTGATGCCCAAACCTTGAATTTCTCTGCACTTCATACTGTACGACTTCATTATCATACTGTACGATTATCCCAAATACACAAATCACAGCCTTCCACTCTATCCACGGTCCAGATCTATCCTGTCTTAAACATATCGTACTGTACGAATTACCACTCGTACTGTACGATACACATTATTGGTCATCGTACTGTATGAACCACCCATCGTACTGCACGATCCACGTGTCAATCTGGATTGGGACAAATTTAAACTTGGCTGGTACAAAAATAATTACCGTTCGTACTGTACGAACACCTGTTCGTACTACACGATCGATTTCGTCAAAAGTCATTCAGATGACTTCTCGGGATGAACACCCTCTCACTCACATTCATCCAGTATGATTCTTATCGTACTGTATAATTTGACTCTCTTTTTTCTGAAAAGTCATCCAGACGAATAATTACGTATATCGTACTGTACGATACCACATCGTACTGTATGATAATTCTCAAACTCTATAAATTGGAGGGATTTTCTGATTAATCTCACTCACTCTTCTTACAACTCCTCAATCTCTTCACCCATTTCCTGATTAATGTCTGGTGGAAGAAAGCGAGGCCAAATGATTGTGGGGAGCTCTTCCTCCTCTTGGTGATTCGACGACCGCTTTCTCTCCGCTGTTGACGAGAAAGTGTATAACAAATTAAAAGAAGCCAAAATCACTTCGTCTCATATGTTAAATCAAGCGGCTCTGAACTTTGAGGTGATGAATCTTTTTGCCTCCACCACTCTTCACTTTCTTGTGACACTCGCTTTTCTCTTCCACTCTGAACTTCCCTATGAATTTCTAGCAAATCTTAAAATCGACCTAGAATATACCACCTTTACCTCATATGTCTACAAACAACATATCGTCATCACTGTAAACGATATATCTGAATACATTAACATATCCACTGAAGGCCATCATCCCCAATCTATGCTCACTAATGATTATGATTGGACCTCAGTTAACATGGTACTTAGAAATGTACCGTCCAATTAACACATGCCCCTTGTCCAAACTCTTAATCAAAATGCATGTGTTATCCAGCATGTTCTTTACATGTCCATAATTCCCAAAGCTAGAGATCGCATACACATTACCCCACTTCTGTCTGTGGTCACTTACTTAATCATGTCAGACACTAAATTCAATGAAGCTCAAATGATCTTTGATTATATTCATACCTTGTCTGCTTTCCGATATCCTAGTGCCCGAAGAAAACTAAATCTTACCTTTGGACATGTCATAGGCTACATCCTAGATGCAAAATATCAACTTCATCATCCTCTACCTCCATACCATCATCCTATCTTTTATTCAGATGCCTCTTTTCGTATTCTATTCCATCGGAGGGCCGCTCACGCTGATCCCAATTTTGATGAAGAAGAGGCTACCGCTCCTGCCGGCGCACCTCCACCACCACCAATACACCCGCCTGGACTTGCCTATCATGCCTACCCTCATGATGATATTATTCAACGCCTTGATCGTTTGAAAACTAGACTGGATTCCCACATTACTCAACAACAACAACAGTATGAAAGTGACATGAAATGGTTTGGGGAACGCTTCACCTCTATCGATCACTAGTTCGCGTCCCTCCATAAGTACTTTCAAGTGGTTCCACCACCACCTCCGGATCAGGATCCCGATTATTGAAGGCTTTTGTATTTACTTCTTTTAGTTTGCTTGTATTGTACTGTCTTTTATTAGTTGCTTGTATTTGTGTTTGCTTTTTGTTCTTGTTTGTACTTGTTGTTCTTCTCTTTTTGGTGCTGTCAAAAGGGGGAGACATTTCTGTGTTGTTATGTCCTTAATATTAATATTATCTGTTATTTATATATTGTTCTTTTTATGCTCAGTCTATTTTTTATAAATAATAAAAAAAATCTCTTTCCTCCTATTTTACAATCAATTATTCTTCTGAGGAGGAGCTAAGGAAGACATAATAATTATGACCATCAGAAAATATTATTTGACACCATCAAAAAGAGAGAGATTGTTGAAATCCATGATCCTGAGCACTTAATTTTGATGGTGCCAACTAATACTTACTGAATTTATATGGACTTCCTTAAATATTTTAAATGTTTATCTTTGTCTGTGAGCACTAACATTTCAGGTCAGATACACACTGCTCAAGATTGCTGGAGACTCAAATTGGGTAGAATAGGATATTCAAAAACTTATATTTTTATTTTCTTTATTTTTTATTTTCTTGAGTCTGCCACAAAAGCATATATATAAAAGGAGCAATCATGCACACACACAGAGGGAGATTTTTTTTAAGTTAATTTTTTTAAAAAAAATTGATCGTACTGTACGATTAATAATCGTACTGTACGATGAGTAATTAATACCCAGGCTAACGACTAATCCTGGATGATTAGTTCTGTGAACTAATCGTACTGTACGATTCGAATCGTACTGTACGATGAGGTTCAATTCAAAAACTCTAGCCACCAGAATAAGTTTGGCAAGTTTATAATTTTGATATTCTGAACTATTTATTTTATATGATATATATCGTACTGTATAATTATTTAAAAACTTATCAAAATTATCTCCCGTAATCTGAAAATAAAATTTTGGTTTCTTAATTAAATTCGATCATACAGTTCGATGTTATATCGTACTGTACAATAGTCAGAGATAATTTCATTCATCCCATTGATCGTACCAGATGAAACCAAGGTTTTTGTTTTATTCATCCCGGATGATATTTATATCATACTGGACGGTGTCCTGAAAATGAACTAATCGTACTGTACGAATAGTGTAGTGTTGGACGATAGTCAGAGACGAATTTGCTCATCCTAGAGATCGTCCCACAGAGCATCCTATACGAACAGTTGAAAATAACATGATCGTCCTGTATGATCTACCGATTGTATAGTACGATATTCATAAAATTCGAGGACTGTTCGTCTATGCTCATACTGGATGAAGCTGTCTTTAAACTGATCGTACTGTATGATATTATATCGTACTGTACGAACATAGACGAAAAAGTTAAAATTTTTAGGGTTTTCTTAAGCCTGATTTAAAAGGATGTTAATTTTTTTAATTAGACGTTGTTGGTCTATCTTGATGTTGTGAGAAGCATTGAGAGAGGGAGGGACTCTTGAGAGAGAAGCTTTCTTTGGAGAGATCCAGGGCTTGTGAGAGGAAGGTGAAGGTGGGCTTGAGCATGAGGGAGAAGGAGTGTGAGGGGATCACACAGTGGCTCCAAGCTAGCTACTTGCTTTGCTCCTCTTGTGGCTTTGGGGAGTCTTAGGAAAATTCTCTAGGGAAGAAAGGCTTCAAGATCTACATCATCAAGGTACTTTGCCGTCTCCAGGAGGGAGAAAAAGGAGAAGGTCCGCTGCCGTCACCGAGAGGGTGACATAGCATCTGGTATTCTGCTACATCGGGGGATGTGAAAGGGAGTCTTGTAAAGGCTTCTCGTAATTACTGTGGGAGCAAAAGGAGAGTCAACTTTTAGTAGTGCAAATCCCGGAGTGGAGGACTCCAGGGAGTGGATGTAGGTCAAGTGACTGAACTACTTTAAAAATCTCTGGTGTGCTTTTTACATTTTTACCGCTCTTTACTTTTCATGCATTGTATTTATTGTTTTAATTTCTTGGTGAAAAATCTGATCTTGATCTTGTATTATGAAATTTGTAACTGTGTCAGCAATATCGTTGTTGTGAACGAACTACTAGCTTCCACATTCTAATTGTTAAGTTGCTATTTTAAAAATACAAAAAAAATTAGAACTCCTGTTTAGGTTTAAATTTTTAAAATACCAATTCACCCCCCCTCTTGGCGCATCTCATACTTTCAACTAGTATTTGAGGAGACCACTCATGTTGTATTTGATGAATCTGATAATTTTGAAGGGTCTAGGGTAGAAGAATAAGAGGTTATAGAAGTCACCCAAGGAGTATAATCTGTAAATCTGGAGGAAAGGGTAGAAACTGATATTTTTTTCCTAGAGAATGGAGATATTTTTCAAGTCATCCTAAGGAACTAATCTTAGAAGATCCATCTGAAGGTGTTAGAACTAGGCATGGACTTAGAAAAGAAGTAAACCACTCTGCCTTCATTTCAATAACTGAACCCACCAACCTAAACTAAGCCTTATCGGATGAATTTTGGATCTTAGCCATATAATAAGAATTGAATTAATTTATAAGGAATGATATTTGGGAGCTAGTTGGAAGACCTATGGACCAGAGTGTGGTTGGAACTAAATGAGTTTTTAAAAATAAAATGAATGACTCTGGTGTAGTGGTGAAAAATAAGGCAAGATTGGTGACTAAGGGGTATAATCAGATAGAAGGGTTTGACTTTGAGGAGACTTTTGCCCCTGTAGCTATATTAGAAGTCATTAGGGTGCTAGTAGCCTTTGCCTGTTTCAAGGGATTCAAACTATATCAAATGGATGTTAAGAGTACTTTTCTGAATGGGGTAATAAAAGAAGATGTGTTTGTCGAGCAACCCCCAGGCTTTGAGAATTCTCAATTTTCAAATTAAAAAAGGCTTTGTATAGATTAAAATAGGCACCCAGGGTATGGTATGAGAGGCTTAGTGCATTCTTACTAGAAAGAGAGTTTGCTAAGGGGAGCGTAGACACCACCCTTTTTTTGAGGAGAGTAGAAGATGAATTACTTATTATCTAGATCTATGTTGATGATATACTTTTTGGATCATCTGATAAAAATTTATGTGATGATTTTTCTAAAATAATGAGTAAGAAATTTGAGATGAGTATGATGGGAGAATTGTCCTATTTTTTAGGATTTAATATAAGATAAATGGATGATGGAACTTTTCTTAATCAATCAAAATACATTAAGGACATCCTGAAGAAATATAAAATGGATAAAGTCAAGTCAATAAACACTCCCATGAGCTCCAGTGTTTAATTAGATAAAGATTCAAATGAAAAATCAATTGATCAAAAGAAATACAGAGGAATAATTGGATCACTACTTTACTTGACTGCTAGCAGACCTGATATTATGTTTAGTGTTTATCTCTGTGATAGATTTCAGGCTGATCCAAAAGTGTCCCAGCTGACTGCTGTTAAGAGAATCCTTATATATCTCTTAGGGATCCAATACTTAAGAATTTGGTATCCTAGGCATAACACTTCTTTTAAAATGATAGGATATTCTAATTTAGATTTTGCAGGATGCCGAGTTGATAGAAAAAGCACTTCTAGGATATGTCAATTCATAGAATAATCCTTAGTCTCCTAGTCCAGTAGAAAATAGAACTCAGTTGCCTTATCCGCTGCTGAAGCTAAGTATATAGCCTTAGGAAGTTGTGAGGCCCAGGTTCTTTGGCTAAAGTAACAAATTTTAGATTTAGGACTTCTTGTAGGTATAGTTCCAGTCCTATGTGATAACACTAGTGCCATCTGCATTTTTAAGAACCCAATTCAACACTTCAGGATCAAAAAAATAGACATCAGACACCACTTCATTAGAGACCATTTACCAAAGGAGATATAGAGCTACACCAAATAGCCATTAAAAACCAACTTGTAGATATCTTCACAAAACCACTGGCCTTTGAAATCTTTAGCACCTTAAGAACTAGATTAGGTGTGATAGATATTCATACTTGAAAATGATGCTTTCTGTTTATGTTTCTATTCTTAGTATTTTTATTTAATTTGCTTATTTATTTCTTTTTGTGTTTTTGCTTTATATTTTTAATTTTTTGTTATTTTTTTCTTCAGTATTTTAAGAATCAGATCACTGCTCACTTCTGCTGATGAACTTGCCTTCTAAATGAGATTTTTGTCTTATTTTTGTTTAGAAGCTTATAAGCAGTGATTGACTCAACTAAAATAGTTAAAGGAAGAAATATTGATGATTATTTCTCTTCCTCTAACTCCCTTAATGGTGTATTTTTCTTTTTGAATCAAAATCTTTTTTAAAATTAAAGAATTGGACTTTGAAATAGAGATCTATTTCATCTTCCTATAATAATCTATCTTATATGAGTAGTGTTCTAAATTATTGAATCAGATTCATGTTTTCTTAATCAGGTGGATACATTTATCATATGAGAATGATTCTATTGTGTAGTTTACATTTTCTTATCTAAGAGAGTGAGTTATTCTTCTCTTATATCTGGAAGATAATCTCACAACTGAGAGTCTTTTAGAAGTTTTGAAAGAAAGGAAGCTCGTAAAAGATACGCAAAGTGCATCAATTAATTAAAAAAAAGGTACAAAATAAGCCAATATTGAAAAGATGCACAATATTCGCCAATAAATTACAAGATTCACAAAGTGTATCAAAAATTAAAAGATGCACAAAGTGCGCTAAATAACTGAAAAAAGAGGCACAAAATGAGCCCTTAAAGAAATAAGCTTCCTTCACTTTCAAACCTTTAAAAAATCTTAGAAGAATTCATGTGTCACTTAATATTTTTAAACACTTAATATTGAAAATCATGATTCTTGATTCTTTACTTTGCAATACTATTTTATCAAATATTTTTTCTAGAACGAAGTTTGAAAGGATCATTTTTCTTATCTAATTTCTTTTCTTTTGAATTAGATTTTTGTTTAAAAGGAATTTGAACTTGCAAGATGTCCGAGGTAGGGTTTACAAAAATCTATTTACCAACTTTTTTGGACTTCAGCATTGTTGATTCATTTCTTTAGAGTTTTTAAATATAAACCAAAGGTAATTTTCTCATTTATTGAATGATGGTTGATATATATATATATTCTCTCTTTTTAGTATTAGATTGAGATTCTCTACCTGCTTTAGGAGGAAGCAAAAGGAGTTGGGGTTCTCTGCCTGCTTTAGGAGGAAGCAAGAGGAGTCTAGGTTCTCTACCTCACCAGGGTCGATGAAAAGATTTTGTAAGAGCTTCTCCGCCTTGTTGTGGGAGCAAAAGGAGAGACACTATAGTTTTAGTGTAATGCCTGGATAGGAGGCTTCGAGGAGTGGATGTAGGTCAGGTTGACCGAACCACTATAAAAATCTGAAGTGTTCTTTTTATTTTTATTCCTGCACTTAATTTCTGTATTATTTACCCTTGATTATTTGTGTGGTTGAAATATCATAATTCTGTTTCTATGAAATTGTTCTACTTTCGCCTTGGGATAAAAGTAGTTTATTTTAAAATATCAAAAATCGCAAAAAGATTTTCCTTATTATTTAAGTTAAATTTTAAAACACCAATTCACCCTTCTCTTGGTTAGCCTCGAGCAAGTTTTATAGGGTTTAACACCCCTCACAAATTTTTGGACTTCTGTTTCAAGGGAAAATATTGAAAACATAAGATATGATAGTTTAAAGTTGTTGAGATCTTCTATGAGTCAAACTTAATATAACACCAAATAGATCAAGGATCCAAATTTAATGTTCTGTCAAGTATATGAAGATAC
Organism: Dendrobium chrysotoxum; assembly: GCA_019925795.1. Classification (NCBI taxonomy): domain Eukaryota; kingdom Viridiplantae; phylum Streptophyta; class Magnoliopsida; order Asparagales; family Orchidaceae; genus Dendrobium; species Dendrobium chrysotoxum. The sequence goes on along the minus strand of CM034303.1, from coordinate 39,545,820 downwards.
TAATTTCTTGTGATGCTAGATACCAAATTTGATGTGATGTTGCACATCGAATTCAATGTGAAGTCGAATGCTCTAATATGTCAAATTCAAGTGTAAGCTGAATTTAATTTGAATATTAGGTGTACATTTACAGAATAAGTACAACATTGTATAGAGCTTGGTAATATTAACCTGAAAATAAATTTTAATTATATAAATGAATCTTCAAGATATTTTAAAGTTAATAATATATATATATATATATATATATATATATATATATATAAATTTTCCACAAGAGTTTATTTCATGAAATATCAAATATTATTTTTTACTTTATGATGTCATAAAATAAATTTAGTTTTGGCAACTTTGCTAAGTGTTGATTATCCATCTTCATAGGTGTTTTTACTCTCTTCTAAGTAGTAGTCTAGCTACTTTTTAAGCTCAACATCAAACTGAAGTCACTTTGACCTTTTATTCAATAGGTTAGCCTTTCCTTTTTTTTTATAAGTATATTTTAAGAAAATAGCTTTCCAATATCAATATAAGTCACTTTTTGAGGTTGACTCGCTTCAATAGATGACTTAGCCTAAGAAGCTACATCCTTCCAATCTAGCTCTTAGAATTTATTTGCTTAAGATTATGAGTTCTCTTCTTTTAGTTTGAAATTTCAAGGCCAACCTAGATTACACAATTCATAGTTATCGATAGATCATCTTAAGATTGAGTTTAATTAACTACCTAGTGGCTTCAAGCTTGATACTTGGGATGATGGATCAGTGAAGTCCTAACCAAGATTATTTTTATATTTACCTAGAATCTTTACCATTACTCATCAACCCTTTTATCTTATTGCATACTTTTTTATTTCTTTGGTGATTCTTAAATTATTATGACAAATAATTTTAATATAGAGAGATAGACATCCTAATTAGTTGTGGTGGTTCACCCTCTATCTTATGGATTGACCCGTTTCAAAATATAAACTATTCTATTAGGCTTACAACCTTTGATTCACTATCTTTTTCATTCTTAACTCAAGTAAACTAAAATAAATATGTATTTCATTTATCTAGAGTGTCTCTTTAAAATTCATTAATATAATTAACCTTAGGTAGCCTAATTTATTTGAAACACTGATTAATCCAAATTCTCTATTTGACTTTACTTACTTTGCTTTAATGACATGACTTCTCTTGAGTATTTTACATGAGTTGAGATAAGATTTATCAGCCCTACTCAACTGAACCTCTTCTCTTTTCTCTTCTTGGAAAATCTCGTAAACAAGAAGAACATCCTTATATCACATCCTCTTCACCTCAATAATTAATTTCAAACGTAGGATGAAAAGCTTATTTTTCATACTTTTATTATCTTCTTATCCTAGTTAGGGAAAGAGTAGACTTTTGTTACTTCATTTACTTGGTGAACTATTTCAATTAGGCTAGGTCTCTTGTTTTTTTCCCTTTCAAGCTTTTCATGTAAAAATTTTGAATCCTCTCCTATGAATATTCCTTTTATCTATGTGTGTATATATGGGATCTTCATAAAAATTTAAAATGTATAGCTCTCTTTACTTCCACAAATATTCTAGCACATAATAATTTGGCACCTGTTTGATTGAAAAATATAGTTTAAAAAAAATGTTTAATTTTCTTTGGGAAATGTTAGATTTCTGGAATTTAAATTTTATAATCGAACACTTATTATGAATGATATATCACCTCGAAAGGTGAACATATTGTTCCCTAATAGGTTCAGATTACAAATCTTGATTTATCCTGATTATCACAATCAAACTCAAGGAGAAACAACACACGATCTCGAAAGATCAAAATGATGTTTAATCAATTGTTTGATTATGTTAATTTGAATAGGATCACTAATTTCATAATCAGAACCATGATTGTAATTGACATATCTATCCGAGGAAAGAAAATATCAATTACTATCAATAGTTTGAATATGACGATAATGATTGTCAGGTTTGAATTTTCCAAAGATAATTAATTAAAGGTTTTGAAAAAGATTGATTTCGAAATCAGGTCTGGGTTTCTAAATCTCCTACGAGCGTAAGCCCTCGTAGTTAATTACATCGTAGGAAACCAAAAATTTCCTACAAATACTCTCGATTAAAATAGCGATATGAATTTTCTTTAAGATTTCAACGTTTAATATCAAAGAAGGTTAAGGGACTGGAAATTCAATAAGGATTGGTTCAAGGTTGAGCACTTATTTCTGGAGTCAAAGGAAGAAGAGTAGGAGGTATCTTGAGATTCTGAATTACTTCAGAAATACCTCAAACTATCCTAAGTGTTGGGCTTGAATTAGATTGAAAGATATTTTAATGTTTGAGTGGTCAATTTTATTAGAAGATGGGAATTAGATTCCCGGAAGATTGAGATCTTAGGATTGAAAATCTGCCTCAGATCCTAAGTCTAAAATGGGTACTGAGAATCAGTGACCTGAATCCTGGCTAATGCAATGCAATCCTGGACTTACCCCGGCCTGGATTGGGGAACCAGCTAAACCACCTAAGCGCTTCAAAACCATGAGTCAAAATCTTCATGAAAGAGTGGTTAAGGATGTTATTTAAGATTGAGTTTGAGGAGTTGGGGTTGACATCTAGAGCAGATTCCTAATTGACCCCTTAACTTATGTTGGGTGAAATGCTTAAGCTAAAAATACAATTAAAAATTTAGACTCAATTTTTAATTTATATCTAATGCAATGCATGCTAGTTGACTCGATGAAATGCTTAAATCAACATGTAGCAGTTTTAAAATCAGGCTTAAAATAGGTTTTATCTTAGAGATTGCACAACATCCTCTTGGACAGAACTGCACCCCAATAGGTCAGGTGGTCTGCCAAAACCCGCAGGCGGGGAGGTGCCTAACAAGGTAGAGAAAGGTTAATATGAATGCATGAAAAACTCCCGGCGAGTCTGGGCTTACTTCTTAAGAGCGTTAGAGTTTCTATCTGAGCTTAAAATTTTTAATTTTGTTTAAGTAGAAAAGGTTTATGACCGTACCCTCACGAGCCTCCGATCGGGTTCCAGGCTAAATAAAAATCGACATGCAAGAGCACCGAATAAACTGCTAAAAGCATGCGGGTCCTTAATCGCAATCAACACATCAATCAAATTAATTAAATAATTAAATTAATTAAATAAATGCTCAAACTGAAAGTCCATAGGCAAGTGCCTTTTAATAATACAACCCAGGGTCTGTAATAAAATAAAGTGGCCGGGTACCACTGACTACAACCTGGATTCTACTCCTAAGACTCAAGTGACTTTGAGATTTGAGATTCTTCTCGTTCTTCACTTCTTCGTCTTCTTGGAACTCCTTGGATCGTCGGGTCTAGATATCCAAATGAAAAGAAACTCCCCTAGATAGGAGTGTTATCTTTTCTCTTTGGATATTTGAAATTCATCCTGATTTGGATCTCCAAATGGATAGGAACTCTCCCCTAAGGGATGTTCCTTCCTCTTTGGATTCCAAATTGGATGTTTAAACATCTCAATCTCAAATCACTTTAAATTTATAACTCAAATATCATCTCAAATTACATCAATAAAAATTTAAAAATCTAGACTCAACATCCTGCAAGGTTATCCTAATAATCAACAGTTTATATAAACATCCCAAGCAGTTATATATTAAAAATTAAAAATGCTCAAATCAGCCACACTTGGCCATACTCGTTTAATTTTAAAGGGGGTCTTAGCATGCTTAGCACCTGTACAATTTAATAATTATGATTTTGCCCCCTTTATTTTTAAACGCCCTATATGAGCATGACCACCTGCATAAGATTAAATTAGTACAAAATGTCCCTAGCCTAGGGGTAGATCTAACGTACAATCAAATCAACACAGAGTGCTGTAAATAAATAAACAATCACATCAACATCAATTACTTAAATCTAGCAACCAACATACAACGAAAACCACGGAAAACTCGGCACACGCAAGTAGCAGAAAAGTAAACACCGGCCTAACCTAAGACTATAGTTGGTTGTCCTAGCAAACCATCTAAAGTGTGTGAGGTAGGTTGTGTGGTTTTGATATGTCCTAAATAGGCACTTGATTGAAGTTGCTTAATGTTCTGGTTGGTTGAAAGGCTTGAGGGAGATTTAATTTGAATTTAAATATTAATGACTTGAAATTGATTTTAAACTTAATTTTAATTATTTGTTGGATACCACCTTTGTTTCACACCGAGGCCGTGAAGTTTATTTCACCTTTCTTGGGGCTAATTTAATAGCCTCGTAGGCCTGGGTTACCTAGTGGTACCCGGTATAATTAAGTGATTTGAGTTTAATTAATGTTTGAAGGTTGATTAATTTTATTCAAATTGATTGGTTGCTAGTTTTAAGTTTAAATTAATATTTTCTGGAATTTTGAATGATATGTTGAATTTTGGGATTTTCTGGATTATTTTAATGATTTAATTTAAGGGTCAAAATTTGAATTTTTGATTTAAGGTGTTTTCTAGAAATTTAATATTTTATTAAAATACTAGACCTTAATATGATTAGTTAGACAGTAAGTATGCTGAAATTTGATTTTTCTAGATTTTATTATGAAGGTTTGAAGTTTTGACTTGAATTTGAACTAATTTTGACCAAAAGTTGACTTTTTCAAAATTGATTGATTTCTGGAAAATTAACATTTTTAATAAATATTAGACCTTAATATGAATCATATGCCTTTGAGTTTGCTCAATCTGGAGTTCATTTGAATTGGTTATGAATTTTTGAAGTTTTGAGTATTTAATGAATTATTTAAATTATTTAATTGAGGCCCTTTTTTGTGATTTGGATCCAAATGACCTCCAAACTTGTTGAAATCAACTCCAAAGGTCAGGAATGACCTAAGGAATGATTTCCAAATGTTTGGAAATTTTCTAGAATTTTTAATTATTTTTAATTAATTAAATTAATTAAATATTGAATTTCGGGTTCAATTCTGGTCAGTTTGAGGTATTATTTATAATTTTTGGATTTTAATTTGATTTATTACAATTTCTGGAAGGTTAAATGGCTTAATTAAGGTTTAAGTTTGATTAGGTTGATTAAGGGGCTTAATGACTTTAAAATTCAGTGGAAAATTTTCTTGAGGCTGAGAATGTCACTAAGTTCAAGTGTTCAAAGTTTCAAGTCGATTGGAGATATATCCTAATTATTAGAATTTTTCTAAATTTTCTAAATGAGTCCTTAATTATTGTCCTTAATGACACTAGGTTAATTGGGTTCAAATCAAAGTCTTTAACCCTTGAACAAACATATGTAAGATGCATATACATAAACACAATCAAATCCTAAATCTAGGAGAGTCCTAAAGCTAGGTGGTGTGTGTATGTCCTAAACATGCAAAGATTAATGTTAATTAAATATGCTTAATTAGATTAATGAATGATTAGATCATAATCATTCATTAGCACTCCCACATGATTTCTATTCAAATATGTTGATCTATATTTAAAATTTCATAGTAGATCTCTCAACCTAAAATATTTAAGTATCCATATATATATTTCAAAATATGTTTAAAATATATACTTAATCTATACATGAAATTATATATAGACATAGGTTTTAAATTAAGAATACTTAAGACATGATTAGGGTGACTTTAATATCCAAATGAGAGATTTACTGATCTACCAAGTTTGTTTAAAAATAAAATTCTTTAATTTTCAAAATAATTAAATTAGTATTTAATTAGATATTAATTAAATACTAAAATAAATAAGTAATTAAAATAACTTAAAATTTATCAAGTTTTGATTTCAAACTAAAGTGCTTAATTTTTTGAAAATTTTGATATATTATACTTAATTTTCTGATTTAAAATGAATTTATTATGAATTTTTGAAGTTTAAATCAATTAAAAGGAATTTTTAAATAGTTTTAAATTAATTAAAGACTAAAAATAATTAAAAAAAAAAAGTTAATTTAAAACTTAAGAATTTTCTGTAATTTTAAAATTATTTAAATATATATACATATATATATATATATATATATATATATATATATATATTAATTTTCAAAAATATTTAAATCGTTAATCATTAATTAATATTAATTAATAATTAAATATTTAGTTAATTGAAACATAAGATATAGTTTAAATTGATTTAATTTTAAAATTAGAATAATTTAAAAATAATTACTTAATTATTGAATCTAAAAAAAATAATATTAAATTAATGAATATTAATTAATTAATTAATTATTAAAATATTATACATCATTTTTAAGTAATATTAAATAATTTAATTAGATTTTATTTGAATTTTCAAATATTTTTAAGATTAATATTAAATTTAAAATTAATTAAGTATTAATTAATTATTTAAATATTTAATTAGAATATTAAATGTTATTTAAATATTTTAAATTATTTTAAAATTTTAGAATATTTTGAATAATATTTAAACTTTTCTTAATTAAAATTAATTATTAATTAAAATATTAAATCATTTAACATCTAGTAAAGTAATAGATTGTTTAATATTAATTAAGATATTAAAATTAAGTATTAATTAAAGTTTTAACATTATTTATTATTAATTAAGATTTTAAAATATTTGATATTAACTAAAATATTAAAATAATTGAATTATTAAGTAAAATTATAAGTTGTTTAATATTAATTAATATTATAGATTATTTAATGTTAATTAAAATATTAAATAATTTAATATTAATTAAAATTTTAAAATAATTTAATATCAATTAAAAGTATAATATACTTTATATTAATTAAAGTATTAAGTAATTTAATATTAGTTTTAAAATCATTTAATATTAATACTTAATGATTAATATATAATAATTAATATTTAATATTAATATAGTTTAAAAATATAATTATAAAATTAAATTAATAATATTTAATTTCTGAAATATATTAATATATAATATATATATATTATTTAATATTAATTTAATATTTATTTAAAAGAAATTAAAATTTAAAAAGATTTAAAAAAAAATAAAAAAAATGCGGCGAGGATGCCACGTGGCGGCCCCTGATTGGCCGCTTCAAACCGCGGCCAATCATTGGTAATGATTGCGCCGCCGCGCAATCATTACCAATGATTGCAGCGGCGGCGGCGGCTGACTTAACCACATCAGCGACGCGGATCAACCGTTGGATCATCCACGGTTGAGTTTGACGACTCCGATTTAGCCGGACAGAGCGCGGAACCGCAGATCTCACCACGCGGTCGAACGAAACCGTGGAGGGCCTCGATCTGGACCATTGATCGCAAGATCAACGGTCCAGAAAATGCGCAGTTGAACTTAGTTCAACCGAAACCCTAGAATGGATTTTTTTGCTTCGTGTGCTCGATCCGGTTAACCAAATTATATAAAATTTTAAACCTAGATCGTCTATATGAACAGAAATGATGTGGAATAATCTTTTTGGGTTAAAACCTGCTCTATAAAAAGCTATTTAAAACCAAACTCTATGACCTAAATCTAAGAGTTTAATGAATTTTTACCGTTAAATCTCGAGGGTTTTGATTCGGTTGAGCTTGTAGACTGTCCTCGTATATTTCTTCTCTTGAATCCGTAGTCTAAAACACTCTAGATCGTCTACTTTGGGCCTTGGACGGATTATAGTTTGAGCTCGTTGGAGGGTCATCGCCGGCGGGACTTTGACGGTGGGTTTTGATCGGGAGTGAATGAAGGAGGAGTTTTGAGCTTAGGGAACCTGGGGGCTGGATTTGGAGGAGCTTGAAGAGTGAGAGAATGCAAAAGTTTGAATGAATGCTCATTTCCTCATTTTGCCCTATTCAATCCATTCCAGATTGAATGGACGGCTAGGATTAGCTAGGGCAGCTCCTGGATGCATGCCATCTGTCCCTGGAGTTGTTGGAATGGCAGGAGAAAGGACAGCCCAAGGACGCCTAGGTGGAAAGGCATTGTTGTCCTCATCCTATGCATGTGAAAATGATCCAAGGCATTGGATCTTGATCTAATGGTTTAGAATAGTCATAAGAATATTCTAGAGCCCATTTAAACAGCTGAAAGGATTTAAATCAAAATGCATTATGTTTAAGGGGGGTTTTGACCAAGTTTGACTCATATAAAAGCTTGGTTCGACCACTTGACTAGTCCCCATGCCACATGGCAGCTAAGGTGGCATGGGGGGAGGCCTTGGATGCTGGATTGATTACTTGAATGGGTTTAAAGCTTGAGGATTAAAGTATGGATGAGTTAGAGGGGTTTTAAAGAGGTTTAAGCATGTTTTGACTTACATAGGCTTCTTGTTGACTAGTCAATATCCAAATGGACTGATGAGGTGGCATGATAGGATGTCTTGAGTTGATAGGGAGGCTTTGGAGGGGATTCAATGTTCAAGGGTTAGAGATTTGAATGCATACATATGCATGAGAGGGAGTTTGACCAAATATTAAAGGTTTGACTTGGTCAATGCTACTTGGGTTTGCCTAACCCAATGGTTTAAATATGTCCAAATCATGAGGTGAATTGGTTTTGAAAACTTAATGAAGTTTTGGAGATTTGATAAGGTTCAAATGGCTTGAAATGATATCCTGTCATGAAAGGATCATATGTTGAATGGGTTTGACCAAATGAAGACTCATAGTGATTTGACTTCAAGTTTGTTTAGATATACTTGAATGAGTCATTGATGTGAAATTGAGAGTTTGAAGCTCTTAAAAGGCTTGAATTGAATGGTTGAGTTGATTTTGAGCTAAATGAGTCAAATTTGGCTAGATTTGGACTCAGTTGACTAAGTCAACTATTGACTGGGTCAATGGATCCAATCAAATCTAAATCATTGGGGAATGTAATCAAAGAAGTTTGAATGGGTTTGAAGCTGATGTGGAGCTTGATTCAAAATGAATGAGCTTAAGGGTTGAACTGGTCAAACTAGGTTGACTTGGTCAACCAGGTTGACCCAGGTCCAGGGTTTAGACTCAACAAGTTTGAAATGACATTTGAAGTCTGGTATAAGTGTTTTCAGGGATCAGAATGATCATTTAGTTCAAAACACCTATTTGGGCCCTTAATGGGCTTAATGGGTCAACTGTGTTGACTTGGTCAACCAGGTTGACCCAGGGTCAGGGACTGGGTCCAGCCAGTTCAGAATGATATTCTGAGTCTACTGGTGGTGGTCTCAAAGTCTGGGGAGGTCATTTGGTCAAAATGACCTATTTGGGCCCTTAATGGGCCTTTTAGGTCAACCCTGGTTGACTTGGTCAACCAGATGGGTCCAGGGTCTGGAAATGGGTTCAACAGGTTTGAAATGATATTTGGAGACAAATGGTGGTGGTCCCAAGGTCTGAGGAGGTCATTTGGTCAGAATGACCTGTTTTGACCTTAAAGGGTCCGTTTGGTCAAACTAGGTTGACTTGGTCAACCAGGTTGACTCAGGGGCTGGAAGTGGGTCCAACAGATTTGGTTTGATATTTGAAACTTGCTGGAGGTGGTTGCATTTGATTTGGAGCTCATTTGACCAAAGTGACTATTCACACCCCATAGGGGTATTTTGGTCATTTTGACCCCTGGTCAACTGGGGGTCAAATTGAGTCCAACAAAATACATTTTATTGCTTAATGGGTCATAATAAAGGATCTAGAAGTGATTTGGAGCTTTGGAGAAAGCTCCAGGATCAAATCCACTGGGTGGTAGGTCCAGTGGCATAGACTATAAATATTTGAAGGTTTTACAGCCTTTGGATTTTAATTCAGTTTCTGGGGTTAGAGACCTCAGAATGAGCTCAAATTTGGAGGGTTGCCTCTAGAGACATGTCACATCAGTGTGGAACTGATAGATCTTGAATCAGAGGTTATTTGATAGGGTTTTAAAATGTTTAAAGATTTGCTGGAAAAGGCTTTCAGGACTTAGACCTTTAGCCTTGGATTTGAATCTGGAAATCTGGTTTTTGAATTGGATTTTGAGCTTGAATGATAGGGTTTGAATTAATTATAGATTGAATTAAGGCTTGGATTGATCTAAAAGAATCTTAAGATTTAGAATAGGTCCTGGAGTTCAGATCAGCTTGAAGGAATCCTAGGGTCTAGAATAGATCCTAGGGACTGGAGTCTGGGATTTAGAAGGTTCTTAGGATCTAGAATAGAACCTAAAGTCTAGATTCTAGGAAGATCCTAGGGTCTAGATATATCTGAGGTCTAGGAGAAACCTAAGACCTAGACTGATCTAGAGTCTGGGTAGATCTAAGAATTTAGAGTCTAGAATAATCCCAGGATCTGGAATAGATATTGGGATCTGGAATCTAGGGAATATCCTAAAGCTTTGGATTCTAGAATGATTCTAAGATCTAGGATTTTCAAAAGTCTAAGATCTAGAAGAATCCTAGGGTTTAGATTCTAGGAAGATCCTAGGAACTGGAAGAATTTAAAGGAATCCTATGGTCTAGAACAGATCCTATGGAATGAAATCTAGAGGGATCTTAGAGTTTGAATTCTAGGAGATTCTAGAGTCTAAGAAATCCTGAGGTTTAAAGTTAGGAATATCCTAGGGTCTAGGGTCTAGAATAACCCTAAGATCAAGGAATCCTATTATCTAGAGGAATCTTAGGATCTAGAGGCATCTCAGGATATAGAAATCCTAAGATCTAAGATAGGTCCTAAAGTCCTAGATAAGTCTGGAAATTGAATCTAGATTGAGCTAAAATCTAGATTAATTAGAGGTTAAAATTATATTGAGATCTGGATTGATCTAAGATCAGATTGATCCTAGGGTTAGGATTAAATCCTAAAGATTGGAATGATCCTAAGGTCTGGATTGGTCCTACTGACCTCATACAAAAATGAGGTCAACAGCACCATATGTGAGAAATATTCCCAACATTCTAAAAACACTCATCCATTTATTGATAGGTGTACTGCCTATAATAGTGGATCTTTTTTTCATAACACTCATCAATTGAAGAATCATTCCTTTAATTAAGAATGTCATAATTGGAAAGGAGCAAGCCCATGAAGCTTATCCTTTGAGGATTGAAGGCATAAGATGAAAGAGTCTCAAGCTTGAATCTTTTAACTTTCAAAAAAGGCTTGCCAAATAGGGTACCATCATGATGGGGCACACCAAATTAATTATAGAATAGAGTTAGTTTGGTCAATTTAAAGATTCCTAAGCAAGACCTCCTCATAATGTCAAAAGTTCCTCCACCACCATAACCTAATCCAAAACTTCTTGACAATGTTAGTTTAACTCTTCATTAGAAAAGAAAAAAAAGTTTAAATCTTCATTTTCATGCTGCTCAACTAGATTACAATATCACAACTCAATCCGTTATGACTCATAGAGAGGTAGGTTATACTGCATTGAATTGGGATAGACCAACCCAAAATCTAAGTTTTGAGGGCTGTTCAGATTTTTTTTAATTTTATTTAAACATACGACAGAGCTTTTAATTTCCTCCAATGAGCAGAAAATAAATTCATCCATAAATTTCTATTCTTTTCATTCTTTATTAAAATGTATAAGGAGCATTTACATTACAATATATGGATACAGACTAAATAAAATAAATGAATAATTAGCCATGATTATAAAAAAATAAAAATAAACCTACACAGACTCGGACATATCAGATCTTGAATACCCAGTTACTCAATGAGCTCTTTCCACTTTTTCTAACCTAAAATAGAATGCATAATAGGTGTGATCCAACACATCTCAGTAGATCCCAACCACCAATATAAATTTCCAAATATTAACTATGTTAGTCATCGCTACAAGCATTAACATTCACAGTTGCTGAAAAGGTCGATGCCTCCACAAATGCCAAGGTGGATGCCCATCCTTGCCATGCTGAAGCCCACTGACACACATTGTCACCACCAACATCTATGCTTATTATTGCCACTAATCTCATCACCTATCAATACAAATAAAGTCGATGATTACTTTCCCCAACAAGGTTTGTGCTTAAAATCACCGATAATGTCAACTCATGTTATTAACAAACCTCGATGGCTGATATAACACCATTTTTGACACCAAATGTCATAATCATTATCGATGTATAAGTTTGCTACCTTCATAAACACTGACGTCAATACCACTGTTGATGTTTTTCATCTTCAATAAGGCTAGCACCCATCATTCATATCATGTTCATTACAAGTCATTTTTACTTTGGCTGATGAATTCCATTTTAGCTGTAGATCTCTCATCATAAGGTTAACAATTGGACTTACCATTTTCGTCGCTTGATTGACCACTTAGGCACTTCAAGGCTCATATTTTCATGATGAAAGTCATCTTTCATTTTTCATAATTATTGTCTACTATACTATATTAATGCTTCTCTAATTATAGTGAAGCTTATTCTTTATAATAGATAACTCAAATTAGTGAAACATCTTAATTGGATAAAAAAACTCATACCTCTTATGTTCTGCCCTAAACTTATATATATATATATATATGTTAATGTAATGAACTTTTTGTCTCTTTATCAGCCAAAATACTTCAACATGCAACATTAAGAATTTTGCTTAAGTTTTTGAACTTCATATTAGAAATATTAGAAATGACATTTCTTTATTAGATTTATATGAGAATTTGACTCTTTATAGGACACAAAGAAGAGAAAAGATTCATGTAACTGGCCTCACATAGAGGGATAATAGATTGTTGTTGTTGTTGTTGTTTTGAACTTCATATTAGTTTAATAAAATATCCCAAAAACCAAAAAGTAGTCATCAAAATTCTCCGAAAATTTTATAACCAAGTTCTCATTAATTTCATATTTATTATAACCTCAATTTTAATTAGATAATCATTCCTGTTTCTTCAATATAATTTTTATAATTCTTTATAATAAAAATAACCAAAATTCTAATCAAAATTGAACTTCAAAATTACCGAAACCGACAGAAAATCACCCTAACGGATTTGTTAAAAATTGTGCGAAATTCAATTTCTATCAAGATATCTGCATATTAGCTAGTTAAAATTTAATAACTGATATCTTAAATATTGGCCAAAAAAACACCCAAAGTACGTAATGAAATGAAGTTTTTGTTCTTTATTCTTATTACAGCTGGCTTATAATAACAAAAGAAAGTCAACGTCAGGTTCATTTTATTAAAAAATGATTCACATTTGTAAAAAAATTATTGCCCATTGATATTCATTAGGTGGCCTAAATTATAGCTAAAATGGTTAACCGCACCAAATTAGTTGCTCATCATTTTACTAGTTCGTTGGCCCAGATGGCTCATCCACCTAGCAATCCCCAATTTTCTTAATTAGGAGCCGGCACAAGAGCACTAGTTAAAAATTAGCACAGATTCACCAAATGCATCTAATAAAATAATTAGTAAATTGAACAATAGTCAACTTAGCCTTTAATAGGTTCTTAAGGGAACTCAACCCAGATGGTCACACATTGTCAAGTCTCAGGATCTAATGGAAGAATTAAACTCTTTAACCTATTTTTTTATCAACCTCAAAAAAGAATAAACAAAAACCAACTAAATAATTCAAAATAATATTAATAAGCCAAAGTATCATCAAATTTCATTTCTCAAAATCACATATACAGTAATTCAGTTTATACAGTGACTGTACATCAAAATGAAGAACTGGATGATCAAAATACTTTAAGACTCGATCTTGACAGACTTGATCTTATCATTTTACTCCACAGGGCGTTTTCATTTTCTTGAAATAATAGAGGAATATCATTAAGTGAGCATAACCAGCTTTGTAGTATATAATAAATAGTTTGAAAAGATATCAAACTTAAAAATAAAATTCTATAAAAAATCTTAAATAAATGTTTTAAATAATAAAAATCATAGAACTCACCTTCTAATATATATATATATATATATATATATATATATATATATATATATATATATATATATCATTAAGATATTGTGAAGTGTCAGCTCATGTTTGGTGAGGTGTACATCTTACTATGTCTAAGATACTTTAAATGAAAAGGTTTATCTTTGAGTAAATATTGTGCATTTAAAGAATTCTTGAACATCCATAATAAAAAAGAAACTCTGAACCCTTAAAACTATAATAAAAGTTGTAAGATATTAAAAACTTAAATTAAAATTATTTTCACACACTTACATCATCCTCTCTTCCCCTCCTTTTATAGTCACACCAAAACACTACTTCAAGGTTTCTAAAAAAAATCTATTACATTAACTCCTCTTGAAATATGAAAGAACACTCACAATAACTATTCTTGGAATATGAAGGAACACTCACATTAACTATTCTTGGAGTAAGAAAGAACACTCACATTAACTATTCCTGGATATAAAAGAATACTGACTTCTAGAGCTTTCTTGAAGCTTCCTTCTTCTTGAACCTTCCATGGCCAAAATTCCTCCATAGCCTTGTTATCCTCAAATGCCACAAATGATGCCATGTCACCACTTTGACTAGAAAAGTCAATATACTTCTAAAAGTTGATATAAAACATAATATAAACTACATATAAAATATATTATAAGATAATATAAGACTCTCCTCATGTTTATGATTTGAGTCATTATCACAAAGGTAACTAGGATTAGCTTCCAACAAAACTCCCCCTTAATCCTAGCTCTTCTTTCTTCAACATATCAAGTCTTTCTCTCATCTTCAAGAACAAATCATTCTTTAGAGATTTTATAAATATATCAGCAATTTGATCATTTGTTCTTACATGTTCAAGAACAATCTCTTTGCATGCTACTTTCTCTCTAATGAAATGAAATTTGGTGTCAATGTGTTTTGTCCTCTCTAATGCACTAGATTCTTTGCCAATTCTATTGCTAATCTATTTTCCACATAAATTATTGTTGGTTCTCCATCATATATCATAAGAGATCTCATAAGTCTCTTGACCCATACACCATGGCAAACACATGCAGCAGCAACAACGTACTTGGCTTCACAAGTACTAAGTTTCACTATTTTTTGCTTCTTACTAAACCATGTAAATGTTGTATCACCAAGAAAGTAGATGAGCTCAGTTGTTCTTTTTCTTTCATCAACATCATTACTCCAATCACCCCAAATAATCCTCTAAAGAAAAAAGCGTCACAATTCTTATAATGTAGCCCAAAAGAAATAGTCCCTTTAACATACCTTAAGAGTCTTTTAGCAATATTGAAATGATTTCTGTTGTAGTTTCCATATACCTGCTTACCACCCAACTACATATAGTATATATAGACGAGTTCATGTTAAGTATCTATGGCTTCAAATGAGAGTCTTTTAATAGGTCAGATTAATGAGATTTTCATCATCATGTCTTGATAATCTTACTCCAACTTCGATAGAAGTAGATACCGGATTGCATCTTACTCCAACTTCAAGATTTCTTTAGCATATAATTCTTGAGTAATAAAGAATCCTTCCTCTATTATTAATGTTTGGATCCCCAAAAAGAAGACCATATGACCATAATCAGTCATATCAAAGTCTTGCTTCATCTTTTCTTTGAAATCAATAATCAAGTCTTCATAGCTTCCTGTGATAATCAAGTCATCAACATAAAGATACAAAAAAATTAAATCATCACCTTGTTTCTTCAAATGTACAACATGTTTAAATGGGGGTTTTTCAAATCCAATCTTCTATAGGTGTCCATCAATCTTTTTATTCCATACTCTTGGAGCTTGCTTCAATCCATAAAGAGCCTCTTTCAATTTCAGCACTTTGTCTTTGTTCATCACAGCTACAAAACCTAGTGGATGATCTATGTGCACTTCTTCTTCAAGTTCACCATTCAAGAATGTTGATTTAACTTCCATTTGATGTAGGTTCTAACCTTTTTGAAGCAAGAAATAAATATTCTTATAGTTTCCATTCTAGCAACTGGAGAAAATACTTCTTCATAGTCAATACCTTCCTTTTGCTTAAAGACTTTGGCTACCAACCGAGCTTTGTACTTTGTCACTCTTCCATTAGTATCTATTTTGATCTTGTAGACCCATTTGACTCCAATAGAACTCTTCCCTTGGGGTAAATCAACAAACTCCCAAGTTTCATTCTTCTTAATCAATGTGGTCTCTTCAAGTATGGCTTGTTGCGATTATTCATCTTTGAAGCATCTTCATATGAGAGAAGTTTAGTCTCTATAAATAAACAAAATAATGTAAAGTTTTCAATATTTGGAGGTACCTCATTTATAAACAAAATAATGTAAAGTTTTCAATATTTGGAGGTACCTCATATATTTCATTCAAGCTTTCAATATAGATGTTGAGTAGTGGCCATAAGAGCCATTGTTGTTATTCTGATGAGAACAAATCCTATGGATTTTGGATGGATATGGATTTAGAGAATAGTGCTTCATGCACTGATTATCTTTTGCTTGTTTATATAGTTGTGTTATAATGCATATGAGCTTATTATCATTCAAATAAAAGGGTATGTTTAGTTTATTTTCAATTTTTAATTAATTTTTTGTGCAAAGTGTTATTTCTATTATTTACATTTAATTTAAATTCTTATTTATGCTTAACTATTGAATATTATTATCTATATAGTACTTGCACTTTGATTGCTTATTTTATTAGAATAAAAATGATTATTAAAAATTATATAAAATTAACATAATAATAAAACTGTAGATAATAGCTTGAATGAGCATAATTCATAATTTGAAAAGCTTGATAATTAACTAATATAGATCACATAAGTTATTGACTTATTTTGAATGTAGAAACTATAAACTAATGCATTGACTACTACATTGAAGAATGAGTGATTGAGTTTAGGGAATAGAAGTGGATAACTTAAATTAGGAAGAACATAATGAACATAAAAATGGAATTAGAGATCATAGTAAATCCTGACAAAAAATTAATTAGGGTTACTAGAAGATGAACGTAAAACTGATATTCAAAAAAATTAATTATGTAGTCCACAAGTAAAAAAGAAGTAAAAATATGAAAAAATAAAATGAAAATTTTGAAAAAATGGGAAAGATTAGAACATTCAAAAATTTGTATCCGTTAAAGCTCGAGTAAATAAGAATCCTAATATTTTAAATCAAATAGGATAAGGTGAGTGAACTAATACATATGATAATAAACTAATGTCTTTCTAATTTAACTACAAGCACAACTAATCCCTAAATGGTATATTATTCATTTATAAAATTTGAAGTCAATCTTACACATATACTCATAGTGGATAGATTCAATGCAAGGAATAACAATGGTGACTGATTGGATAACTATTATAACCTTTCAAATTAGAATTATAACTTCAAGTATTCCAAATTACATTTAGACTGGGATGTATTATTTTATACTTAGTAATTTTATATTATCAAATTTTATTTTAGCTATTAAGTTAATCAATAGGTGATTTCACCATTGCTTGAGGACAAGCAAGAGTTTAAGTAGGGGGGGATTTATTAAGTGTAAGTTATGTACTATTTATTATGTTTTAATTCAGCAAAAATATATTATTTTAGTTGTATTGTGTAAGAAATATTTAGGAGAAGAAAATAATTCACAACTTTTGAATGAGTGCTATGATGCCCACAAATTCAACACCACAACATTGTTATCTATAATGCCCCAGTGCCTTATTTGTACATTATAGTGCTGACCACTTAGGAATTTAAAGAAAAATTGCTGCCCTAGTGGATACAAGGTTAGCCTTGCAGTATTAGAAATCTACAATGCAGCACTTGAGTCTAGAGAATTTAAATACCGAAGCACCAATCATCACAACGTCATAGTGACATATTGAACTTTTGAGCGCTACAATGCTTAACTTTTATAGCACTGTGGTGGAGCAATTGTCAACTAAAGGATATGTTGATTCAACTAAAGGATATGTTGATTCAACAAAAAAAACCATGCTAAGTCAGCACAACACCGCAGTAAAATAAGTTTTATAGCACTAAGGTGCTAGTTCATTTTACACCACCACAACTAACCATATTAAGTGTTGCGATGCCTAAGTCCGTTCTTGCACTTGTTATAAATAGTTTTTTATTCTTTTGTTTGAGAGGGAGTTAGTACTGATAGAGTTCTATCAATTAAAGTGGAGTCTTGAATTTTTTAATGTCTTCCTTTAGTTTCACCATAGAGTAAATTCTAAGGGAGGCAGGGAAGTGCATGATACTTCCATTTAGGGATCTTAGCCTGTATTGTGTGAGCAATTCTATTATTGGAGGAAGAAAATGAGTGGAAAATATCAATTGATTTATATTATTAATTCTCCTATATCATTTTCTTATAAAAATAAAATGAATATGAGTTTGCTTTTTATGTTAATGATGTAAGCATATAACAAGTACTAATGTAGACTTATGCTTTGAATTACTTTGTAGATGTTCTCAATTTCTCTTATTCTTTATTTATGCGTTTATTTAATGCATATAATATCCATGTATGTAGTTCATATCTAGTGTGATATATTATCTCAATGGAGAAATATTAGAGCAAATAGGAGTATTAAATGGAATGTTGGCATACCTAGACATAAGTTGTTAAACCTTCTAGGTTTTATGAAAATATTATAATTATAGGAAGGACAAAAACCTTCCTTTTCCTCCCTATATGCTTGTTAGAGATCTAGGGATGCTTATATTTTGATCCATATTTAAAATTAAGAGTTTTATTAGAAAAACTATATTATTTTGCATTCATTAATCCAAAATACTTTATTTACATTATATCTAATTTTCTCGCAAGTCTCTATTAAGTTGCAAAAACTCAAAAACATATATTTTACATTCAATAGGATAAATTATGCATCTAGATTAAATAGTCATAATTTAATTACAATTAAGCCGAACACCTTCTCGTGGGATCGACACTCTTCTCTGTCACTTTATTACTTAATCTATACGTATGCTTATGTATTTGAGGCTTTCATTATTTTTATATTAAAGAAAACCTAAGTATTAGTACTGGGGCACTATGAAAATAATGTTATAGAGCCATTAGAGTAGCGCTGAATGTAATATTTCATTACTATTAAAATAACGTTATAGAGCCATTATACTATGTATTAATACTGGAGCACTGTGAAAATAGGTGTAGCATTATGATGCTTGAATGTACAATGATGCGACATTGTATTATGACTAACTTTTTTGAGATTTCGATGCAATATCACCAAACTTAAATGTTGCAGCACTTAACACACAAACGTTTTGGTGCTTTAAGAGAAAAGGTTGCAGTGATAGCTTAATTTTAGCATATGATTCAAAATACTTAGATAAATATGATATGATAATTTAGTCAAAAATTATAACTAGTAAACTTATAATAAACACATCTACAACAATTTTCACAATACCCATAACTCATATAATAACAAAAAATACTTCACACAACTAATATAAAAACATTTATATCAACAACATAAAAATACTTTGCATAAATAACATAAAAATACTTCAAAAAAATAAAATTACTAAGATTTTTCACCACAAGGATAGGGTTGCCTCGCAAGTAGCCCTATGTTTTTAGTCTTCAACTAGATTTGCCTAGATCTAATATTTTTGGCTTTATCACATCACTACTACTCCTCAACCGATCCAAACTTTGATCTTTCCCTTTTTCCTCAAGATTAATTTTAGTGGTACTGGATAATGTGCCATGGAGCCTACCACTGAAGGGAATTGCTAGCTGTCCTAATTGATTCTCCAAATTTCTAATGGCTATAGCTTGCCTCTGTAATTGGTTTCCCATGTGAAGCACTAAATTTTCAAAGAATATCTTCTTATCTTTAAATTGATTATTTTGATTAAAGCCTAGTATATAAGAAGGTCTAGCATTCATTACAAGTTGCTGAGGATTATTCCAAGGTCCTACAGAGTTGCATTAGTTTACATTCCATTGTTTTCCACCATTATTATTACTCCAACTAAAATTAGGGTGGTTCCTCCAACCTGATTGCATGTATTCGAATAGGGATTATTTGATCTTCTATTAACATTCACATTTTCAAACCCTTGAGCACTAGACTCATCGGTAGAATTCAAATCATTCTCTTCCAAATGTATAGGTGATCCCAATACTGAACTACCTTCAAAATTATCTAACTTCTTAGACATGGCAGTTAACTGAGTAGTTAAAATAGAAAAAGCATCCAATTCATAAATTTGGCTACTCATAATATTCACCCTATTAAAAGTCCACTAAAAGTAATTTGTTACCATTTCCTCTATCAAGGGATAAGCCTTATCAAAAGGTTTTAGCATTAAAGATCTCTTAGCTGCCACATCAATTATAAACCTAAGGGATCCTACAAGCCCATTATAAAATATCTGAATCACCAAATAATCAGTTAAAGCATGATAAGTGCACTTTCTAAGTATGTCCTTAAAATTTTCCCATCTCTCATAAATTGAATCTCCATCAAATTAGAAAAATGAAGTAATATCATTCCTAAGCTAAGAAATTTTGGAAGGTGGAAAGTACTTAGCTAGGAACTTATATGCCAACTCATTCTAAATGGTTATAGAGCCGAGGTGAAAGGAATTCAACCAATTTTTTTTAGCTTTGTCCCTTTGAGAAAATGTAAACAAATGAAGTCTAATAGTGTCATCACTAACTCCATTGTGCTTGAATATTGCATAAATTTCCAAGAAAATAACTAAAAGTAAGTTGTGATCCACAATAGTTCCCCCAAACTAAGAGTTCTAAACCATTTGGATAATGGTAAGTTTCAGCTCAAAATTATTGGTTTGGATAGTAGGTCAATTGATACTATGATGAATTCCATGTACTAAGGGATTGACATACTCCTTAAGAAGTCTAATATGGTCTTGATCTGGATTTGGTTTGGCTATTCCTATAATTAAAATCTTTTTGATTTTTTAAGATTTTTATAAAGGTCATTTCTATTTCAAGGTCAAATAGTAATGTCCCTTACTAGATCTATTATGCATATACTAACATGGGGAATAAATATAATAAAGCAAATTGAAAATAACAAGTACAATAATAGTCATAAGTTCACAAGTCACAAATAACAAAAATAACAAAAATACAAATATAACTAATAATCAAGTAGGATTAAATATGTAGATAATATAAAGAGAATTACAAATACACTTGTTCGTTCCTCGATAATGATGCCAAAAAACTTAACGTGGGGTGAGCTATATAGTGCATATGAATTGTCTTACTATTATGAATATATAATATATAAGCTCCCAAATAATGCAAGTACATGTGCCGATCAAGTAATAAAGTTTATGAGAGACTATCGATCCCAGGAGAAAATATGGTGCTATAACAGATTCTAGTATTGTCTGCTCAAGCTAATGAATTTATCCTATGTAATAAAATAAAAGGTAAATAATATAACTACTGAGAAATGCTAAAAAATAGTGAAGATATATAGAATTAAAAATGTTATGTGCTAATGATGGTGAATAAACCTATGTTTTCTTAAGTAGACTCATTTATAATAGTTGTGGATCAAGGCATATGCACCCTTAAAACTCTGTCAAGCTTGTTAGGATGTAAAGAAAGGTTTAGGGCCTTCCTATAATTATACTATCTCTATAAAACCTAGAATCCTATGCATCCTATGTCTAGGTATGAAAGAATTATATCTCAATTCTCCTAATTATTCTAGCATTCCTCCATTAAGGCTTGTATCACACTAGTTTTTAACTTTATATATATAACCATATGCATCATCCTCCTAAAGGAGGAAGAGTTATTCATTATGTAGATTTGCATATTTATTTCCAGGAGTCACTTGTTATTCTTACAGTATGGTTAGACACATTACTTGAGTTTGTCCATATAGAGTCCACCATAACACATAGTATGTTTGGAGGCCAAAGGCTTCAGGAACATAATATGACATACATACATCACATTGCATTGGAAAGCTTAAGCTTATTTGTGAAAGTGCTTATGACATACCAAAAGGGGGAGTGAAGTGGTGTTTTAAAACTCATTTACTTAAAAATAAAATCTAAAATAATACAGAAGCGATCAAGCAAAATAATTTACCAACTCAAAAACTAAACAAAAAATAAATATGAATTTTGTGTTTTTTAGAAAATAAATCACATATATATATTTTCTATTTTTTTAACCAAAGATCAATCAAAACAAATCACCAAAATCCTCTTGCAATTATATAATCACAGTTTAACCAAAGTGCAGTAAAAGTAAATTGCAAGTAAAAATAAACTACAAAAAATAAGAAAAATGTAGATAGAAATTTATAGTAGTTCAATCAAATTAACCTACGTCCACTCCCTAAAAGTCCTTCTCTTTGGCTATTACACTAAATAATGACTCTCCTTCAACCCATAGCTAGGCGGAGAAGCTCCTCTCCTTTGATCAAGTGGAGAGTGACCTTTGTAGACTCAATAGACTATCCTTCCTTTTACCTTATCAGCTTGGGGGAGATACAGTCCCTCCTTTCGACTCCTCAATGCAGTGGAGATACTATCTCTCTCTCCTTTTGCCTCATTAGCCTAGCAAAGTTGACTCTTCCTCCTTTCTCTCTCATATCTGACAGAGTTGTTACTCCCTCCTTTATCTCCTCGCAACAATAGAGATGTCGCTCCCTCTTTTCACCTCCTAGTTTGGTGGAGATACTGATGGTCTTTGGCCCCAAAGACACTCCTTCCCTAGAGTTCTTCTCTATGATCTCCACACACACATAACTAGAGGACCCAAGGTGTAGGACAACGAGAGCAATCATGTGAATTCCCTGACATTCCCTTTACTCCCTCAAGGCTCTTCTTATCATAATATGACCCAATATGACCTGATACTGTTGCAAATCTGGATTCAAATATTATAATTTTAATGATAACAAACATTCCTATTTCTGCTCTTATTAACCAACCTTTCAGGTCCATAAGATCAATTGCAATTCAAGCCAGCTTAAGATTGGGTCTTTGTGTGTTTCAAATGTAATTTTTCCCCTTTTTTGAGTCAAATATAATGTAATGAATCCCCAAGCTAAGTAACCTTACACACACGCACTCAGGGGGAGAATTTTAGAGAGTTAGAGTTCCTATTCTATTTTGATCATATTGTCCTAGATGATCGTAATGTCATCCTAGACGATCTATTGAAAATAGAAACCCTAATTAGGATAGCCATGTTAAGTCGGTCTGATTAAGCAGATTATCCTATATGATCCTCATATCGTACAGGGCGATATGCTTAAATCAAAACATCTCAGCCGTCAGACTCATTTAGGCAGGTTTTATTTTAGGAATTCTATCTGATCGTATATGATGATATATGTATCGTCCTGGATGATCCATTACAATTATGCCTAAATTAGTCAGTTGATTAAGAAAAGTAATTAAGGATGATTGATCGATCATATCACTCACCTAGACGACCCGATCGATGTGCTAGATGATATGGCCATATTTGTAATAATCGTACAGGACGATAGGTATATCATCCTAGGTTATTTTGAAATCATCCAACATAGTTGTCCTGGACGACCCAAACTATGTGCTGGATGATATTGGCCATTTTTGATCTAATCGTACAAGACGATAGACATATCGTCCTGGATAATTAAGTCATTTTCTATAAATCATCTAGACTTTTCACCTGGACGTCCTGAACTATATGTTGGATGATATTCTTGATTTTGAACTAATTATCCAGGATGATCTTAGGATTGTCCCGGAAGATCAGAACAAACCTTGTCTTCTAATTATCTAGAAAAACCAGATCATCCAGGTCGAAATCTCTATTTTTGTACGGATCGTACAGGATGATCTTTGATAGCAAGATGAAATTTAGGAAAATTTTTAAGCCCTTTATTTAAGATCTCTTGTTTGTTACTATCGAGATATTTTGCAGCTGTCCTTTTCTGAGAGAGACTTGAGAAGGAGAGAGAGAAAAGGTTGGGAGAGAGAGAGAATCTTGTGAGGGGGATTTTGTGAAGGGTTCATAAAGGTTACTCCAAGCAAGGATTCGAGTCATCTTCTCCAGTCGTCGTCCCTTGTTCCTTAGTGGCTTATTGGGAAGAATCATTAGCAAGAAGATCGAGGTTCTCTGCCTGCTTCAGAAAGAAGTGAAAAGAGGTAAGGTTCTCTACCTGCTTCACGAGGAAGCAAAAGGAGTTTGGGTTCTCTGCCTCATCGGGGTTGGTGAAAATGAGTTTTTGTAAAGGCTTCTCCGCCTTGCTGTGGGAGCAGAAGGAGAGTCACTGAGTTTTAGTACAATACCTAGAGGGGAGGCTCTGGGGAGTGAATGTAGGTCAAGTTGATCGAACCACTATAAAATTTGGTGTGTTCTCTCTTTTACTATTCTGCTTTTTAATTTTTGCACTTTATTTTTCTGTGGATGATCGTGTGATTAAAGTTACTATTTTGGTTGATTAATCATCTCCACATCAATGTGCTATTGTGTTGGTTTTAAAATATTCAAAAAGATTTTCAAAATCTTTTTTGCTTAAGAATTTTTAAAACTACTAATTCACCCCCCCCCCCCTCTTAGTTAGCCTCAGGCTAGTTCATAAGGGTTTAACACCCCTAATAAACTTTCAGATACCACATAGGTCATACCATATATGATCATGACAAGAACTAAAACTAACCCTAAGATCCAATTAGAGAAGTATTGAAATATAACTTTTAATTTATACACTACATAAAGTTGCTACAAAATATAAAAATAAAGCCTAAGACTATAGAATCTCAAAAAATGATATCTATATACCATCTAAAAAATACATTTACAATCTAAGATAATGATAAGTGTAAATTATGTTTTATTTTTATTAGTTTAAATGTGTTATTTTAGTGGTTTGTGTGCCAAAAACACTTAAAAATGGAAGAAAATCTAAAGTAGAATATAGTGTCGCGGCGCCCAATAATTACATGCCGCAACAACCTCCTTGATAATGCCGAGGCATCACATTTTGACATTGTGGTGCCGTGTTCATTATCTTTAAGTGCCATAGTTCCAAATGGTAAGATTGATAGCACCGTGTTTACCATCTTCAAGCATTGTGACATCATAATATATCACACCTTGGCACTAAATCTACCACTCGGGTGTTGCAACACTACAATATACCAGTTGTAACTTTCAAGGGACATGATCTGCCATTGAAGCAACGTGATTGTTCATTAAGTAACTGGTTCACATTAGCAAGTGTCACGGTGGTGCAGAAGTTCCAGCATTAAAGTGCTAATTCTTTTTACACTTTCAAGCACCGCAGCGCCTCCTACTTATTTTTGAGTTTTTCCATAATTAGTAAAGATATTATATTTATAAGAGAGTTCAATCACTTATTTAATTTTAAAATTTTTTAGAGTACTTCTTTAGATCCCTCTTAGAGTTAATTCTAAGGGAGATTAGAGAAGTGCTAAATATAATCATTAGATTATTTTAGTTAGTGTTTGTTTGAGCAACTCTGTACCTTAAGGAAGAAGAAGTGTAGAAGATATACATTGATCCTTCCTTGTGATATCAATATCTTGTATTTTTGTTCTTCTATGATTTTAATAAAAATGAGTTTGCTTATCTTTTCTTCCATGTCTAGCCGATTCTCTAGTTTTGGATTGATGATGTAGAGAACATATTAAGTACTGATGAAGATTCTTGTGCTATAAATTTAAATAATGTTTTCAATATTTTTTGTTCTTTATTTAATGCACATAGTGGTCATATGTGTAGTTAAAATTTAGTATAATGTATAGCCTAAACAGAGAAATATAAGAAAAACTTTGAATAATTAAAATAGTATGTTTGCATACCTAGACATAGGATGTAAAATATGTTAAGTTCTTAAGGAGATGATATAACTATAGAAGGTCAGTAGATATTCGTTTACCCATATCAGCTCGACAAAGATCTACGGATGCATATGTTCTAAATCATATTATAAATAAAAAGTTTATTATGAAAGATATATAATTTATATTCATTAATCTAAAACACTTTATTTAAATATTGTATCCTTTATTTTTACTATTTTTATTCAGTTAACCAATATTTTTATTTCAATAGGATAATTTTATAAATAGAGTAGTAGTTGATTGCTAAAAAGCATACTTTCTCATGAGTTTGACACTCTACTCTATAACTTTATTACTGATTAGACATGTATACTTGTTTATATTAAGTGAGATTTATTATTATTTATATATAAAAAGAAACCTAAACATTATTTAGGGTAGATAGAGCCTAAAACATTTTAACAGTTTGATAGTGCACTCCAAAACAGCCCCCATCAAGTTTTTCACACCGTTGCCAGAAAAGTATTTTATTTTTTACAAATTTAACTATATTATTAAATTAATTGCATAGTTAGACCTACTTATATCTTTTATTTTTAATTGCTTTGATTACTAATTATATATTTGTGGTTATATGTTTTATAGCCATAGAAAGGAACTTTTATGGTTTGGTCCTAAAATTGAGAGAACCCTTTCTAAAATTTGAAATATTAAAATAATTTTGAAAATGATAGAACTTGTGCTATAATAAAATTATTCTATACCTCTTAAGGATTATGCAAACCCTTTAGTAGACGGAATTCATCAGAGCATTGTTTGATTGAAAAAAATATAGTTTTGAAAAAGATTTAATTTTCTTTGGGAAATATTTGATTTCTGAAATTTTTAATATTTGAGATTGAACGCTTACTATGAATGATATATCACCTCGAGGGGTGAACATATCGTTCCCTAATAGGTTCATATTTCAGATACTTTAATTTTATCCTGATTATCATAGTTGAATTTGAGAAAGAACTACATATGACCCCAAAGGGTCAAAATGAGTATTCAATCAGATATTTAACTACAATAATTTGGATAAGAAGATCATTGATCTCACAATCAAATCTACGATAGTAATTGATATATCCTTCCATAGAAAGAAGTTATCAATCACTATTGATAGTTTGAAAATGACGATAATGATCGTCGAATTTGATTTTCCCAAAGAAAGTTAATTAAAGGTTTTGAAAATTTTGATTTTGAAAATCTGGTCTGGGTTTCTAAATCTCCTACGAGCGCAAGCCCTCATAGTTAATTACATCATAGGAAACCAAAAACTTTCCTATGAACACTCTCGATTAAAATAGCGATATGAATTTTATTTAAGAATTCAAAGATTGATATCAAAGAATATAGGGACTGGAGTTTTCAATCGGGAATGGTTCATTGTTGAACACTTATTTCTGGAGTCAAAGGAGGAAGGGTAGGAGGTGTTTTGAGATTCTGAATTACTTCAGAAACACCCCAACCTATCCTAAGTGTTGGGCTTGAATTTGATTGAAAGAGATTTTTAGTTTGAATGATCAATTTTATTAGAAAGTTGGGGCTTATATCCCCGATCATCAGATCGGGAGAATGCCCAGGAAGTGAGGGTAGAGACTAACCTACCAAGTGGGTATGATGTCCCCGGTCAAGATCCCATGGTTTTCCATCGTCCTGAGTTCGTCGGTATCCTTAGCCCACTTAGTCGAGTGCCGACCAGAGGATCCTTGTTAGCAACCATGGGTTACCTCATTCAAGGGGACCTCATAGGCCAAGGGGCTGGGGACCTAATCCTAGGCTGACAAATAGGAGGTGCACAGGTCTGTGGGTAGTGAACCTATGTCTATGTTATCTAACCTAGGATGCTACTTTCATATCAACTATCTTAAAATTAGAAAGGAACACTGGCCTAACCTAAAGCTAGAGTTCGTGTCCTAACAAGTCAATCTAGGTGTGTGTAACAGGCTGTGTGGCTGGGATATGTCATATATCAGGTAATTGGTTAAAGTTATTTAATGTTCTGGTTGGTTGAAAGGCTTAAGGGAAGATTTAAGTTAAAGTTTAAGTCTTAAGGATTTGAAATTAATTTTTAAGATCGATTCTTGATTATTTGTTGGATACCACCTTTGTTGCTCACCGAGGCTGTGAAGTTTAT
The DNA here is from genome assembly GCA_019925795.1 of Dendrobium chrysotoxum. Lineage (NCBI taxonomy): Eukaryota > Viridiplantae > Streptophyta > Magnoliopsida > Asparagales > Orchidaceae > Dendrobium > Dendrobium chrysotoxum. Next base: position 39,517,954 of record CM034303.1, on the reverse strand, counting down.
TTCACCTTCCTTGGGGCTAATTTAATAGCCTCGTAGGCCTGGGTTACCCAGTGATACCCGGTATGATTAAATGAATTAGATTTGATTTAAAGTTTAAATCTTGATGAATCTTAATTAAGGTTTGATTGATTGTTTGTTTTAAAGTTTGATTAACATTTTCTGGGTTTTTAAATCAAGTATTTAATTTTTGAAGTTATTTGAATTATTTAATGTATTTAATCAAAGGGGTTAAATTTTGAATTTTAGATTAAAAATGATTTCTATAAGATTAATATTTTATTAAAATATTAGACTTTAAGATGAGTTAAATGTCTTTAAGTTTGATTGATTTAGAGTTCATTTGAATTAGTTATGAATTTTCAAAGTTTTGATCATTTATTAGAATTATTTAATTGTCTTAATTAGAGAGGTGTTGATGTTTTGAATCCAATTAAGTTCCAAACTCCTTGTAATCAATTCCAAAGGTTAGGAATGACCCAAGGATAGATTCCCAAGTGTTTAGGAATTTTCTGAAATTTTTAATTATTTTTAATCAATTAAATTAGTTAAATGTTCAATTTTATTTAAAATTCAATTAAGCTTAAATTTAAGGTTAGATCAAGAAGGTTTTAATTTTTTTGTATTAAGGGTTCAATTTTGATTAATTTGAGATATTATGTGTGTCTTTGTATTTTAAATTTGATTTATTAAATTTCTTGAAGTTTTGAGGGCTTGATTAAGGCTTAATCTTAAGGGGTTTGATTAAGGGGTTTAAAGAATTCAAACTTTAGTGAGAATTTTCCCTAAAGCAGGGAAAGTCACTAAACTCAAGGGGTTTGAATTTCAAGTCAATTGGATTTAAAGAAGTTTTGAGGCTTAATTGAGGGTTTAACTTTAATTAAATCAATTAAGTGGTTTAATGATTAATCGATTGATTTAAGTTTGATTAAGATCAAGTTTGATAGTGTACACTAATCCTAAGGTATGGTGTCACTAAGTTTTCTATGTTTGATGTTTGATCCCTAAAAGATATATGTGTGAATCCTAGAGTTTGCCTAAGTTCTCTAAGACTCATCTTTAATTATTGTCCTTAATGATGTCACTAGGTTTAATGGGTTTGAATCAATGTCACTAACCCTTTGGACATACATGTGAATGTGAACAAGTTATATCGATAGTACATATTCACTAAATGCAGGAGTCAAGAACTTAAGATTGGAGGAATAACTCAATAAGGAAATCTAGGAGCCCTATGATCTTCTAAGTTTTAAGAAAAACTTACCTGATCACCGGAGCTGATCAACGGTGATTCTGGCCGTAGTACCCTATTTGGAAGAAAGGCCTTGGCTCTGCCCTCCAATCAGCTCCATTAGTACCTCGCAAAAAGGCGAAGAGAGAAGGAGGTGTCAGAATATCATGTATGCGAGTATAGAAGTCACTGTAAATTGACATATAAATGAATATGTGAAAACATGAATCAAATTAAATTATTGAAGCAATTTCAAAGTATATGTAACTTTGCAAGAAATGATTTTAATGTATGTGACATTTTACAAGAATAATTTCAGCAAATATAATGATATGCAAGAGAAGAATTCAGCTCATTCATTGTCTTACAAGAACAATTTCAGCACATATACTTATGTGTAAAGAGAAGTTTCAGCACATATCACACTTCCCAAGAACAATTTCAGCACATGTGGTAGCTTAGAAAAAACAAATCAGCACACATGATCACTTTCCAACACAACCAAAGTAACTCATGTAAAACCCAAGAATGTTCAAAATAGAAATACAAACATATGTATTCTCTCCAGCATTCATACACCTCAAATTGAACCCAAGAGATAGGTTCCCAACTTATTCATTTGCCCCAACTCAACACTTATGCCGTATGAGATTTGAGAAAAGAAAGAAAAAGCGTGGCAACTTCATCTCCTTCCAGTAATTCAAGAAGTCCTCAAACATGAACCATAGAAATTTGCACTCAATCGTTGAAATGAAAGCTTAGCAACATAACCATAATTCTTTGATTTAAATGTCACATAATACCACCGCATGAAGCATCTAAGAAGCTTTCCCAATATCTCAGTACACATTATCAAAGCATTGGTAGGCATGTGGACTCTCCAAATCCATTGCTAATTACAAAATGTTGGAGCTAAATCGTGTACACATTTCACTTCTACAACCAAGAATTGCTAAATCCGCACATATATTTTCACCTTCCAGCTCAATACTTGGCCAAATACAACTCAAGGAAAGAGCTAAAGCCAACTTTAACTGAAAGTTCGATAGGGATGTTAAGCCCTAGTGAACTAGTCCCGAGGCTAACCAAGAGGGGGGGTGAATTGGTTATTTAAAAATTTCACGATAACAATGAAAATCTTTTTGATACTTAGCTGTTGCAAATCTGGTTTTGATGATGACAAACATGTTTCCAGTGTGTTTTGCTTGGCTAATCTGTTTCAGGCACAAAAGACTGCGAGCCACTCAAGCCAACTCAAGATCGGGTCCAAGTGTGTCAAATGTATGATTTTTCTTTTTATTGAGTCAATTGTAATGTAACTGATTCCCTAACTAAGTAACCTTGCACACACACACTCAGGGAGAGAGATTGAGTGAATTAGAGTTTCTGTTAAAAATTTGTTCAGATCGTCTTGGACGATCTCCACATCGTCCTGAACGATCCAGTTAAAACAGAAACCCTAATTAGGGCGACTAAGTTAAGAGGGTCAGATTAAGCAGATCGTCCTGGACGATCTCTGGATCGTACGAGACGATATGCCCAAATCAGAAATTCTCAGCCGCCAGATCAAGTTAGGCAAGTTCTTATTTTTAGATACTTGGTCTGATCGTCCCGGACGATACGTGTATCGTCCCGGACGATCAAGTACAATCATGCCTAATTTAATCTGGTAATTAAGGAAAGCAATTTATTTTTGGTTGATATGATCATATCGTCCTGGACGATCGCAGGATCGTCCCGGACGATCTTGATTGTCTAGTGCATTTAAGTTGTACGTCCAGAACTATGTACAGGACGATTTGGGGCCTTTTTGAACTAATCGTACTGGATGATGACCCTATCGTCCGGGACGATCAAGTCATTTTTTGGTCGTCCAGCACAGATTTCTCTGGACGACCCGAACTGTCTTCTGGACGATTTCCCTCAATTTGCACTAATCGTCCCTGACGATCGTAGGATCGTACGGGACAATATGAACAACTTTTTCTACTGATCGTCCAGAAGAGCCAGATCGTCCAGGCTGAAACAACTGAATTTGAACTGATCGTACAGGACGATCTACCGATCGTCCTGGACGATCTTGGCTGACCAGTTGAGATTTAGGGCAAATTTTAAGCCCTCCTTTAAAAGAACTTTTTCCAATTTTTAAAAAAATCTTTTGCTGCCTTCCTTCTCTGAGAAACCCTAGAGAGAGAGAGAGAGAGTTTGGAGAGAGAGAGAAGATCTTGTGAGGGGGAGTTAGTGAGGGATTCACTAAGGTTGCTCCGAGCACGGATCAGAGTCGTCTTCTCCGCTCGTCGTCTTTCGTCTAGTCGGTGTTCATCGTGGGAGGATCATTCGCAAGAAGATCCGGGGTTCTCTGCCCGCTTCAGGTGGAAGCAAAAGGAGTTCGTAGGTTCTCTGCCTGCTTCAGGAGGAAGCGAAAGGAGTTCGAATGTTCTATGCCTGCTTCAGGAGGAAGCGAAAGGAGGTCGGTTTCTCTGCCTCACCGTGTGGTGAAAAGGAGATTTTTGTACAGGCTTCTCCGCCTTGCTGTGGGAGCAAAAGGAGAGACACTTCTGTTTAGTGCAATACCCGGAGGGGAGGCTCCGGGGAGTGGACGTAGGTCAAGTTGACCGAACTACTATAAAATCTGGTTTGCTTTTCTGATTCAGTTCTGCACTTTAATTTTTTCTGATATTAACTGCTTGGGTGAATATCTTTGGTTGATCTTTTTATCGTTGTTTTAATTCGTTTCCGCTGCATGTTATAAAAAGATTTTCATAGTTATCGTGAAATTTTTAAATAACCAATTCACCCCCCCCCCCTCTTGGTTAGCCTCGGGACTAGTTCACTAGGGCTTAACATCCCTATCGAACTTTCAAGTGGTATCAAAGCGGGATTCAAAATTTAGGTTTAAAAACTTTTGAATTTGATCCATGGCTAACTGTAATAATTGTAATACTGCTGAAGGATATTCTATTACAAGACCACCGTTGTTTGATAATATTCCTTTTGATTTTTGGAAAACACGCATGTCTACTTTTTTATAGTCTATTGATTATCGCATGTGGATATTAGTTAAGGACGGATACGAACCACCTTTTAGACTGATTAACAATATGAAAACTGAACTGCCTTTTACTGATTGGACGTTTGATGATCGTGATTTAGCACAGTTAAATGCAAAATGCTTGAACTGTTTCTTTTGTGCTTTAAAATCTGAAGACTATATGTGTGTTTCTACTTGTACAACGGGAAAGGAAATCTGGGATAGATTATGCATAACATACGAAGGTACAACTGAAGTTAAACAGTCTAGGTTAAACATCTTGTTACATGATTACGAACTTTTTCGCATGAAACCTAGTGAGACTATTTCAGAAATGTACACAAGGTTCACTCAGATTGTTACCTCTTTGCATGTTTTAGGTAGAGAACTTACTAACTACGAAAGAGTGAACAAAATTCTAAGATGTTTGCCTGCCTCTTATGATGCTAAGATTACTGCTATTACTGAATCTAAAGATTTAAATACTTACTCTATTGATAACTTACTTGGATCACTCATTGCTTACGAGCAAGGGGTGAACCAAAGGCAACTTGATGCAGGTGAACGCAAGAAAGAGAAGACAGTGGCACTAAAGGCCAAGGATTCAGATGCTAGCTCTTTCGGGTCTGATAGCGATGATGTTGCCTTAATCACCAGGTAATTCAAAAGCTTTCTAAGGAAGAAACATAAGAACTATCAGAAGTGGAACACGGGTAAGTCCAATAAAAATTTTAAGAGTTCATTTGAATCTGTTTGTTTTGAATGCAGGAAGCCTGGACACATTAAGGCTGATTGTCCAACACTTAAAGCTCACCCAAGCAAGGAGAAGGGTGAGGAGAAACCAAAGTTCAGAAAGGACAAGAAGCGGATTCAGAAGGCGTTCTGGGCAGACTCTGCATCCGACTCTTCTGAGACTGAAGGTGAAGAGGAGGAAACAAACTTGTGTCTTATGGCTGATGATCACCCATGTCAGTCGGATCAGGAAGAGGTATGTGAGCTTACCTTACGATCAATTATTTGAAGTTTCTGAAAGAATTCATACATCGTATAGGAAGCTTAAGAAAACTCATGCTAGTTTGAAATTAGATTACTTAACTTTGTAAAAAGAGCATGATTCTGTAGTTAAAGATCATTCCACACTTGATTCAAATCACATGTCTTTGCTTGATGAATTCGATGAGGTGAATTAAAAAATATTCTGATTTAGTTTCTGAGCATGATTCATTGAAAACTACGCATGTGGACTTAGAAAGAGCTTTTAAAGAATTAGATACAATGGCATGTGAAGTAGAAAGTAGCAAGGGAACCTTGAAATTTGAAATTGTAAGTTTAAAGAAAGAAAATGTGTTTTTGAAAGTAAAGATCAGTGCTTTTGAAAATAACAAAACACCGCCTACTTTTGAACAGTTTTATGCACCGCCACCTTTTGAAAAATCTGTTGCAAGTTCTTCAAAGCATGTTTCATATACATCTAGGAAGAGGCATTATCATCCACGTAGATTAGTTAACCCTTTTCCTGGTGTTAGATGTTTTTCATGTGGCATGTTAGGACATATTTCTCACACCTGCACTGTTCACCGTAGTACACATTGGGTGTGGAAACCCAAACTGCCTATTTCACAGCACAGCACGCATGCATTGCATTCTTCTTTTCATAAGAATGAACCCAAACCTGTTTGGGTTCCTAAGACTGATGTTTGATACTTTTATAGGTGTGCTCTCACACAAGACCTCGTGAGAGCATGTGGTACCTAGACAGCGGATGTTCTAGACATATGATTGGAGATGCAAATCAGTTCATTTCGCTGGAGGCCAGAGCTGGAGGCAAGGTTACACTTGGAGATAACACCACCAGGAAGGTGGTAGGCACAGGTATAATTGGTGATTCAAAGAACTTTATGATTGATAATGTTTTGCTCGTAGATGGACTGAAACACAACCTGCTGAGCATCAGTTAACTCTGTGACAAGGGATACAACATCAAATTCCTGCCCACTGGCTGCATTTTAAGCTTAAATGATGAAGTTGTTTTGCAGGGGCAAAGGATCAACAACGTCTATAAGCTGGATGTAAGTAGCATTAAATCTGATAATTCAATTTGCTTAAAAACTGCTGCTGATGAGTCTTGGATATGGCATAGGAGATTGTGTCATGCCAGTATGAAAACCCTTAGGAGAGTCACCCAAAAGGACTTAGTTAGAGGTGTGCCCAAGCTTAAGTTCACTAAGGATCACCTGTGTGATGCCTGTCAGTTGGGGAAGCAAGTCCAGTCCTCTTTTCACTCTGTTAAGGACATTAGCACCTCTAGACCTTTAGAAGTTCTTCACATAGACCTCTTTGGACCCATTAGCACTGCCAGCTTAGGGGGGAGAGTCTATGGTTTTGTGATTGTAGATGATTATTCGAGGTTCACTTGGGTTAAGTTTTTGTCACATAAATCTGAGTCATTTGATGAGTTTAGATCCTTCTCTACTTGGATTCAGAAGAAGTTAGGATGTGAGATTATTACTATCCATAGTGATCACGGAGGGGAGTTTGAAAATAAAAGATTTGGAAGTTTTTGTGAGGATCATGGGATTAGTCACAATTTTTCAGCTCCTAGGACCCCTCAGCAGAACGGGGTAGCTGAAAGGAAGAACAGGACCTTAGTGGAAGCCGCTAGAGCCATGCTTGCCGAGTATTCACTTCCAAAATACTTTTGGGCTGAAGCGGTGAACACTGCATGTTATGTGCTGAATAGGGTAAATGTGAGAGTCAAACTGAGCAAGACACCTTATGAGATCATTAAGGGTAAAACTCCAAATCTGTCCCACCTCCATGTCTTTGGCTGTAAGGTTTTCATTCTGAACAACGGGAAGTCACCCTTAGGAAAATTTGACCCCAAATATGATGAAGGAGTGTTCTTAGGATATTCAAGTGTGGGGAAATCCTTTAGGGTGTTCAATAGGAGGACTTTGGTGGTGGAAGAAACAACCCATGTAGTGTTTGATGAATCTGATCCTAAGGAGTCTAGATCTGAAGTAGAAGATGAAGAGATTATTGAGATTACCCAAGAGTTGGAAATACAAATTTGGAGGAAAGGGTAGAACCTCAAACAGATTTGCCTAGAGATTGGAGATATTCTTCGAGTCATCCTAAAGAACTGATCTTAGGAGACCCTTCTGAAGGTGTTAGGACTAGGCATGGACTTAGGAAGGAAGTAAACCATTCTGCCTTTATCTCAATGACTGAACCCACCAACATCAATCAAGCCCTGTCAGATGAATTTTGGATTTTAGCTATGCAGGAAGAATTGAATCAATTTGTAAGGAATGATATTTGGGAGTTAGTAGAAAGACCTAAAAATTAAAGTATTGTGGGAACCAAGTGGGTCTTTAAGAATAAGATGAATGATTCTGGTGTGGTGGTGAGAAATAAGGCAAGATTGGTGGCTAAGGGGTATAATCAGATAGAAGGGATTGATTTTGAAGAGACTTTTGCCCCTGTAGCTAGATTGGAAGCCATTAGAGTGCTACTAGCCTTTGCCTGTTATAAGGGATTTAAGCTGTTTCAAATGGATGTTAAGAGTGCCTTTTTAAATGGGGTAATTAAAGAAGATGTTTTTGTAGAACAACCCCCAGGTTTTGAGAGTTCCCAATATCCAAGTCATGTCTATAAATTAAAAAAGGCCTTATATGGATTGAAACAGGCACCCAGAGCTTGGTATGAGAGGCTTAGCACATTCCTGTTAGAAAGAGAGTTTGTTAAGGGGAGCGTAGACACCACCCTTTTTCTGAGGAGATTAGGAGATGACTTACTCATTGTTCAGATCTATGTTGATGATATAATTTTTGGATCTTCTGATAAATACTTATGTGAAGAGTTTTCTAAAATAATGAGTAAAGAGTTTGAGATGAGTATGATGGGAGAATTGTCCTACTTTTTGGGATTTAGCATAAGGCAAACGGATGATGGAACCTTTCTCAATCAATCAAAATACACTAAGGACATTTTGAAGAAATATGAAATGGACAAAGCCAAGCCAATCAATACTCCCATGCCCTCCTCAGTTCAGTTAGATAAGGATTCAAATGGAAAATCTGTTGATCAGAAGAAGTATAGAGGGATAATAGGTTCACTGCTTTACCTGACTGCTAGCCGACCTGATATCATGTTTAGTGTCTATCTTTGTGCTAGGTTTCAGGCTGATCCTAAAGAGTCCCACCTGACTACTGTTAAGAGAATTCTTAGATATCTTTTAGGAACCCCAAACCTAGGAATTTGGTACCCTAGGCACAGCACCTCTTTTGAGATCATTGGATATTCTGATTCTGATTTTGCGGGGTGTAGGGTGGATAGGAAGAGTACTTCTGGGACTTGTCAGTTCATAGGACAGTCGTTAGTCTCCTGATCCAGTAGAAAACAGAACTCAGTTACACTTTTCACTGCTGAAGCTGAGTACATTGCCTTAGGGAGTTGTGTGGCCCAAGTTCTTTGGTTGAAGCAGCAAGTCTTGGATTTAGGAGTACCTGTTGGCACAATCTCTGTTCTGTGTGATAATACTAGTGCCATCTGTATCTCTAAGAATCCAATCCAACATTCTAGGACCAAACACATTGACATTAGGCATCACTTCATTAGGGACCATGTTACAAAAGGGGACATTGAGCTACACCACGTAGCAACTGAAAATCAGCTGGCTGACATATTCACTAAACCACTGGCCTTTGACTCATTCAGTATTTTGAGAACCAGATTAGGAGTGATTGATATAAATGCTTGATTCTGATGACTGCTGATTTATGATTTTTCTGATTGGTATTCTGATTTCTGTTAGTTAGTTTTGGTATTCTGATTTCTGATTTCTGTTAGTTAGCTTTGGTTTGATTATTTGCTTTCAGTTGATTTTATTTCTTCTGCTGATTTCTGTGTTAGCCTTATTGTTAGTTTAATTTGAGTATTTACTTTGCTATGATTTTCTACCTATTTTTATTTATTTACTGGTTCATATCTTGCACTTACTGTTTTATGCTTTTCAAGATTTGATCACCGCTCACTATTTCTGGTGATCTGAATTTTTGACTGGAAGTTTTTACCTGGTTTTGGTTTGGAAGCTGATAAGCAGTGATTGACTTTGCTGAATCTGTTAAAGGGAAAAAACATTGATAATTATTTCTCTTCCTCTAACTCCTTTACTAGTGTGTAGTTTCTTTTGAATAAAAATCTTTTTCAAAATTTTTTTTTGTTAGTTTTTGAAATAGAGATTATTTTATCTTCATACAGTAATCTGCCTCATATCAATAGTGTTTTTCAAAGTCTTGAGTCATTAGTTTGATTTTCTAAACCAAGTGATTGCATTTATCATATGTTGTATGGCTTTTGTTTTGTGAATCGTTCTTCCTTACTGCGGAGAGTCATCTCCTATGTCTGGAAGATAATCTCACAGCTGAGACTCTTTAATGATTATGAAAAGGAGAAAGCTTATAAATGATGCGCAGTGCGCCAGATAATTTGAAAAAGAGGCATAAAATGAGCCTAAAACTGAAAAGATGCGAAATTACCAAATTGAATACACAAAGTGTATCAAAAAATCAAAAGATGTGCAAAGCACCAACCAATTTGAAAAAGAGGCACAAAATGAGCCCAAAACAAGCTTTCTTCCCTTTCAGATTATTAAATGTCTTAGAAAAATCTGTGCGCCACTTAATATTTTCAAAACTTGAGTTTTGAAAATCCTGATTTCTGATTTTTTACTTTGTAACACTATTATATCAGATATTTTTCTGGAACGAGGCTTGAAAGGATTTCTTTTCAAATCTAATGTGTTTTATTCTGAATCGGATTTTTGTTTTGAAAGAGGTTTGCATCGATAAGGTGCCCGGGGTCGGAGCTACGAACGTTGATTATTTCCAACCTTTTCTGGATTTCAGCGCTGTCAATCGTCCTGTCATTGGTTTTCGAATCTAAAGTCAAGGAAAAAATTCTGATTTTCTAAGAGCAGCTTAATCAAAAAAAAAATGCTTCTATGTGTTTTTGCGGTCAGTTTTATTCATTTTTTTTATTTATTTTGTTTTCATGGTTGTGTTTTTGGGATCCTGATCGATTATCTTCATCCTTCATCCTTTTCTGCTTTTCTTCACATCGTCCTTGACGATACACCGATCGTCCTGGATGATCCAAAAATTGTCCTGGACGATTCATTCAAAATCATACCCACTGCTCCTGCTGCTGAAACTACCCCATTTATTGGTGATCGTCCTGGACGATTCTTACATCGTCCTGGACGATATGATCCATATCTTCCTGATCTGATCAAACGGCTGACATTGCACCAATTATTGCCCATCGTCCTGGATGATCCACCTCATCGTCCTGGATGATCCACGTGTCAGCCGCTGGACGATTGGAATTCGGCCCGTCCGACATATTTATTGCATATCGTCCTGGACGATCCACCTAATCGTCCTGGACGATACTTTTCATCAACGGTCGTCCAGCCTGACTCCTCGGGATGATAGCCTGTGTCTAATCATCCTGGATGATCGGACCGCCTTTTTGACCAATCGTCCAGAACGTCATAAATGACCACATCGTCCTGGACGATCCCACGATCGTACGGGACGATCAGTCCGTTTTCTATTTAAACAGCAGTTTTCTTCATATTTTTCACATCGTTTTTCCTCCACATTCCTTCTCCTTTCCTCCTCTTTGGTTTCCTAATGGCTGGTGGCAAAAGATCTCGTCAAAAGGGGGCCAGTTCATCCCGGGGACATGTCAATCCTCGCTTCCCGAATGCCGCCGATCAGGCAGCTTTCGAATGCTATCGTAATGTGGGTATCACACACTCCAAGATTATCAATCCCCGCACTCTCATGTATCCCATCTTAGATTTGTTCGCACACACCTCCCTCACCTTCATTCTGACCTTAGCCTTTCCCTTCAATCTGGAACTCCTTCGAATCTTCTTTGCCAACTTGTGCATTTCCGCGGACTATTCCACTCTTCGCTCCTACGTAAATCAACGCCCCGTGGAACTCACGACCCACGATTTTCATAATATCCTCAACTTGTCTGTCACTGGCGACAAAATTCACACGATTATCACCGATCCTGACTATGATTGGAGTGTCGCCAATCACTTCCTTCGTAATACCAACGCACCCTATCACGACAATGCTTGCACTTCCCTTCTCAAGGATGCCCGGACCATTCAGCACGTCCTTCGTTCCTCCGTCATTCCAAAGGCGGGGGATCGGATTCACATTACCCCGCTCCTGTCCTTGACCACCTACTACATCATGGCCCGTCGAGAATTTAATGCCTCTGATCTGATTATCCGATACATAGAACATCTCACCACCATTAGAGATCCGGGCCACAGGCGTCGCCCAAATCTTGCATTAGGTCATCTTATTCACTATGCCTTAGAGACAAAATATGACCTTCAGTATCCTGTCCCTCCTGATGTCTCTCCTTCCTTCTTCACAAACAACTCATTCCACGTCCTACACAGCACCCGCCTACATCCGGAGCCTGCCCCGGATGTTGAGGAAGAAGAGGAAGAGGCTGCTCCAGTTCCTGCTGCACCAGAGGCACCTGCACCCCTTCGCATTGCCTCTCCCCTTGACCACCTGGTGCAGCGCTTCGACCAGTGGGAGGCCCATTTTGACTCCTACGTGGTTGCCCAGGAGCAGCAGCACAACGAGGACCTCCAACGCTTCCCAGACTATGCTGCGCAGCAGCACGACCAGGACATGGCCTGGTTTGGAGCTCACTTTCAGGCCATTCACCATTACTTCTACCCTCCACCGCCACCTCCTTCTTCCGATCAGGATCCGCCTCAGTTTTAGTTTTCTATCGTGTAGTTGTTCTATTTATGTTTTATTTTATGTTTTATTTCCGTGTTATGTTTTTCGCTCCTCCTTTTTGTGATGTCAAAAGGGGGAGTCAGTTGTAGTCGTGTCTGTTTCTGTTTTCTGAGTCATGTTTCCTGTATTGTTTTAGCTGTTAAATGAAAATTTAAAAAATGTTTGTTTGTTTGATCTCCTAGTTTACTTTTATTTTCAGACTACTTTATAAATGTTTGCCATCATCAAAAAGGGGGAGATTGTTGCAAATCTAGTTTTGATGATGACAAATATGTTTCCAGTGTGTTTTGCTTGGCTAATCTGTTTCAGGCACAAAAGACCGCGAGCCACTCAAGCCAACTCAAGATCGGGTCCAAGTGTGTCAAATGTATGATTTTTCTTTTTATTGAGTCAATTGTAATGTAACTGATTCCCTAGCTAAGTAACCTTGCACACACACACTCAGGGAGAGAGATTGAGTGAATTAGAGTTTCTGTTAAAAATTTGTTCAGATCGTCCTGGACGATCTCCACATCATCCTGAACGATCTAGTTAAAACAGAAACCCTAATTAGGGCGACTAAGTTAAGAGGGTCAGATTAAGCAGATTGTCCTGGACGATCTCCGGATCGTACGGGACGATATGCCCAAATCAAAAATTCTCAGCCGCTAGATCAAGTTAGGCAAGTTCTTATTTTTAGATACTTGGTCTGATCGTCCCGGACGATACGTGTATTGTCCCGGACGATCCAGTACAATCATGCCTAATTTAATCTGGTAATTAAGGAAAGCAATTTATTTTTGGTTGATATGATCATATCGTCCTGGACGATCGCAGGATCGTCCCGGATGATCTTGATCGTCTAGTGCATTTAAGCTGTACGTCCAGAACTATATACAGGACGATTTGGGGCCTTTTTGAACTAATCGTACCAGACGATGACCCTATCGTCCGGGACGATCAAGTCATTTTTTGGTCGTCCAGCACAGATTTCTCTGGACGACCCGAACTGTCTTCTGGACGATTTCCCTCAATTTGCACTAATCGTCCCGGACAATCGCAGGATCGTACGGGACGATATGAACAACTTTTTCTACTGATCGTCCAGAAGAGTCAGATCGTCCAGGCTGAAACAGCTGAATTTGAACTGATCGTACAGGACGATCTACCGATCGTCCTGGACAATCTTGGCCGACCAGTTGAGATTTAGGGCAAATTTTAAGCCCTCCTTTAAAAGAACTTTTTCTAATTTTTGAAAAAATCTTTTGCTGCCTTCCTTCCCTGAGAAACCCTAGAGAGAGAGAGAGAGTTGGGAGAGAGAGAGAAGATCTTGTGAGGGGGAGTTAGTGAGGGATTCACTAAGGTTGCTCCGAGCACGGATCAGAGTCGTCTTCTCCGCTCGTCGTCTTTCGTCTAGTCGGTGTTCGTCGTGGGAGGATCGTTCGCAAGAAGATCCGGGGTTCTCTGCCCGCTTCAGGTGGAAGCAAAAGGAGTTCGTAGGTTCTCTGCCTGCTTCAGGAGGAAGCGAAAGGAGTTCGAAGGTTCTCTGCCTGCTTCAGGAGGAAGCGAAAGGAGGTCGGGTTCTCTGCCTCACCGTGTGGTGAAAAGAAGATTTTTGTACAGGCTTCTCCGCCTTGCTGTGGGAGCAAAAGGAGAGACACTTCTGTTTAGTGCAATACCCGGAGGGGAGGCTCCAGGGAGTGGACGTAGGTCAAGTTGACCGAACCACTATAAAATTTGATTTGCTTTTCTGATTCAGTTCTGCACTTTAATTTTTTCTGATATTAACTGCTTGGGTGAATATCTTTGGTTGATCTTTTTATCGTTGTTTTAATTCGTTTCCGCTGCACGTTATAAAAAGATTTTCATAGTTATCGTGAAATTTTTAAATAACCAATTCACCCCCCCCCCTCTTGGTTAGCCTCGGGACTAGTTCACTAGGGCTTAACATCCCTATCAAACTTTCATTAGCAGCGGAAACAAGTAAACAAGAATGAAAAGATCAATCACAGATATTCACCCAAGCAGTTTATATTGGAAAGATAAAGTGTAAAACTGAATCAGAAAAGCAAACCAGATTTTATAGTGGTTCGGTCAACTTGACCTACGTCCACTCCCCGGAGCCTCCCCTCCGGGTATTGCACTAAACAAAAAGTGTCTCTCCTTTTGCTCCCACAGCAAGGCGGAGAAGCTTGTACAAACACCTCCTTTTCACCACACGGTGAGGCAGAGAACCTGACCTCCTTTTACTTCCTCCAGAAGCAGGCAGAGAACCTTCGAACTCCTTTTACTTCCACCTGAAGCGGGCAGAGAACCCCGGATCTTCTTGCGAACGATCCTCCCACGATGAACACCGACTAGATGAAAGACGACGAGTGGAGAAGATAACTCTGATCCGTGCTTGGAGCAACCTTAGTGAATCCCTCACTAACTCCCCCTCACAAGATCTTCTCTCTCTCTCTAGGGTTTCTCAGGGAAGGAAGGTAGCAAAAGATTTTTCTTGTTTTAAGAAAAAGTTCTTTTATAGGAGGGCTTAAAATTTTCCCTAAATCTCAACTAGTTGGCCAAGATCATCCAGAACGATATAAATATCATCCAGTACGATTTGTTCAAAAGTTGAACTTCTGGTTTTGACAGGATCTCACTCCCCCTGAGTATGTGTACACATAGTCACAAATAAGCATACAACCTTACAGGACTTGACTCAAGAAATCAAAAGTACATCAAAGAGAAATACAACAAAGCCTATTCTACTCATTCTTGAGTCTTGAATCTTTCTCGGATTGATGCATGCTGTTCCTGAAATGTTAGTACACACAAACAAATATATATTTCAAATACTAGGAGATGAACCATAATATTTATTATCATCAAAATAAGAACTCGTGAGCCCGAGTTACAACATTAATCCCTTCCAAAACTCATGAAGGAAATGTATAGCCCAAATCATTGAATTCATTCATGAAATAAGATATCTATGAAGATGTAATCTCTAATTGGCATTAATTTTGTTCATGAATGCTATGGAAATAAGTTTAGAGAAAGAAAAAGAGCATGCTCTTCAACTTGCCTCATTAAGATATTAAGATCCTATCTAGCACCACAGGACACAGATTCTTTTCAACCCAAACTCATAAATTCCATTAAGCATGGAATCTCTAAAAAACATCATGTCTTCCTGAACAAATTCAACAGGGAATTAAGTATCCACGGGGAACTTTTAAAACAAGAGAATACCACCATATTTCTTAGCAAATTTACCCATGAGAGATGCTTACGGCCCATAGATTTCAAATTCAACAACTTTAACGCTAGAATACTTTTATGAAGTGTCAGTGCTCAACATCACAAAGTAAGAAAAAAAAAAGAATTTATCATCTCTTGATTTGGGGTTGAAGAAATTTATTTCTAAACAATCTTGATTTCAAAGAGAGATACTCATCGTATGAATTTTAACCGGCAAGAGAGCAAAAAAAGCATGTGTCTTTACTTCTTAAAGGAGAAGGCAAATAGCAGCAATTTATTTTGTTTCCACATAAGGGAGATTAAAACAATGCCTCATTCTCATAACTAACAAATATTGACAATCAAAGAGACCTTTTCCAAAGCACAAATTGCAATTGCCATAACTAATAGATCTCATCGAATTTTCATCTCAAACATTTTCTTCCAAGTGAAAGAAAAAAAAAAGGGATTATAACAGATTTTCTTAGATTTTTCTTTCAAGAGCATTCATATAATAAAAACCTGTATTAATCCCTTAAAAAAACAGTGAGAAAAGTTGTTCGAACCAAGAGTATTCTCATGAGAAAAATCTGTATGAAATCCTCACAAAAACAATGAGAAAAATTAGAAATCTCTATATTGATCTCTATCAAAACAATGGAACAAACAAATTATTTGGAGCCTCAAACTACTTTTTCACAATGATCTAAATAGATTTAATCAAAAATAGAAGAAGAAACTATCTATAACATTAACTGATTTCAATACATAACTCTAAGCACATTTTCTTTTACCTGCCAGTGAAATCAAACTATAAAGCTGCATGGACTAAATTCACAGATAAGTACCTTTGGCACTAGTACATCATTTACAATTATTGTAAAATTCATGTGTGATCGCTGATTGAGGTCAGAGCAATAAAATTGTTTAAATAAGATTCCAAATTATAGCGGTAAAAGAATCTATACAAACAAAAATTAGAATCAACCAGAAGATGATTTCACGCTTTTTTTTTTGAGACATTGACAACAGGCTTTATTTTAAATGTACAGATAGAAATGAAATCTATTCATATCCACAGTTATAGAGATACATTTTAACTGAAAATTAAGAAAACCAAAATGAACTTCAAGGGAAGGGATGAAATATGAGAGAACACATCCCACGAAATTTTGGATGTCTCTTGGGATCCGGTTTAATCAAATTATCAAAGAATCTGAAACTCTCATTCAATAGTCATATGTACACATATAATGACAAAATAGCCAATGCATTGTAGTTAAGAAACGAGAACATTAAAAGATTGAGATAATCTATTCAAGTGATACCTTGATGGAAGAAGTAAAAGACAGCAGATCTCTTCTTATTTTCCTATTTGAAGGATTGCAAATGAGAGCTCCAACAACATTTTTTTGTTTCGTCTCTTTTGCCTGAATAGAGGAATGAGAGGCATAGGTTTCTCACGGGTTGAGTGGACGAACCACCAGCAGATTCCTCATCTTGCAAGTGGAATGGGAAGCAGCAGATCTCCTCCTTGCTTGGCTTAGACGGATGGAGAAGAGGAGGGAGCTTGGCCGGCCCTAGCAACAGGAATGAATGGGGGCGGCTACTTGTGTTAATAGAATTGTGGAAAATAGAGGGCTGATCCCGTGAAGGCTTGCCCTAGCAGCTTTTTGAAACCTATCATGTGTTAAAAGTTAAAACAAGAAACCCTTGATCAAAGGGTTATGATTAAACCTTGTTGCACTTAATAAATTTATAATGGATGGTTATGATATGATTGAATGAAAGCTGAGATTGATAAGCCCAATTAATTATACAAAAGTTTTCATTTAAATGGGTCAAGATAATGTGCAATAATCGAAGTCGATTCAACTTGAAATAAATTAAATTGAGACGATTAAAATCAATAAAGTTAATTTGCACTTAATTTGCACTTGAGTCAAATCGAGATGCATTAAATTAGATTGATCGAAATCATCAAAGTTAAAATTCAATAGAATTGATTCAAATTGACTTAAGGATGCTCGATTGAATTTGATTTAAAGCTTGATTGATAATTGATTGAAAACTGGACGTTTGAAGTTTGAATTGCGATTGAATCGAAGATTTGATCGAAGATTTGATTGAAGTGTGGATTGCAGACTGGATTGAAGTGCGATCAAAATTTGATTGAAAAATGGTTGAAGGCTGATTGGAAGCCTAATTGATTGAAGGATGCATATTTGATTAAGGTTTAGATTGATGTAAATCTAGATTGATCTAAGATCTAAATCGATCCTAGGGTCTAGATAGATTTAGAGCCTGGGTAGACTTAAGATTTGAGTTGATTTAAGGTTTGAATTGAATTAATGATTAGATTGGATTAAGATTTAAATTGATCAAAGGTTTAGATCGATTTGAATCAGGACTGACCAAGGATCTAGATTAGTTTGGGATTTAGATGAATCCCAGAGTCTAGATTGATCCTAAGGACTAGACAAATCCTTTGGTCAAGATTCTGGAAGGGTTTTAGATTGCTCTAGGATCTAGATAGATTTAAGATCTAAATAAATCCTAAAGTCTGGACAGATTTGGGTAGATCATAGGGTTAGGATTGATCCTAAGGATTGGAACGATCCTAAGATCTAGATTGGTCCTACTAACCTCATCCAAAATGAGGTCAACAAGCATTAATATACATACAATCCAAGCTATTAATTTTGAATTAAAACCTATCATTATTCACATGTTTCAAAACTCTCAGCTTGGGGGAACTACTATAGAAGATTAAAATTTATATTTTGTCAGTTTCTTAAGAAATTGTGTAAAGTTTAAATATAATTATGTCAGTGATGATGCTATTAGACTTAGACTATTTTCCTTTTCTTTAAGAGATAAAGCTAAGATGTGGTTGAATTCATTACCCCCAGGCTTTATACTACTTGGAATGGGTTAGCTCATAAGTTTCTTACCAAATATTTTTCACCTTTAAGAACTATTAAACTTAGAAATGATATAACTTCTTTTACTCAGTTTGAAGGAGAATCCATTTATGAGAGTTAGGAAAGATTTAAGGAAATACTTAAAAAATGTCCTCATCATGCTTTACCTGATTGGTTTGTTATTCAAACATTTTATAATAGATTAGTAGGATCTCTTAGAGCTATAATTGATACTGCAGCTAAAGGATTATTAATATCTAAGCTATTTGAGAAAGTTTAAAAATTAATAGAGAAAATGACTACTAATAATTTCTGGTGACTTGCTGATAGAGTAAATCCTAAGAAAGTAGTAGATTTATGAATCTAATGCTTTATCAATCTTTACTACACAAGTTGTAGCAATTTCTATGAAGTTGAATATAATAGGAATAAATTTGGATTAAGAATTAAATCTTTAGGGGATCAAAATTCAATTGAAGATAATAATATACAAGAGATTGAAAATATTAATTTAATTGAAAGACATAATAATCCCTAGTCAAATACATATAATCCAGGTTTGAGGAACCATCCTAATTTTAATTGGTTAAGTAATATGGGTTGTAACAATCAATGGAATAATATACAGAATAATCAAGGAGTAAATTAAAACAATTCTCAAGAACTTGTTGTTAATCCTAAACTTATATATCCTTTAGGATTTAATAAAAATAATTAATTTGGAAATAAAAATTAGTATGGAAAGATGTAGTAATATAGTTAGGGAATCAATTACAAAATCAAGCTGTTCGTATTAAAAATTTGGAAATCCAATTAAGTTTGCCTATAATTTCAGCCAGTAGAAGACCTCTTGGATATTTACCTAGCAATACTGAAGTTAACCCAAAAGAAAAAGATCCTAGTGGAAATCATTTGAAGAATGAAAATAATGTACTCTAGCCAAATTAACAAATCTAGGTAAGTCTGGCTAAATACTATAAACTTAGCATTGTGTGGGAGGCAACCCACTTGTGATAATTTATATGAGTCCTTAAAGTACTAGTTATCCTATACATATGTTATTATTTCATATCACATGTTTTATGTATTTCTAACATTCATAAGAAAAGATATATTTGTTATATTTTATTTATGTTATTAATTATATTGTATTAATTTCTCATTAAACTTAAATTTTTATATCATTCTCTATTAATATCTCTGCAATCTAATTATTTAACTAATCTTAATAAAAATAATAATTAAAAAATTATATATAATTAGGATAATAATAAAACCTTATATCATTGTTTAAATGAACATTACTTTTATATTTCATCGATTAGAAAAATAAAAAATTAACTAACTTAGATCACTTAATGTATTGACTTAACTAGAATTTACAAGTTATTTATTTATACATTAATCTTTGAATTGAAGATGAATAATGAAGTTTAAAGAAAAAATATGGGTAAATTAAAATTGAAAATCATAAAGCAAACCAAATTTGAATTAATAAACCTATTAAATCCTTATAATAAAATCATTAAGATTTTAAAATGAGGACAAATAAAACTGATATTCAAAATTATTAACGATATACTCGCAAAAAAAAGAATATGAAAAAGAGTTCTAAAAAAAAGAAAAGGTCAAAGAAAAGGAGTACATTCAAAAATTATTCTTAGTTAAAAGCTTAGAATCTGATTGCAATCTTATACTAAAATTCTTAAAATACAAGATGGGAGTACTAATACAAATAATGGTGAACTAATGAACATTTAATATTAACTACAAAAACATCTAATCTTTAATCTACATTATTCAATTAAAAATTTAAAAGTCAATAAATATCGTCATAACAAGTAAATTCCAATTAAGCAATGATAAGAATGGCTAGTCAAAATAATTATTAGTATTTTTTAAACTAGAATTATAACTTTGTTCATTTCTACTACTTCTAGAATGTAATGTATTATCCTATATTTTAGTAATTTTAGATTATCAAATTTTACTTTGATTATTTAATTAAGCATAATAACATAATTTTTTTATTTGCTTGAGGACAAGAAAGTGTTTAATCTTGGGAGAATTTAATAAATATAAATTATGTTATATTTTTATATATTTTTTATGAGTTTAAATCTGTTGTTTTAATTATTTGTATGCAAGAAAAACTAAAAAATGATAGAAAATCTAAAGTAGAATACAACACTGTGGTGCCCAACAATTACACGCCGCAACACCCTCTTCGATACTACCGATGCATTATATTTGGACATAGAAGCGCCATGTTTAGTATTTCCAAGTGCTGTAGTGCCAAATGGTCTGCTTGTCAGTGCTGTGTTTATTTTCTTCAAGCACTGCAGTGTCACAATTTATCATACCTTCGCACCAAATTTGCCACTAGGGCGCTTTAGCGTTCGAAAGTTAGCAGCAACGTGGCATAGTAATTATAACTTCCAAGGGACACGATCCGCCAATGAAGTGATGTGACTATTCACTAATTAACTGGCCCACATCAGCAAGCATTGCGGCGGTGCAAAAGTTCCAGCACCAAAGAGCTAATTCATTTTATAGGAGTTGCGGCATAACTCTTTCAAGCACCGTAGTGTCACATATTATTTTTATGTTTTCCTATAAATAGTAGTGATGTTATATTTATAAGAGAGTTCAGTCACTTGTCTAATTTCAATATTTCTTAGAGTACTTCTTTAGATCTCTCTTATGGTTAATTCTTAGGGAGACTAGAGAAGTATTAGATACAATCATTAGAGTGTTTTAGTCAATATTTGTTTGAGCAACTCTGTACGTTAAGGAAGGAGTGTGGAGGAGAAATATTGATCCTTCTTAGAGATATCTTTCTATTATATTTTAATTCTTCTATGATTTCAATGAAAATGAGTTTGCTTATCTTTTCTTTCATGTTTGGCTAATTCTATAGTTTTGGATTGATGATATAGAAAATATATCAAATACTAATGAAGATTTTTGTGCTATAAATTTAAATAATATTTTTTTAATATTTTCGCATTCTTTATTTAATGCACATAGTGGCCATATATGTAATTAAAATCTAATGTGATGTATAGCCTTGATAGAGGAATTTAAGAATAATCAGGAATATCGAAATAGTATATTTGTATATCTAGATATAGAATATAAATATGCTAGGTTGTTAAGGAGATGTTATAACTGTAGGAGGTAGCAGATATCCTTTTCACCCCTACAAGCTCGACAGAGATCTTGGGATGCATACACTTTGAATCATATTACAAATAATAATTTCATTAGGAAAGATATAAAATTTACATTCATCAATTCAAAATACTTTATTTAAATATTATATCCTTTATTTTTATTATTTTTATTCAGTGATTGAATCTCCATAACTAACATTTTTTATCTCAGTAGGATAATTTTACAATTAGAGTAAATAGTAGTAGTTGATTGCCAAAAAGCATACTTTCTTATGGGTTCAATCTTCTACTCCATCACTTTATTACTTGATTAGACATGTATAATTACATATATTAAGTGGGATTTGTTATTATTTATATATCAAAGAAAACATGTATTATTTAGTGGAGATAGAGCCTTAAATATAACTGAAACTAAAAGAACTGAAAATACTATGATGTAATAATAACTGAAGTACTATATAAAAATCTAAAGCTAATATATATATATATATATATATATATATATATATATATATATATATATATATATATATATATATATATTGATACCGAATGCATTTAAATAACTACTAAAAATTATGTTGGAACTAAAACATAAATAAATATCATTTAGCAAATCTCATAATATCCCTTAGGCTCCAACATCATAACACATCTCATATTAAAATCCCTCTTCGATAACTTTTAGGCTCTAGCATAACAAAATTCCTCCTCGGTAAGCCCCTAGCTCTGGCATCATAAAACATAGCATAGTAGAAAACCTCCTCAGTAGCCTTTAGGCCTCGACATAATAAAATCTTACCTCGGTAGCCCACTGGCTCTAGCTTAATATAATTTTTTCTTATATCTAGAATACTACATTTCTTTCAATATTATACACATATCAATGCATTTCATTAAATAAATTATAATTAGATTTAATTCAAAAAATGTCAAAATGTTCTAATGGTAGGCAACATAAATATTACTGAACAAAACTTTACAATTTTAAAATATAATCAAATTATTAGAGATTATGTATAACAATATTCTGAAGCTTTAATTGAATTAAAGAACTTTTTTTACATGTCAAAATAAAATATTGAAATGGTGAAAATTATTGCTTTTTAAAATAACCAGGTAAAAAATCTCGAATAAATACTCAAATTGACAAGAAAAGTCATACAAAAAATATATCAAAGGTTGCATAGATAAAAGTTACCAGAATCTAATAAAATTATATTTTTGTAAAACTAAATTATAAATTTAATAAAAAATCCAAATAAAATTAAATTATTGAAATTGAAATTGGCAAAACGTAACCTACTTCGAGATGAGCAAATTTTCTAAATATGCTAACAATAATAATAATAACATCAAGCCTTTATCTCACTGTGTGAAGTCAGCTACATGAATTTTTTCTCCATTGTGTCCTGTTAAGAGTCAAATTCTCATTTAAATATGATAAAGAAAGGTTATTTTTAATACTTTCTAACCAAGTCATTTTAGCTCTACCTCTATGTTTCTTAACATAAGTCAAATATAATACATTTAGTTTCCTAATCGAGACATCATAAGGTCTCCATTTATGTGACCAAACCATCTTATAAGGTGACTCTCTCTAACCTTATCTTCCATTGGAGCTACTCCAACCTTTTCACATATATGTTCATTTCATATCCTATCTCTAAGAGTAATGCTACTCATCCATCTGAGCATCCTCATCTTTGTAACACTTAACTTAATATTAGGTTTCTCTTTTAATTGTCAATATTCTACACCATAAAGTATTGCAGTTCTCACCACCATCTTATAGAATTTTTCCTGAAGTTTTAGGGGGACTTCTCTATCACATAACAAGTCCAATGCTTTCCTCCACTTCAACCATCCAACATGAATTCTACTAATAATATCCCCATCTATCTCTAAACAATAGACCCAAGATGTCTAAAATGTGTACTCTTATTAATGACTTGATCGCCCAAAGTCACAATCCACCCACTAGATCTATTACAACTAAAATTACACTCTATATATTCTATTTTAAATCTACTTAAATGAAAACTTTTAAACTCTAATGTTGATCTCCATAAGTCAAGTATACCTTCCACTCCCTCTCTAGTCTTATCAATAAGAAGAATATCATTAGCAAAAAGCATACAGTAGGGTACAACCTCTTGCAAATGTCTAGTGAGAACATCCATGACTAAAGTAAAAAGATATGGGCCTAAGGTGTATCCTTGATGTAATCCAACTGAAATAGGAAAATACTTAGTCAAACCACCTTATGTTTGAACACAAGTAACAGATTCTGCATACATGCATATTCTTAATGGCATGAATATAAACATTATTAACCCCTTTCTTTTTTAGAACTCTCCATAACACTTCTCTTGGAACTTTATCATATGCTTTCTCTAAATCAATAAATATTATATGTACATCCACCTTATTATCTCTATACTTCTCCATCAAACCTCTCAATAAATGTATAGCTTCCATAATAGACCTACCTGGTATGAATCCAAATTAATTTTGAGAAACATTAGTATCATGCTGCAACCTATGCTCCATAACTCTCTCCCATAGTTTAAAAGTATGACACATTAACTTAATTCCTTTATAATTCACACAATCTTGTGAATCACCTTTATTCTTAAAAATAGGAATCAACATACTCATTCTCCACTCATCTAACATCTTATTATTAAGCCAAGAAATTCCTTTATCTCCTAAGCATTTTCACACCTCCATTGGAATATTATCAGGTCCAACAGCTTTTTTACACTACATTTTCTTTAAAGCCTCTATAGCTTTAGTTTTATTAATACACCATTAAAAACAAAAATCTTTAGTTTCATTTAGGGTGTCAAGGCCACTAAAGTCAGTTGCACATAACCTTCATTAAAAAGCATAAAAAATTATCCGATTCACCTTTGTTGAATATCCACTGCTAATAAAACCCTTTTTGATTTTCATCCTTAATACACTTCACTTGAACTAAATTCTTAATACTCTTTTTTTTGGCTAACTTATACATATAACTTTCACCCTCCTTAGTATCTAATCTATTATAAAAATTATTAAAAGCTAAAATATTTGCATCGCATATTGCTTTCTTAAACTCCTTATGGGTCTCTTTATATCTTTTCCAATTATCATAATTTTTACATCTAAACTTATTTTTATAACAAATCCTCTTATTTTTTTATCTTTTCATGCACATTTTAATTTAACCACAAACTATTTTTATTATTATGAGCTTTTCTCTTCGATACTCCAAGCATCTCTTTTGTAATATTCTTAATATCTCTAGCTACTTTTTACGACATAATATTAACTTCTTCATGCACAGACAAAATCTTAAGATCTAGTATTTTACCCTCAAAAATATTTTTATTAATATTCTTTAAAAGCCCTCATCTAATATAAAGTAATATTTTACTTAATTTTTTATTTTCATCCCCTTTATCTTAAAGTCCAAAAATAATAAACGATGTTGGGTACATAAACTTTCACTCAGAATAACTTTACAATCTTTGTATTCTAAATGATGTATTTTTCTTATAAGAAAAAAATCAATCTAAGTAATGACTCTTACCAGAATACCATAGTTTATCTCCAATTCTATTATTTTTTATAAAATTATCCTTTAAACTCTTTATAATCACACATATAGTATTTCTAATATGACACTTACCAGAATACCTTAGTTTAAATCCTAAACTATCAATCTTCTTATAGCCTTCTCTCTAACCCATTTAGTTTCTTGAATGCATATAATATTTATCTTCCTATGAATCATACTGTCTATTAATTCCATTATTATTTTACTAAGGAAACATATATTCTAAGTTTTTATCCTAATTTTAGTTTCATGGACTAGCTTCTCCCCATATCCATCCATGATGTGAGAACCCTTGCCTATTTAGCACTATACATGAGCACCAGTGTAATAGCCCTTACATACTTATTGCGGTATTTAGACCATACAGTGCATCACTTCTAGGGAATTCTCTAGCATTAACATAATATATTAAAGGATTCATATCATAATTATTATGTGTTAAATACTAAAATTATTATTTAAGAGAATGAAATAAAAAATGGGCCATTTAAGGAATACCCCCAATATCTCAAAGTTAATTATTCAGGGTAGGCTCAAGTTCAAAAAAAATCTCAAATCTACTACTCTTCAAAATAAAAAATACCTAATCAAAATAAAATACCTAAGAAAAAACTTAAGTAAAATATATTTTCCTTCGGCAACTATTTATCAGGGGTGATAAATTTAAAAATAACGTTAGCTCACAAAGAGCTAATATTCAATCAAGAATATCACCAAGATTCATTCTCAAACTATCACTTGCAAGTAAGGACATGATACGAGTCGTCTAATCGATGGTTTTTTCTATCAAATGGCTCCATAGTCAAATGATTATGATCGGGGCCCTCTGACTGGGTAGTTTTGCCGCGGAATGATAGCACTAAACTACGATAATTGTTAGAGCATATACGCTTCCTAATGGCTTTAAATATTTGAGTAATGAATCAATAGGAGATGTTTGATAGTGCACAAAACCTTCTATTAGCTAAGGTTGACTCAAATGTATCCCTTTAGGCAAATATTCATCCCAAGTCTATAAGGTACTCTTGGATGATGTAACCCATGGTTGCAGACAATGATCATTCAGTCAGGTTGGATCGACTATCTCCTCTAAATAAGTATACTAGAGACCATGACATCTAAGGATGAAGGAATTATGGGATCTTGAATGGGCCCATCATCATTCCTTTATTACCCGTTTTAAGTATGGTGATACATCCGAAATCCTAAAAAAACCACTAAAAATCTAATTTTTAGACTCTAAAATCTATTGTTACTATATGCTGGGTACTCAGAGCCTATCCAACAACTAGCCTTAATCAAAAGCTCTCTGGCTATTAGGAGGGGTAATTAACCATAGGGGCTTGCGCCTATAGAAAACCAGACCTCAGATTATAAAGTCCTTACAAAATGAGGACAAAATCTCTGAGTAGTGTCTTATCTAAAATCTAATCTACCTTCTAATAATTTACCCTTGAACTTAATTCGTTAAAACTCTGTTCATCAATAAAAAAAAGTGCGGAGAGGCTAGGCGTAAATTTTCGGAGCCCACAAAGTCCAATATGAATAGTGTGGCCATATGATATTATTTAACCACCTATCCAAAAGATGCTCTCATGGAAGGACTTATGACTTGATATGGGGGATTAGGAAGTCTAGAGATAGATCATACTTCTTCGTGACAAGGAATGCTTCTATCTACCTTATATAAATTTAAATTGACTTTTATGTCACCTCAATAATGACCATATTGATAGAAAATCTCAACCGAACGGATCTACATAAATTTCAAAGAAATACCCCAAAGCTCAAAGTTAATTGTTTGGGGCTCAAGTTTAAAGTAAAATCTTAAATATACTATTCTTTAAAATAAAAAAAAACATAATCAAAATAAAACACCTAAAAAAATCTTATAGAAAAATGCATATGCTTTATGCAATTGTTCGTAGAGTGTGATAAATTTGAAAATAATTTCAGCTCACAAAACTAAATGTCCAACCGAGAATGTCACTAAAATTCATTCTTAAACCATCTCTTATGAGTAACGACGTGGTACGCCTCCTCTAATTGATGGTTTTACTGTCAAATGACACCAAACTTTAACAATATAACCGGGGTCCTCTAACCGGGTGCTTTTTCCTTAAAATGATACCACTAATATCCATCCCATTTTCAACCATGATCTCATTAACTCGGAGGACAGGTGCATGGTGCCACCTCAACGACTCGCAATTTTTTTGTCATTCATAGGGCTTAGTAGGTAAAATGCATAGACAATTCATTGGTGTATTTCACTAGATAGAACTCATGTGAACATTATCACATTGATTATGGACCTATTGAAATAAGGTAGTTGTTGAATCTGCATACTCTCAGTTGTTGAGATCGGCTTAGGTTTCATTTGGGATAGCTTTCTTCTTGCTTTCTAAAGTAGTTTTTTAGTACATAAATTTTTTGAAAGCATTAAAAAAAATAGTGGCATAAAGCTATTCTAAATGAAGCCTTATACTTTCTGCTCTGCATTATATTGTGATATCAAATGTTGAAGATTCATTTTTATTTTATATAACAGAAGCTCAAAATTCAATTTCAAAATTTCAATTCCAATATAAGGTAGAGATGATGAACATTTTATTGACTAATTCCTTGAAAGGGTGATGAGTGAGTTAGTATATTAGATCAATCATTTGTTCATTTATATTTGTGAATATATTCTTTTGTTGTTTAACAAATAATTCACTAATTACTTACGAAATGGTCCATTTAATAATAATTTATTTATTTTTATTTGACATTCTGTTGAGTTATTTTATGTTCGTTTTATTTAGTTAGGCTCCATTAGTATTCAAACTAATTAAAATATTGATAAATAAATTTGAATGGTATTTTAATTATGTAGTCATATTCCCACTCAAAATCAATTTGATAAAAGATTTATAAATGATCGAACTTAAATAAGATTATAATAAATTAGACCCATCTCATTTATGCCTCAATTCACTAACTGAGCAAATAATAATAATAATAATAATAATAATAATAATAATAATAATAATAATAATAAAATTAAAATATCAAGGAGTTTTACAAATGTTACTAATGGAGCCTTAGAGGCTATTTGGTTTATAGTAAAATCGCTGTAAAATACTTCAAATTCAAAGGTTTTAAAATTATTAATATTTAATTTAAAGTAAAACAATAAATATAAAATTTTGGTGTATTTGAAAAGCACCATTTAGTGCAAATTTACAATATATTGAACTATTCTTAATCATAGTATATTTAAGCTCCATTTGGAATGGCTTTCTAGAAAATTGTTTTAAGAAGCAGCAAAAAATTATCCCAAACGAAATCTTAATGAGAGGGAGAAATTTTGATTCAGATGATTTATCATAAACTTTAGCATATATAACATATTTTTCATTCACAAGTGCACATTTTTTCTTCAAATCAAACGAGTAACAAACAACCTGGATAAACTTATTTCAATTTAACTCCACTTCGTCTAAACCAAACAGAACCTTACAATAACTTAGTTCTCTGAAGATTACAATAACTTAGTTCCAGTGATGCTGATAAGTAATTTTATAAAATATTTAATAAAATTCTAATTATAAGTTGCAACATATTCCAACACAAATTTCAGATCAAAATTGACGTATGCTACAGGTAGTGTCCCGCATGGATTCTCTTGCAGAGTTCCAGGAGACCGTCTCACCTGGCAACGGTAACAAAACAGTATAATGCAAAACAGCCACACATATATATATATATTAGTCAATGCAAATAGAAGAGAGATCTTACCCTTCAATATGCGCATCTTGCATCTCACTTGATGCTCTCTTTGATTTGTGCTTTGGTTTCTTCTCCCTCTTTCTACCACTATAGAGATTCAGGAAGAAAAGAGTAAACTATACAGGCATTAAGAAAATTAAAGACAAGAAATATCAGTGGATCTGTAGTAAAGCTGTGTAGTACTCGTCCTGTGCGCTTGGATCCATACAACTTCGTAATTTTCTATCTATATGCCTCATATCTTTTGCCGTGGGAATAGCAAGTTTTCCAACCTTGAATAACCAAAATAAAATAAAATCATGAATTGCTTAATATAGAGCGCATTATAAAGTAAAGGGAAAATTAGACAAAATCATCACAGTTACCAAAAAATCGATTGCATTAAGAGATTCAATGAGCTGAGAAGCATTGGGAGATTGTCGGGTAATAATTCTTTCCAAATATCTGAGGTATGAACAGGTCATAGAGCATAAAAAGATTAGGAGAAAGTATATTAAACTAGGAAGAAGCATGAATCAGAAGAAAATGAGAAACATAAATATGAATCAAAGAAAGGCAATATAAGAACTTAAAAATCTATCAGCATTGATATGTTAAAGCAAGTTGAATAAATGCTTTGAAGATAGGAGAAATATGAAAATTATGCAAAAAGGCAATATGGGTGAAGTTCAAAAACCTTTTAAAATCGATAACATTGAGTACCTCGTTTGAGTTGCGCAGGGCTGACAATGCTAACTGCGCATATTGCAAAGAATGAGTAATCATGAAACAGGCTTAAGCTTTAATCAATAAACACGGGTAAGACTGCAAAAAACCACCACTTAGTAAACCAGTAAGCTGCATATTGAATAAAATAGAATCAAAATGGATTATTGACAATTCCAAAACAACCTGTTAATTTGAGGTACTAATTACCCCACTGAAATATGCTGGAGACCAACATTACTACCTAAAAATTCCTAATGGATGTGATTTACAATTCATTAATAAAGTTGGATCATCATGATTAACTCATTGTTTTCAAGGGTTAAGCACAATGTAATGCGCAATGATTTCTTTTTTCCTCGATGCGAAAAGTCAAAGCTAAATGGTGCTTTTATGAACTAGAGCATTTCATATCTTATATATCATGAAATATGATCATTTAATCAACCAAAATTTAAACCACATAAACTAATAATTTTAAACAAATATAATGATATGCTAAATAATAGTAATCTTTAGCCATCCAAAAGTCAAAAAAAGATAAAAGATAAATAATAAAGTGATGAAAAATACTTAAAAAAATCAAGAATAGAAATGAGATTGACGATCAGCTAGAGACTAGGAGAATCTATTTACTCGTTAATTAGAATGAGTAAACCTTATCAAAGCATTTTTTCTAAGAAACCATCTAAACCACAATTCCACGAAAATTGACTTTTAGCTTTCATATAATTGAACTTTCTCACAACAGTTAAATCAAATGCTTTAACATTAGTTCCGTTGTTTATGCAAGAAGCATTACCAAACAAGCCGTAATAATCATACAACTAGAATCCTATAGCAAGGGTGCAATAGATCTCATTGGCAAAAGAAAAAAAAAAACCTCATTAATAGTCACTCTAGCACTAACTATTTAAATTCGCTTCATTAACTCCTGTAAAAAGCTGCATCTGTTATCAGATACATCCACTAAACTTGAAACTTGTAAACTTTGACCCATTCCATCAACTCAGTTAAGAAAAAAACCTCATTAATAATCACCCGACCAACTATTTAAATCCGCTGCATTAATTCTCGTCAAGAGCTGCATTTGATATGAGATACATCCATTAAACTTAAAACTTGTAAATTTCGACCCATTCCACTCACTTAGCTCTTCTACTTTAGTTATACACCTGTTTTATAGGTCTTAGCAGATTCTAGAAAGAGAACTTATCCAGAGCAATCACATCGCCTATTTAAGACAATCTTTGGTAGAAGATATGACTCGTACAAATCGAGTAGTAGTAACTCATATAGATTCTTCCAAGCACAAGAGCGACACTGTTCTGGATAGAGATTAGCCACCTTCCAAGGCCACTCGACATCGACAAAGCCATCAAATTTCCACTAACATTCTCCGATCCAGCTACAGGAAGTGCACGCCTTATGGGTCTACAAGTACAACCTCCCAAATTTCGCCAGTCCTTGGCTCATAGTTATCATCACTTCAAAGGACTTACCCTTCATGTCCAGAGAATGAAGTAGAGCGTCCAGGAACCACATTCATGTCTGGAGGACTCACCCACACCGACTTATCTTGCGTGAATTATCTAGACGACTCATCTGATACACTTGTAAGTAAAGACTCTCCTTGAAACCGAGAGCTCTATTAAAAAATATAGAACCACACAGGCAACTATTAGCTCGTACCATGTGTCTTGTATAGTTTGTAATAAGTCATAATTAAAATTATACTTTTATCCTTTATTAATTATTCTGTGTAGTCTTTTTCTGTAGCTCTCTAAGTCCTATAAATAAATCTTTTTGGATCTTTTTGACACTTCTCAAATCTTTTGATATATTCAAGATATTTTGGATACTCTCTGATATTCCGAGCATACTTTATACTATCATTTCTCTCTCATTTTTCATACTCACTTGACACACTCTCTCTCTAGACTCTCTGACTCCCACCTAGAAAATTGCTTGTTAGTAAGGTTAGATGTCATTCACAAATAAATTTGGATCCAACAACCCTTGTACTTTAACAGCACTGCATTGCTTTCTACAAAATGTCTTCTACATCTCAAACTTATCCTCAATAAGACCCGCAATTTTCTATTCGTTATAGCATTTTGTTGTTTCTACTTTTAGCATGCATCCATATTGGCATTCTAAATTTATAGCAATTTCAATTTAAAAAAAAAAACAAACATGCCATTGTACATTTAATCATGGTTTAAAAAGGCATTTGAGGCGCACCTCAATTTGAGGCGCAGCTTGGACGCCTTGAGGCTTAAGCCTCGGTGATTTGCCGAGGCTTACAATTTTCTTTATTGAGGGGTAACGCCTCATGGCAATTTGAGGCACTGCCTCAATCAATTTTACTTCTATTTTTAGTTCGGAAGAGTCGAGAGTGCTTATTAGATTTAGGGCTTCATTGGTTCGAAACATTTGTTCCAATCTTTGCCCCCTTTCTGCTCGCAGCGAAGGAAACGCTCTATTGGCTTCGTGTGCACTGCTTCGGCCTCAACTGCTTCGACCTCACCTGCTTTGGCCTCGACTGCTTCAGCCTCGTTTCATGTCAGGACAAGTTCTTCGAGATGAGGCAACGATCCATCTTCCCCTTCCAGCCCGTATAGGCTTCGACAGCTTCGTGAGAACCAATTATGAAATTTAAGATGTTCATGTCTTACACAAGGCATTTATTTTGAAGTTAGATCATCTTAATTTATAGTTGATAAAGCTTAAAAATTTCAACTTGCACTATTGCTTTTTCTAGTTTAGGTCAAGACAGAAATAATCAGTTGGTCACCACAGATAATTCTTTTCATAGTTTCTTAGCACCGAGGTATAAATTTTAGTTGCTATAGCTTTCTTCTTTATGAATCTTGTGTTCCAATAATATTTATCTTCAAACAAGTTATTATGTTCATAATTTACTTAATATTTTGTTATTTTATGAGTTATTTATAACTTTTTAGTACTTTAATTTTTTTCATTTTGAGGCTTACGCCTTGATTTGGCTCGAGGCTTACGCCTTGCCTCGCAAAGGCAAAAAGCTTTGATTCCCAATATCGCCTTTTTAAACCTTGCATTTAATAATGCGTGTAAGGTGTAATTAGAGAAGATGCAGACCCTCATGTGTGGCTAAGTTGCACTGTTGTATTATGGAGGTCGCAAGTTTGATTTATAGAAATAATTTCTCTGCAAATACAAGGGTAAGGTAATGTACATTAACCTCTTTCCAAACCGTATCCTAGTGGGAACTCTATGTACTAAGTGGCCCTTTTTTTTAAGGTGCACTCAAAAGTAATCTCTGAACCTCCAAACAAGATTTTAAAGAGTAGTGGTTCTTGGATCTATGTTTGAATGAGTAGATTTTTCAAATCAGAAGAAGTAAAAAAAAAATGATGAAATTAGAATAAAAGTTATACATACAATCATACATAGAAATTTCTAAATCAATTATATATTTAATGTAAAATATATTACAACAAAAAATTGTGCCACATATATGCAGTCACTGAAAAAATATATGCTGATCTAAACATCACGGACAACACGGACAATTTGGAAAGGGCGTCTATAGTCACAAAATTTTAATGGATAAACAAAGTTCTTAGAAACCTTATTGACAACTATGATGACACACATATATTAACTTAATATTTTCAAATAGAAAAAAAGGGCATTTGATTCAAATATATCAAATGGCTTATCCTACTTAAAATACTAGTGTGGGCTTCGAAAATTTGGAGCCGACCTCCGCCCGCTTTGTGCTTTCTTCAGGGGAGTTTTAACGTATTATGTTCTGGGGTAAATTTTGGAAGGCAGATGGGTTTGTACATAAGACACTACCCAGAGATTTTGCCCTCATTTTGTGAGGACTTTATGATCTGAGTTCTGGTTTCCTATAGGCGCAAGCCCCTATAGTTAATTACCCCTCCCGGTAACGAGAGAGAACTTTCGATTAAGGCTAGTCATCAATCAGATACGTATAGATACGTGCATCTGGCATATAGTAGCAGCATGAGTTTGGGGTATTGAAAGGTTTGATATTTAAAAATAGAAATTACACCATCTTGCACTTAAAGCGGATGGTGGGGGAATGGATGATGGACCCAATCAAGATCCCATGGTTCCGTCATCCCGGGCCATCGTGGTCCCTGGTCTACTTAGTCAGAGGAGGTAGTCGACCCAACCTGACAGAAGGATCCTTGTCAGCAGCCATTGGTTGCTTCGTCCAAGGGTACCTTGTAGACCTGGGGTAGTGTTTGTCTAAGGGGACAAATTTGAATCCACCTTAGCTAACAGAGGGCTTTGTGCCCTATCAATCATATCCTATTGATTCATGTCTCAAGGATTTGAGGCCATTGGGGAGCATACGAGCTCTGGCCATAACCATAATATAATGGTGCCATTTGGCGGCGACCACCTGGTTCAGAGGGCCCCGAGTCATAACCGTTTATCCTGCAGTGCCATTTGGCGGCGAAACTGTCGGTTAGGGGACTCGTACCACGTCCTTGCTGGCAGGAGATTGTTTGAGAATGGATCCTAGTGATATTTTCGACCAGGCAATAGCTCTTTGTAAGCTGAAGTAGTTCTCAGATTTGTCCACCTCGGCAAACTGTTGCGGAGGGTGGATGTATTTTGCTTTAAGTTATTGATGGTTGGATTTTGGTTTTAAATATTTTGGAATTTTGGGATTGCTTGGAGTTTGGAGTTTTGGATTTTTGTAGGAGTTTGGGAGGTATTTTAAAATATTTGAAATGGACCCCTCCGGTTGATATTTTCATTCAACACGGCCATCATCGGGATGGCGAGCTCATTTATATTTTATTGATTGGACCTTGTCGACTCTATCTACTGGTCGATAGAGGATCGGGTTTCATAGACTTTGGACCTTTGTTAGTGAATTCTCTTGATTATAGGCCTTGAAGGCCTAATATGAACTATAAAATAAATATCCCGGTCGATCCCGCGACCGCATATTTATTTAATGGTTTGAGCCGTGTCGACTCCTATCTACCCGTATAGGAGGATCGAGCTCGAACTAGAATTCACTTATTGACCCGCGCAACATCCCTAGACGTCACGTGTGTACCAATAACACGCTCGTCGGGGCCCATGCGGGTTTTTGGTTGTATTTACCCCTTTTGTGTTCCTATGTGTATACAAATTAAGTTGCACATGTGCGGGGGTACTTTGAAATATCTGTAAACGCCTTCTGTCCGCTTGCATGAATGTTGCTAATCTGGTGGCATTGTAATAGAGCTTCATTTGAGGACTCGTACGCCTTCTGTTTGCTTGCATAGATGTTGCAGATCCGGTGGCGTTGCGTTATACGATCTCCACTACTGTTGCTTGCAGTCAGACAGATATTTTCATTCATAGATTTGGATTGACCTCAGGATATTGCATTTACTGGAGTCTTTATGTATCTACCCATAGGTGGCATATTGAACATACATCCATATTCGTAGAGAGACTGTATGTATTGCAGATCTTTCACGTTTGCACGTTGATGATAAGTTGAATGTGTAATGGGCCTCCTTCAGCGGCCCGTAAAAGCTTGCGTACACTGCATATTTTCTTGTGGTATTCGTAGAAACTGTTACATATTGTTTGAAAGAGAGTTGACGTCGGTCCTAGGAAAGTCAATATGATGATCCCTTGCTACCTTATTGAGATTTTATTATTTGCAACTAAATTATGCTCTCTTCTGCAGTTACATCATCTGCTACATATTTGCTAAGGCCTTCGTGTGTTTGTTTGCAATCAAATCATGCATGAATCTACTTATTATTGCTTATGAGTGAGATACATGACTCCTCGCTTGTTCGTTTACATCTAATCTTCCCCGTTGATGCATCTTTTTGAAGTTGAATTGTTGTTGGTGATAGGGACACTACCAAATTTCTTTATGCTCATTCACTTTGCAAATTTGTTCAATCAAACAAATCCCTCTAGTTGTATTTGCTTGTAGGGTTGAATATGGTTGATTGCAGGGAGAATCTAATATCCGTTGCACATTATTCGTCATCATTCGTAGATGAACTGTTGTGCACAATGTCTCTCATAGTTGCTTGTAGACAATATAATGAATATGAGTGTATGTATATGTTGGCAGAGGATGTAGACTTTCTAATGTTGCTTGCAAATGATGGTATCTATTGTAACTTTTTACATCTGCTCGTAGGTAGGCTACCATAAGTTGATTGCATGTATCGATAAAGGAATTATTATTTTCTTTACATATCAACTATCATTGTTTGCATGTGTTGATATATCGATCCAATATTTCGCTCCTTTGCACTTGGTCCACTTGATTTCAAGTCATAATATGGTCTCTTGTAATTCTCTTTTAGGTGAAAGTTGAATCAAAACTCCTTTCATTTACTTGAATGTGAGTCCAAGCCCAAGTTGGAGTTGTCCAAATTTGTTTAAAATGAGTCTTCTGCATTCATTTAAGTTTGGTTCCCTGTTATCCTCTGCAAGTTCAAATCCTTGCCTGATGTTGTACAGTTCGAGTTCAATGTCCACAAGTGCATTCTTCAGGTTCAAATTCATTTCTCTCCTGCGGTCCTTGAAAGTTCAAATCTCTTATGGTTCAAAGTTTTCAAGTCCTTGCATGTCCAAGTCCCCTGTTGTTCAAAGCTATCGCTTGATCTTGGTATTCAAGTTCACTTGTGACTTTGTCCAAGTCAAGGTTGTTCAAGTCCTTTTTGCAGTTCGAGTTGGATTCAAGTCCAAGTTCCTTTGATTGTTCAAATCATGTTGAGTCCCAAATCAAGTCCTTTGTACTGTTCAAGTCCATGTAAGGACTCCTTGTACCAAGCTCATTTGAGTTCTTGTTTGTTTATATTGAGCTCAAGTCTCTTGCTATCTTTCATTCAAATCAAGCTCTAAGTCATTTGAGTTCAAGGAATGGTTCCCTGCTGTCCAAATCAGATCTTTACATGAGTTCAATTGTATGTTCAAATCTTATTCAAAGTCTTTTGTATTTTTGTTTGGTTTAAGTTCTTTGAGTTCATGTCCACTGCGGTCTCAAAATTTGTTCAAATCAGGTCCAAATGCAGTTTTATTTTCACCCGAAATTTCGGCAACATTCCAGTATCTCCCCCGTTTAGGGGAAATTACGGAAAACTGGACCTTTCCCACCACACTTAAGAAAGCGTGTATGGTAGGTGCCCGCTTTCGAGGACACCGCGGCCGTGTAAAGTCTTCAATCCCCACCACACTTAAGAAAGCGTGTATGGGTCTTCAAATGTACCTGAAAAGAAGAACAGTTATTTCCTCGCAGGTACAGATTAATACTAACAATAGTATTAGATAAACATCATTAATATAAACCTAATCTTCAACTAGCTTATGGACTCGGCTGGGTCACAAAGAGGAGGCGTCGGCTTCAATTGCTGCAGGAGTCACAGGTAGTCAAGTCTGGATCGTGGGTGAGCTTCGACAGTGGGAGGAGGTGTGGGATTGGCAGTTTGAAGAGGTCGGGCAAGGCTCCTGTTGAGGCAGGAAGAAAGCTTTCTTCTCTCTCTCTCTCTCTCTCTCTCTCTCTCTCTCTCTACGGGCCGAAGAAAGCAGGAGGTAGAGGTGGCTTCGGCTTGAGATCGGAACAGAGGTAGGGATTCGAGCTTGGGATCTGCTGTGGGTTCGTTTGGCTTGGAGCTTGCGAACGGGTTCAACAGGGAAGGAGGTTGTGGCTATAAGCGCTGGAGCTTGGGATATGCGGCTAGATCTGGAGGCTAGAGGAGGTTTCGAACGACAGGATTTGAAGCTGGGCATCGGAGTGGAGTCGTGAGGAAGGTCGGATGGCACGAAGCTACAGGCGATGAGTTCGGTTGGAGGAGGAAGGGATTAGGTATGGAGAAAGTTTCCTCTGTCTCCCTCTCTTTCTCTTTGTGTCGTGGATGGGATTCGGTTGCAGAGAGCAAAGCAGGAAGGATCGTGAGAGGAGTTCGGGAGTAGTGTGAGGGAGTAGCAAAAGAAAAGCTGGGAAGAGAGTTCCCTTTGGTGTCGTATTTAATGACTCTGATGGGGGTGCGATCGAGGCTCTGCGAACAGGAATCCCGGAACGGCGCCGGATGAACAGTAGCTCGGCAGCATTTAAGCAGGATTTGCGGGATCTCGCAGGTATGTATTTTGTTCTTTCTTTTTTTTGTTATCCACAACAGAGGTCAACAAATGTCCCCCAACAAATGTGATACGCGTCTGGAGCAAATCACATTTGTTGAATGCTGATTGCCCATGTGGATCTCCAGATATTTTGCTCTAGATGTCACACAAAGATTTTCATTTAGTGGATCTCCAAAAATTCACTTGGATGTCACACTAAAATCGTCATTTAGTGGATCTCCAAAAATTTGCTCTGGATGTCACACTAGGGTTTTCACTTAGTGGATCTCCAAAAATTTGCTTGGATGTCACACTAAGAATTTCATTCTTTAGCTCTTCAAGAGTCCATTTCCGTGCCTTTATAGATCTCTAGATGCACTTGTAACCTTCAGTATTGGTAGATTAACGATAGCATATAGCACTGCCACTTTTTGTTCTTCTTTTGGCACCACTGTTTTCTTAGTTTATAATCTTTCTGTATATGCTCAACATCCTTCTTTGCCGCAATCATGCCTTAGATGTAATATTTCTGCTGTATGTTGCTGATGTTGTTCAGAGTTTGCTTGAATTTGGCAGGTTCATTAGTTGGTGGGACTTTGCTGTCTCCTGTACTGATCGTATCTTGCTCAAATTATACCTTTTGTTGATTATACATTCAGTTTACGGAGGATCTTCTATTCTTCCCTCTGGCTATATTTTGGCAAGAAATTTTAAATATTTATTTAGGGATCTCAGCACGCAGTGCGATGTTGACCCAAATAAATATTTAAAATGCACCCCAGTCCCTAGAGACATTTGTAGATATCATTCGAGATACTTCTTTTTGTAGCTTTAGCTTGAGTCTTGAGATCTTGATTCCTTCTGCCCTGTGCTTTGTGCTGCGGACATTGATGGAGAATCACCTGATTTATCTTACTGACTCTTCGGGGTTTTTTTTACCTTCTTCTCTTTGCTTCTTGCTTCGGCGGGCTTGATGAAGGAGTAGATGCTGGCGACCTAAAACCCTTTAGGTTTATATTAAGTCGGTAGCGGAGAGTCATCGGTCCAGAGCTTTGTGTATAGCGGACTTGTTGATGACAGAATCCCCTTAGTTTAATCATAGACTTTTTGTAAACTTTGAGATAATTTCTTCGTTCCTTTGTTTTGTGCTTTGGTGGACTTGTTGAAGAAAAATTCCTTCGATTCTCGCTTGATGCTTTGTGGATTTGTTGAAGGATTTGCAGGTTTCGGATTTGATTGATAGTACCAAACGTAGGTAGTATCTTAATCCTTAACCACTTGAGGAGACTTTAATCTGAGTCACTTGAGTTAATCAGATCGGGAGAGTTGGAATTTGACAGCTCTTCGTCCTCTGGTTGCTGAGATGGGGGTTCCTTTACTACGGCCTTTCTTATGGCGTGTTGAGTAGACGGAGTTGCCAGCAATCCGGCCATATTTGGGCTTGTTGGATCCGACCTTTTACACCCATTCAGGCTTCAGACTTGAGCTAGGGGAAATGTGCTTCCCAATGCTGATTTTGCTGAAGTTGATAGATTTGGAGTTCTCCTTTGTGGTTGAAGATTTGGAGCCTACGCACATTCGGTAGTTGCTCGAGATTTCTCCTTCACAATGGAACCTTGATTCTCCGGTCAATTAGGAGAATTTGGTAGACTACGATCACTTGAACTTGTCGAGTCAAATTTGCCTTCGTACTTCCTACAGTCTCTACTGACGGGTTGACGAAGTGGGGGTTCCTATACTACGGCCTTTCTTATGGCGTGTTGAGTAGACGGAGCTGCCAGCGATCCGGCCATATTTGGGCGTGTTGGATCCGACCTCTTACACCCACTTGAACCTTAAGCTTCAGGCTGCTGAAAGACTTCAGGTTGTTCTGGCTCAATTTGTTAGAGTGTGTAGTTGTAAAAGTCTCTTTCTGACCTTTGAAATCTTGGTTTGTTGGAGGAGGTGGTGTCTCGATCTTTTGAAGCTCACCTGCATATACTTTGAAAAGAATTCATTGTATTCTTTAGTATAAAAGAATATTTGTGTTGGTGATTTTAAATATTTATTCGGGGATTTCGGCATGCGGCACGATGTCGACCCGAATAAATATTTAAAATGCTCCATGTATTACAGGGACATCTCAGAATAGAATAAATTTTGAAATTTTATTTTTAAATATTTATTTGGGGATCTCGGCGCGTAGCACGATGTCAACCAAAATAAATATTTAAAATGCCCCCTGTCTTACAGGGAGATTTCAGAAAAGAATAGATTTAAAATTTTATGATTTTAAATATTTATTTGGGGATCTCGGTGTGTAGTACGATGTCAACCCAAATAAATATTTAAAATGCCCCCAGTCTTGCGGGGATTTTGAAATACATTCTTGTTACACAAGAGAATTTCAAAATATAAAATGCATATGTTAAAAGTCATGTACGAAATAAATAATACATTAAACATAACATTTCTTTTGGTAATTTTAAGTATGATATTTCTTTAGGTGTCGGTCGTTGATCGACGGCATGGGCCTCTGACCGTCTAGATCAACCAACTGATAGGCTCCTCCTTGATAAACTTTCTCGATAACAAAGGGGCCCTCCCAATTGGATACGAATTTACCACCAATTTTTTGATGAGGGATTATTGGCCTTCTCAGCACCAGGACCAATGCCCCTTCTTGAAATGCACGGTGACGTATAATTCGATCAAAGGACTTTGTCATCCTTGCTCGATAAATCTCCAAGTTTTGTTGAGCTTGTAACCTAGTTTCATCAAGTGCATCAAGCTCTTTCATTCTTAATCGAGCATTTTGCTCTTGAGTAAGCTCATTTTGGATAGCAACCCGAAGAGATGGTAGTTCGACTTCTAGCGGCAAAACTGCTTCAACTCCGAAGATTAATGAGTAAGGAGTGGCTTTAGTTGGCATCTCGTAGGTATTACGATATGCCCATAGTACTTCTGCCATCTTCGAATGCCACTCTTTTTTGTTCTTGGTGAGGCTCTTCTTCATTCTGAGAGGATATAATTGAAACGCGATGGGATTTCTTGAAGGATTCTTCAAGGTGTCAACCATCGCGAATGTTGTTTGTAGAGGCCATCTTTGGGACCCACTTTTGATGAATTTATTTAATGGCGGATCTCTAGGTGTATACACTAGATGTCACGCCATTCTTTTACATATGTTTTTCTAGAGTTATTAGTCTTTATGTTTGATTTCTCTTATGTTGGGACCTTTCGGCGGTGGATTCTTGGATATACATTCAAGTGTCACACCCTAATGCTCACCGTATATATCTTGACTCTTTCTTTGCTTTTACCTTCATGATAGATGGTTGCTTTTACCTCTATCGGGACCTTTCAGTGATGGCTTTTTGGACATACGGACCAAGTATCACATCCTGATGTTCACCATATAGAACTCAGTATTATCATTATTATTTTTGCTGCTACTATATCACTTAGATGAGTAGCCAAAGATGGAAAGAGAAATCAATCCCTAGTGGAGTCGCCAGAAATCTGTGGGCTCCGAAAATTCGGCCCCGGCCTCCGCCCGCTTTGTGCTTTCTTCGGGGGAGTTTTAACGTATATTCCGGGGTAAATTTTGGAAGGCAGATGGGTTTGTATATAAGACACTACCCAGAGATTTCGCCCTCATTTTGTGAGGACTTTATGATCTGAGTTCTGGTTTCCTATAGGCGCAAGCCCCTATAGTTAATTACCCCTCCCGGTAACGAGAGAGAACTTTCGATTAAGGCTAGTCATCAATCAGATACGTATAGATACGTGCATCTGGCATATAGTAGCAGCATGAGTTTAAGGTATTGAAAGGTTTGATATTTAAAAATAGAAATTTCACCATCTTGCACTTAAAGCGGATGGTGGGGGAATGGATGATGGACCCGATCAAGATCCCATGGTTCCGTCATCCCGGGCCATCGTGGTCCCTGGTCTACTTAGTTAGAGGAGGTAGTCGACCCAACCTGACAGAAGAATCCTTGTCAGCAGCCATGGGTTGCTTCGTCCAAGAGTACCTTGTAGACCTGGGGGAGTGTTTGTCTAAGGGGACAAATTTGAATCCACCTTAGCTAACAGAGGGCTTTGTGCCCTATCGATCATATCCTATTGATTCATGTCTCAAGGATTTGATGTCATTGGGGAGCATACGAGCTCTGGCCATAACCATAATATAATGGTGCCATTTGGCGGTGACCACCTGGTTCAGAGGGCCCCGAGTCATAACCGTTTATCCTGCAGTGTCATTTGGCGACGAAACTGTCGGTTAGAGGACTCGTACCACGTCCTTGCTGGCAGGAGATTGTTTGAGAATGGATCCTAGTGATATTTTCGACCAGGCAATAGCTCTTTGTAAGCTGAAGTAGTTCTCAGATTTGTCCACCTCGGCAAACTGTTGCGGAGGGTGGATGTATTTTGCTTTAAGTTATTGATGGTTGGATTTAGGTTTTAAATATTTTGGAATTTTGGGATTGTTTGGAATTTGGAGTTTTGGATTTTTGTAGGAGTTTGGGAGGTAGTTTAAAATATTTGAAATGGACCCCTCCGGTTGATATTTTCATTCAACACGGCCATCATCGGGATGGTGAGCTCATTTATATTTTATTCATTGGACCTTGTCGACTCTATCTACTGGTCGATAGAGGATCGGGTTTCATAGACTTTGGACCTTTGTTAGTGAATTCTCTTGATTATAGGCCTTGAAGGCCTAATATGAACTATAAAATAAATATCCCAGTCGATCCCGCGACCGCATATTTATTTAATGGTTCGAGCCGTGTCGACTCCTATTTACCCATATAGGAGGATCGGGCTCGAACTGGAATTCACTTATTGACCCACGCAGCATCCCTAAACGTCACGTGTGTACCAATAACACGCTTGCCGGGGCCCATACGGGTTTTTGGTTGTATTTACCCCTTTTGTGTTCCTATATGTATACAAATTAAGGTGCACATGTGTGGGGGTACTTTGAAATATCTGTAAACGCCTTATGTCCGCTTGCATGAATGTTGCTGATCCGGTGGCGTTGTAATAGAGCTTCATTTGAGGACTCGTACGCCTTCTGTTTGCTTGCATAGATGTTGCAGATCCGGTGGCGTTGCGTTATACGATCTCCACTACTGTTGCTTGCAGTCATGCAGATGTTTTCATTCATAGATTTGGATTGACCTCAGGATACTGCATTTACTGGAGTCTTTATGTATCTACCCATAGGTGGCATATTGAACATACATCAATATTCGTAGAGAGACTGTATGTATTGCAGATCTTTCACGTTTGCACGTTGATGATAAGTTGAATGTGTAATGGGCCTCCTTCAGCGGCCCGTAGAAGCTTGCATACACTGCATATTTTCTTTTGGTATTCATAGAAACTGTTACATATTGTTTGAAAGAGAGTTGACGTCGGTCCTAGGAAAGTCAATATGATGATCCCTTGCTACCTTATTGAGATTTTATTATTTGCAACTAAATTATGCTCTCTTCTGCAGTTACATCATCTGCTATATATTTGCTAAGGCCTTCGTGTGTTTGTTTGCAATCAAATCATGCATGAATCTACTTATTATTGCTTATGAGTGAGATACATGACTCCTCGCTTGTTCGTTTACATCTAATCTTCCCCGTTGATGCATCTTTTTGAAGTTGAATTGTTGTTGGTGATAGGGACACTACCAAATTTCTTTATGCTCATTCACTTTGCAAATTTGTTCAATCAAACAAATCCCTCTAGTAGTATTTGCTTGTAGGGTTGAATATGGTTGATTGCAGGGAGAATCTAATATCCGTTGCACATTATTCGTCATCATTCGTAGATGAACTGTTGTGCACAATATGTCTCTCATAGTTGCTTGTAGACAATATAATGAATATGAGTGTTGTATATGTTGGCAGAGGATGTAGACTTTCTGATGTTGCTTGCAAATTATGTATTGTAACTTTCTACATCTGCTCGTAGGTAGGCTACCATAAGTTGATTGCATGTATCGGTAAAGGAATTATTATTTTCTTTACATATCAACTATCATTGTTTGCATGTGTTGATATATCGATCCAGTATTTCGCTCCTTTGCACTTGGTCCACTTGATTTCAAGTCATAATATGGTCTCTTGTAATTCTCTTTTAGGTGAAAGTTGAATCAAAACTCTTTTCATTTACTTGAATGTGAGTCCAAGCCCAAGTTGGAGTTGTCCAAATTTGTTTAAAATGAGTCTTCTGCATTCATTCAAGTTTGGTTCCCTGTTGTCCTCTGCAAGTTCAAATCCTTGCCTGATGTTGTACAGTTCGAGTTCAATGTCCACAAGTGCATTCTTCAGGTTCAAATTCATTTCTCTCCTGCAGTCCTTGAAAGTTCAAATCTCTTATGGTTCAAAGTTTTCAAGTCCTTGCATGTCCAAGTCCCCTGTTGTTCAAAGCTATCGCTTGATCTTGGTATTCAAGTTCACTTGTGACTTTGTCCAAGTCAAGGTTGTTCAAGTCCTTTTTGCAGTTCGAGTTGGATTCAAGTCCAAGTTCCTTTGATTGTTCAAATCATGTTGAGTTCAATTCATACAAATCCACTTGAGTCCCAAATCAAGTCCTTTGCACTGTTCAAGTCCATGTAAAGACTCCTTGTACCAAGCTCATTTAAGTTCTTGTTTGTTTATATTGAGCTCAAGTCTCTTGCTATCTTTCATTCAAATCAAGCTCTAAGTCATTTGAGTTCAAGGAATGGTTCCCTGCTGTCCAAATCAGATCTTTACATGAGTTCAATTGTATGTTCAAGTCTTATTCAAAGTCTTTTGTATTTTTGTTTGGTTTAAGTTCTTTGAGTTCATGTCCACTGCAGTCTCAAAATTTGTTCAAATCAGGTCCAAATGCAGTTTTATTTTCACCCAAAATTTTGGCAGCATTCCGATATCTCCCCCATTTAGGGGAAATTACGAAAAACTGGGCATTTCCCACCACGCTTAAGAAAACGTGTATGGTAGGTGCCCTCTTTCGAGGACACCGCGGCCGTGTAAAGTCTTCAATCTCCACCACGCTTAAGAAAGCGTGTATGGGTCTTCAAATGTACCTGAAAAGAAGAGCAGTTGTTTCCTTGCAGGTACAGAGCCGCGTACGGGTACTTAAGATTGTCCCCACCACGCTAAGAAAAGCGTGCATAGGGCCTACCCGCCTCGCCGTAGGTGTCGCACCGGGTTCCATTCCCACCACGCTTAAGAAAGCGTGTATAGGTGGTTTGCCGGCTCGACACGAACGCCGAGAATAGGATTTTGAATGATTACCCGTTTCGTTGCA
Organism: Dendrobium chrysotoxum; assembly: GCA_019925795.1. Lineage (NCBI taxonomy): Eukaryota > Viridiplantae > Streptophyta > Magnoliopsida > Asparagales > Orchidaceae > Dendrobium > Dendrobium chrysotoxum. Next base: position 39,473,065 of record CM034303.1, on the reverse strand, counting down.
AACATCGCGACAAACTTCCTCCCACCACGCTAAGAAAAGCGTGTATATGTGGTCGTTTTGTCGCACTGCAAGCCTTGAGGCGGGCTCTCGGAGTTTTAGGGTTTATAGGGGTTATACCTTTGCAATCGGACCGGCGATGACGGTGATGAATGTGCAAAATATTTTCTCTTTTCTTTTTTCTTCTTTTTCTTTTCTTTTTCTTTTTTTCTTTGCTTCTCCCTTTTTTTTTAAAACATCTCACCATTTTTTTTACCTAACTATATGTATATATATATATATATATATATATATATATATTAAATACATATATATAGCTAATCACATATTAAATACATATATATATATATATATATATATATATATGAATACAGATTAATACTAACAATAGTATTAGATAAACATCATTAATATAAACCTAATCTTGAACTAGCTTATGGACTCGGCTGGGTCACAAAGAGGAGGCGTCGGCTTCAATTGCTGCAGGAGTCGCAGGTAGTCAAGTCTGGATCGTGGGTGAGCTTCGGCAGTGGGAGGAGGTGTGGGATCGGCAGTTTGAAGAGGTCGGGCAAGGCTCCTGTTGAGGCAGGAAGAAAGCTCTCTCTCTCTCTCTCTCTCTCTCTCTCTCTCTCTCTCTCTCTCTCTCTCTCTCTCTCTCTCTCTCTCTACGGGCCGAAGAAAGCAGGAGGTAGAGGTGGCTTCGGCTTGAGATCGGAACAGAGGTAGGGATTCGAGCTTGGGATCTGCTGTGGGTTCGTTTGGCTTGGAGCTTGCGAACGGGTTCAACAGGGAAGGAGGTTGCGGCTATAGGCGCTGGAGCTTGGGATCTGCGGCTAGATCTGGAGGCTAGAGGAGGTTTCGAACGACAGGATTTGAAGCTGGGCGTCGGAGTGGAGTCGTGAGGAAGGTCGGATGGCACGAAGCTACAGGCGATGAGTTCGGTTGTAGGAGGAAGGGATTAGGTATGGAGAAAGTTTCCTCTCTCTCCCTCTCTTTCTTTCTCTTTGTGTCGTGGATGGGATTCGGTTGCAGAGAGCAGAGCAGGAAGGATCGTGAGAGGAGTTCGGGAGTAGCGAAAGAAAAGCTGGGAAGAGAGTTCCCTTTGGTGTCGTATTTAACGACTCTGATAGGGGTGCGATCGAGGCTCTGCGAACAGGAATCCCGGAATGGCGCCGGATGAATAGTAGCTCGGCGGCATTTGAGCAGGATTTGCGGGATCTGGCAAGTATGTATTTTGTTCTTTCTTTTTTTTGCTATCCACAGCAGAGGTCAACAACTAGAGAAAACAGTGATAATCTTCAAATTTAGACAAAAATGAGATAAACCAGTCAGCAAGATACCCCTTACAAGAATAATTAAATTTATTGTTTTCTGCTAATGATTCTACAAAACTAAATAGGCTGCATACATAAAATTATATCCATAAGTATAAATGTGCACGTATGTCCTACTCGTGTTTGAAGAGTTTAACGTAGATGGATAGATACCTGTTTTAGCATGCATATATCATGCATGCTTATACACATGGGCGAAACTATAGTACAGCACAGAGAGCCTGTGCCCTAACTACTACTCATCAACTATACAGACACGATCCAGCCTCTAGAGCTTTTTGCAAAGTTGCCACCAGTGTCAGAAGGTATAGATTTGCCTAATCTGACACTTCAATCGGAGTTTGATAGATTATCGACAGAAGGGTGGGAGCAGATTGAAATCGGATATGGGTGAGAAAGTTCAAGTTGGGTTTCGTGTATAAGGCTGAGGCGGGTTAAGAGAAATAGATAAGTGTGAAGTTCCCTTCAATACTTTCATAGCATTCAAAATTCTTGATTGAGCTGGTACTTATTATTAAAGGAATAGCAACAGATACTCTATGTAACCGTAGACAGAAGGAGAAAGACAGAAGAAGGAACACTGCTAGTCTTTTTCATTACTTCAAAATAGGTTTATAGTGAGGTAACATATATGTAAAAAATAGATCAAGATAACTTTACATGTGTAAGGGTTTGTTATAGACTAAGAGATCCAGATAGTGGTAGGACAACAGGTACAGCGCTTGGTGGCAGGATTGATTTTGAGGGTGTGCAACTATTACTCATTAATTATTGGATTTATTGCTGTCTCTGTTTTCATAAGAAGAAATTCTTTTAAAAAATTTATTGCAACTAATACTCATCAATTATTTGTCTGGTTTGTTCTTTGAATGGGATTTAGAGGAAGTGCTGGATTTTTTTGTTTAATTTTCAAATTAAAAAGATTGGAAGGGCAAAACCTCCATACTATGGTTTTAAATTTAATTGGATATCAATCCAAAACCGTTGGAATTGATCATTTTGCTTGAAAACCAATCTAAAATTGGCTGAGATTTTCCAATTTTAACTACTTCAATAGTTCAATCTGAAATTAAACTAAAATTATTGAAACAGTAAAAAACACTATGACATTTTGATAATAAAAAGATGATACAGATGTAGTTGATGCTCTTAACAGTAAGGTTTTTATCAGCATATATTTTATCTTTTGATATTATAACTAAAACAATTTTTTTTAAAAAACCATCAATACCAATCTTAAGCTCATGTGGAAAAGGCTGATAGTATTTTTAAATTTGTCGATTTGTGCCCCAACAAAAAGTAAAATTCTAGCTATGCCCCTATGTATATACACGCATTTATTCATGACTCAGTTATGAAAACTCTCAAGTATATGTACTAAGGTTCAGCGAGACTTATTAATTGAACAAGCTCATTATTAACCAAAGTTCACCTCAAAGTACGACCTTGCACTTTCAATGTCCACTCTTTGTTATCCAGTTGTGTAATTATTTAGCCATATATGCATGAATGCATAATTTCATATCGTTAAATCATATCCAATTTTGAAAGCACTATAACAGAGGAAAATTGTAGTTTTCTAGACTCATATGCATCAAGAAAAGAAAATACTTGAGCACCAATACCAATAAAGGAAAAACTTCTACAGAACAACATTACCTGCCCGGGAGGAAAGAGTAGAGGTGCATCAGTCAACATAGCTTTATCCACCTCAAAATTAGCAGCTTCTCGCAGTTCCTATTTGGAAAGAGAATCAATCACATTGAAGAAGAATGATATTAAAACACTATATGTCCATATCTAAAGAAGCAAACACATGTAAATACGAGAATTTGACAATTCATGCATAGAACAATTTAAATGTTGAAATAGAAAAAAAAACAAGGCATAGATACTAAATGTCACTTTTGCACTGAAGTGTACTTTGACAATTCCTGGTCCAAGTTGAAGCTTGTTGATAGGAAATACTTGAGTTCGCAAGTAACCCTAAGGGAATACTTGAATTCGCAAGCAAACCTATCACTAATTGGAGGAAAAAACAGCAGGAATTAAGCAAAATTTGGGCGAAATCAGCCCCCAAAATGACAGATTGCAATAAGAGGAACAAAGCAAAATCAACACGAAAGCAAGATATAAGTGATCCTCAATTCGAGAGGAGGATCGTCTCTCCCAAATCTCTAGACAAGAGAGTCTAGAGCCCAAACGCCAAGAAACCCTAACTTTCAAACAATCAAAACATGAAAACTCCCCTAATCCCTCTCATCCTCTTTAATACCAAATATTTCCTAATACAATTTCCCTCCTAAGCTCAAACCGCCCCCTCCTATTTAATTTCAAAATCAAAAGCCTAGTAGGGCCCACTCATGTGGGCGGAATTGCTGGAGGGAGGCGGATGACTTCCGCCTCCTGTAGACCTGAACCGGCCTTTGGGCCGGCTGGGCCGGTTCAAGTTGAACCGGCGTATCACTTGTGTGCCGAAAACAGGTAGGAAGTGAGCAGTCAAGTTATTCACAAATTTCCTACAAAAACAAACCTGCATACATCAATGAAGATTGTACGCCTTGGTATGAAGTTTGGATCAAGGCCACAAAAGAAAGATTCAGAATTTTTTTTCTGCCTAAATCTTCTTCATGGCATGGACTTCCAAGCCTTGGACACAAAGAGGTCTGTTGGTCCAAAATAATTATTTTTCCTCATTTGTTATTATTAGCAGGATTCCAGTAGACAGATCGGGGCCTACTCATCGCCCCTTCAGCTAACTATAACTTTCATACGATCACATGAGGCTTCCCAAGAAGACTGTCCACCCATCAGGACACTAAACAGGAGCTTATTATAATCATAAGACAGAGAAAAAGTTATAGCAATTATAAGCAACTAACAATAACAACAACAAGCCTCTATCCCATTATGTGGGGTCTGCTATATGAATCTTTTTATCCATTGTGTCCTATTAAGAGTCAAATCCTCATTTAAATCTAAAAAATGGGTTATTTTTATTACTTTCAAATCAAGTCTTTTTAAATCTACTTCTACCTTTTTTTCCACTGGAGTTACTCCAACCTTTTCACATAGATACTCATTTCTCATTCTGTCTCTAAGTGTAAAGCCAATCATCCACCTGAGCATCCTCATCTTTGCAACACTTAACTTAATTTTATGCTTCTCTTTTAATGGCCAACATTCTGCGCATAAAACACTGCACTACTGCAGGTATCACCACTATCTTATAAATTATAGAAAAAGACGATGCATTCCTCCTCTTCAACTATCCAACTTAAATTCTAATAATCATATCCCATCTATTTCACCATCGCTTTGAACAATAGATCCTACATATCTAAAACATGCACTCTATTTAATGACTTGATCACCCAATATCACAATCCGACCACAAGATCTATTACCACTAAAATTACACTCCATGTATTTGATTTTAGATATACTCAAATAAAAACCTTTAACCTCTAAAGTTGATCTCTATAATTCAAGTTTTTAATCAACTCCCTCTCTAGCTATTAACAAGAAGAATATCATCAGCAAAAAGCATACACCAAGGTACATCCTCTTGTGAATGTCTAGTAAGAACACCCATGACTAAAGAAAAAAGATATGGGCTTAAATCTAATCCTTCATGTAATCCAACTAGAGTAGGAAAATACTTGGTCAAGCCAACTTTTGTTTGCACACTAGTAACAACTCCTATATACATATTATTAATGAAATAAATATAAGCATTATTAACTCCTTTCTTTTCTAGAACTCACTAGAGCACTTCCATAGTAGACCTATCTAGCATGAACCCAAACTACTTTTGAGAAACATTAGCAACTACAAGCAACTAACAAAAATAGAGGTTCTAATTGGATACCCTCACATCTCTCATCTGTACCTTCACTTCAATAGTTCAGTTCCTCAACTATGCCAAGATAATTGGAGAGCACAACAGGATAATACTCAGGCCAAATATTGGGTTGAATCGGCGAATGAAACAGGGAAATTTCATTTTAAAGTTATATATGTGACTACATAGGAACAAAACATCATATACCATCATCACTATAAACAGTTCTTGATGTATTCCTACAGTTTTGACGTACCATATCCTTTGATATTCTTCATTTTGGTGTGTTAATTTGGTGGAGCCCAATTTTCGCTCCAAAGTATAATCACATAATTCAAACCACAAAGTTTGATGGCTAACAAAAACCTAAGGGTTTCTCCTTATTAGATTAGGACATTTTTTAAATTCTATTATGATGAACTTCAAATCAAATCTGATAAAGATTTGATAGTATCTCAACATCCTTAATCATGTTGTATAAAAACAAATGAGAGAAAATCCATGGGTTGTGGGGGAACTAGAGAACAGAGAAATAGGAGAGACACAAAGAATAAAAAGAGAGAAATAGAGAAGAACATATCAAAGAGCCGACTACAAAAGAAAGAAGAGAAAAAAGGAGAGAGGGTTTCATTTGATATAAGTTTCATTGATGAAACTCCTGTCTTAAGGTTGTTGTCATCACTTCTGATGAGAAAGAGCAAAATTGTGATGGCAATAAGCAGTTATTATGGGTCTATGAAGTTGAAGCTCAATGATATTCTAAACTTGATCCTAAATGAGGACATCTAGAGACAAGAATCAAATGAAATCCTTCTTCTAATTCATCTATTGAACATAGTGAAAAAATTATTAAACAAGGGTATAACCAATGGAAATATTAATCTTAAAGGAATTCAATACAACTATCAAAGAGGAAATCAAGCCAAAGGGCATGATGGGGCATGCTATAAATGCAAAAAAGTTGGGCCCATGAAAAGAGGCTTCAACGGAAAAAATGCGAACAAAACCCAAATAAAAAAAAAGGCAGTGAATGTTTACACAAGATACTTGATATAAATTAATTCTCCACGCTACAAGTCCCATGGAGTTTAAAATCCTGGATTCAAGTGCAACTTTTCATTCTACATCTTATAAGGAACTCGTGTTTAATTAATCCAATAAAAATACGAAAAATTCTATCTTGCTAATGATGATTATATAAACATTCTAGAAATCAAGGATGTTGAAATAAAAAATGCAATGGGCACATAAAGTTTGCAAAAGGTTACATATTTTAAGCAGGAAGAGAAATTTGATCTCTATTAGATAAGTTAATGAAAAGTGATATAACTGACCTTAAGCATTGAGACTTGAAGTAATCTACAATAATATTAAGGGGATGGCACATGGCAACAAAAATGACGCTATATATGACTAGAATAGCAAAAGAAACAATTAACACAATAATGATTCATACACATGGCATCAATGGCTTGAACATATGAGTAAGAAAATGATGAGAATATTTCATTCTAAAGATTAACTTCCAAATTTGAAGTTCTTCGATTTTGATTATTGTATGGACTAGACTGATATAAGAAAAATAATGTCATTTTTTAAAAGCTCAAATGAAAACCCAAACACAGAAGTTTGCGTAAACACAATGATGTTTGGGGACCATCCCTGGTGGTTTACTTTCCAATGTCACCTTCATCGATAACCTTGAAAAATAAATCAGATATCCTTTATACTTTTAAAAGATGGAAAAGCCATGGTAGAAAATGAATCTGTTGCAAATATCAATTTACTAAAACTTGATAATGGAAGAAGCTTGCCTGTTTTTGCATAATTAGTGAAATCAGTATAAAGAAGATAGTTCCAAGAAGAGTACAACATAAAGGGATTATCGACAAATGAACGGGACTCTGAATGAAAAACTGGGGAAATGCGAAAGGCTCTAAATGATAGAGCTAGAACTAACATGCAGATTACAAAAATATTTTGGGTGGATGTCATGAGCACTATAGATTAATTAAGTCCAGAGAGGACTCCAAATTCCTTCCTGCTATGTACTACCACAAAAAATTTTGATTAACAAAGAGGTGAATCTTTATCATTTAAATTCTTTTACTTGTATTTTGTATGCACATGTGGATTCTATAAGAAAAAAGAAGCTAAACCCAAAGCCTACGAAATATTGTTTCATTTTTTATCGAGTTGATGTCTTTGGCTATGGGTTTTGGAATTATCAAAATCTTAATATCACATCTGGTTAACATGTCATGTAAATAAAATTTTAAAACAAAGAAGACAAATGATTGAAGAAAAAAGTATTTTTATATGAATTTACGAACAAAAAAAATCAAAATTGTGGTAATATTGAGTCAAACTTATGAGTGATATAATAAAATTATAGAAAAAAGTAATTGAAAATAAACTTTAAAAAGTTACATCAATTTCATAGGAACAATTTAATTTTACAGTAAGAAAATCTACTATGGAAATGGTTTGTTGACTAGATGCTTTCCCCTCATCATTATGACGTAAGCCCACAATAAAAGGATAGAAAGGATAGGAATGGGTTTAGGAATTTTTTTTGAAGGAACCATAATTATTTATGAATCAAAATATAGGTTGACTCAATTGATCTTTTTTTGTTTGTTATTGAACACCTTTATATCTCTAATTTGGTTTTCTTGCAATAGATAACAAATTTGCTATCTATTTTTTATTTCTCCTTCAAAGAACAGAAAACAAGTGTTTCCCATACTGTTTTCATTGAATGGCAACCAAGATCTAGTTTTCCCTTCTCAAGAATGCATCCAACATCAACCCAGTTCTCTATTTGTTTTTGTACTAGTTTTCAATGGATAGCAACTGAGATGTTCTCCCTTCTCTAGGAAGTGGGAAACAATAGCAACAAGTGTAGCCAGCAGCAAAGCGCACAAGGGGCAGTCAATATAGCCTTAGACAACAATAAGAGGTTAGTGGGTAGAATTGGGTGGTTTCGTGTTCTAGAAAGGCCACCAATGAGAGGAAAGGGAAGGAAAGACAGGAATTTTTTAGAGAATTAATTAATCCTTATTGCATGAATCAAGCCTTCAAATAGCACTTCAAATCATCCTAACATTTTCCTGAACAGACTCCATATATTAAGAAAAATCCTATACTTAAACTAATTTCATAATAAAGAATGGTAATTATGTTTGAAACTCGAAACTCACTCGATAATAGCTCGAACCTTAATAGACTCAAAATTAATTGACTTATGTCGACTTAAAGATGGCACGGTCGAAATAAGCTTAATTCAATTCAAAATCACCTCAATCCATGATTTATGCACATATTTACGTGTATGCTAATGTATATGCATACCTACAAACATTTAGATTAACAAAGAGGTAAATCTTTTTCATTTAAAATATTTTAGTTGTATTTTGTATGCACATGTGGATTCTATAAAGAAAAAAAAGCTAAACCCAAAGCCTAAGAAATGTTAATTCTTTTATATCGAGTTGATGACTTTGACTATAGGTTTTCGAATGATCAAAATCTTAAGATCACATCTCGTTAACAAGTCATGTAAATAAAATTTTAAAGGTTAAGAAGATGACAAATGATTATAGAACAAGTATTTTTATATGAATTTATGAACAAAAAAAATCAAAATTATGGTAATATGGAGTCATTCTTATGAGTGATACAATAAAATTATGGAATAAAGTAATTGAAAAAAAACTTAAAATAAGTTACATCAATTTCAAATGAACAATTTAATTTCATAGTAGAAGATCTGTTATGGAAATGGTTTGTTGAATAGAAGCTTTCCCCTCATCATTATGATGTAAGCCCACAATGAAAAGATAGAAAGAATAGGAAAGGGTGCAGGAATTTTTTTGAAGGAACTATAATTATTTATGAATCAAAATATAGGTTGCCTCAATCGAGTCTTTTTTTTTTTTGGTATTGAATACCTTTATCCCTCTAATTTGGTTTTCTTGCCATATATAGCAAATTTTTTATCTAGTTTTAATTTCTCCTTGAAACAATAGAAAACTATTGTTTCCCATACAGGTTTTCATTGAATGGAAACCAAGATCTGGTTTTCCCTTCTCTAGAATGCAACAAACATCAACCCAATTCTCTATTTGTTTTTGAACTAGTTTTCAATAGATAGCAACCGAGATGTTCTCCCTTCTCTAGAAAGTGGGAAACAATAGCACTGAGATCTTGTTTTCCTCCTACTATAGCTTTAGGATAGCAACAACAACAAGGGTATCCAGCAGCAAAGGGCACAAGGGGCAGTCAATAGCTTTAGACAACAATAAGAGATTAGTGGATAGAACTGGGTGGTTTCGTGTTCTGGAAAGGCCACCAATGAGAGGAAAAAGAAATAGAGAGAAAGAGAAGAATTTTTAGAGAATTAATTAATCCTTATTGCATGAATCAAGCCTTCAAATAGGCAACTCAAATCATCCTTACATTTTCCTAACCAGACTCCATATAATAAGAAAAATCTCATATTTAAACTAATTTCAAAATAAAGAATGGAAATTATGTTTGAAACTCAAAACTCAATTGATAATAACTCGAACCTTAACAGACTCAAAATCAATTGATATATTTCAACTCAAAGATAGTGCGCTCAAAATAAGCTTAATTCGATTCAAAATCACCTCAATTCACGATTTATGCACATATGTATGTGTATGCTATGTATATATACACCTACGAACAAATGAATTTATAATTACGTAACACATAAAATGGAATGCCAATATACATTTATGTATTTATATTTAATATACTTTCTAATACACAAGGCAACTTTATCGGAATTTCATTGCTCAAATGTCACACATTAATGCTTGTCATGCCACTTTTACGAGTATCAAATCTTTTAAAAGGTGAGTCATGTCTTGAAGGAGCTAGTCTACAATGCATTTACAAGCCTTTTACATTAAGATTTTTCTCTACATCTTTGAAAACAAACTATTAGGAGATTTACGGTCACTTAAAATCTTCTTTGCGAGTTCTCTTTCCATGACAATATGGAGGATCTTATAGATATAGGCCTTGACCTTCCAAGATGCCATCAAGACCTTGTAGTGATGGATCTTTCAAGTGTTTTGAGCAAATCATAGTAGATGTGTGTGTTGAAGATGTGCTTTCGAGATTAGCATTGACCAATTTATAAGTGACCAATTTATAAGTAGAAGGTTAGCCATAGTACAAGGGGACAATATGACCCACTTATAGTCCAAAGGAATAAGACATGACCAATAAGAGATCAGAGGCATAACATTACTAACAGTTTGCCCATGAGTTTAAGTTGGACTCAATAAAGCAAGTTTGAGACACATGGGGTTTTGGTTTGGTGTGATTTTAATTAAAATGCTTATTAACACGAGGGTTAGCCCAAGTTTAGTTTAAGTTGGGGCTTCCATCAATCCCAAAAATTAAACATAATTTAAAACCCAATTGACTTTATGTCAGCCCAAATTAATTAAATTGAGGCAAACATAATTACAATATTAAGGATGAGAAAAGTAAATATTTACTTAGATTCTAATTTAAGCTTGAAGTTTAACTAAACTTACTTGAAGTTTGGGACTTACGACTCTACTTGGTTGCTTTTCAAAAGTGTAAGGTTTATGATCTTGACTTTAGTAATGCTTGTATGTGGAACTTACTACTCAAAAATTGAATTTGGCAATAACAATGGATCTTGCAACATTACATTATAAGCCAACCAGCCTAACTGGTGGGTTGTAAAACCTCTCCCTATAGGCAAGGTGGTCCAATTGGTTAGAATTTTATTTTTTTGATGTAACATATGGATTGAGATAATTCGCCATGATTCTAAAATCAATTGAGAATTTAAAAAATTAAACTCGAATCCTTAACCAATTCACCTGATAAACCACATTAATATCATAATTTTGAAGGCAAGTTTGACGGAGCTTTATGATCATTTGAGATACTTATAACTCCATTTGAACCCTCGATGTTGGTTTAGGATCATTTGAGATCCCTAAATATGTTGGCATGATTTTGATGTTTATCAATGCATTAACAAATAATTGGTGCTTCCGTGTTGTTTATAAATGTTAAGCCGGATTTAAAATCAACGACACAAATGTCTACAAAATTCTAATCAGATCAAGAAAGTAATTGGCAATCTTCAAACTAATCAAAGCAAGAATTGTTCTTTATATTTTTTATCGTTACATTGTGTGCTAGGGGGGATTAACTATCATGAAATAGCATAAAGAATTCAAAGGGGTGGCCCGTAAAGCTGATGTAGTTAAACATCAAAGTTGAATGGTAAGATAAGATTGAGCGGTAATATTTTTTGAGCATTGGTTTGTGAGGGCTGATTCATGTGAAAAAATATGCCCAGACATTGCACAGAGGAAATAATGGCTAGTGGTGCATCTAGGGTGAGAGGGCTTAATGGAAGATCAATCATAAGAGATGGTGTGGTTGTGGCGAGTTGCACACGAGGCAACGTCACTGGGACAAGATTGATGGAGAGAAGGAAAGCAGGGGAAAAGAGGCACATACAGGATGGAAAAGGCACTACCAAATAGGACACATTGTAGTAGGGAGGAGATTAAGCGTGGAAAAGGTAAGGGAGAGTTATAGTGTGAGGGAGATGGGAGCTGGAAATGATAAAGAGTGCGGAATAAAGTGCAATAGTGTGGGAGATTGTGGAATGATTAGGAAAGAGAAAGAAATGGCAAGTTAATGAGGGAGAGAGATAGCATTGAAAGCAAATGGTCCTCCTGAGGGAGACTAGGTCCCTGGAGTTTAGGGAGCAAGAGTGAGCCAGTGGAGTAGGGGGTGCATGCTTGTTTGTGAGGGATATGAGTTTATCCAAGCATTAGAGAACATGGAGGAAATTGTGAGAGGACAGCTACAAGTAGACATGGTGTGATAAGGGTGATTTGTTGGTTAATCAAGTTATGAGAATAGAGCAATGACAATAGTGCATCAAGTTAAATTCGGACCTAATCCATTATGTTTTCTTAAATAGCTTAATCTCTCGATAATAATCAAGGATTGGCTATCCCAAAATTTGAGTAAATACAAGAGAACAAAGAGAGTTTTATGCATCCAATCTTTATTATCTTCAAGATTAAAAAGAGATAAAAGTCTGTCAAACGCCATAGGACATCTCACAAAGGTTTAATTGTTGTATTCATTGATTTTCATAATCAATAAACTAATCTCTATTCCAAGTGCGCAAACATAGGTTCAATATACAATAAAGTGTTTATGGCCATTCAATAAAGGCTTATTGATGAAGTACATTAAATGAATTCTATAGAATAAATGTTAAAATTGAAATTCATAGTGCCTAAGAATGAATAATTAACTTCAAGGTTTACATTCTCTCTTAAACATAATTAACTGAGCATGGTAGGATCAACAAACTTGATTTTTCATTGAAGTTAAGTTATTGAGTTAAAGTAATTTAAAACACCTTAGAATCACATTTTATAGATTTAGAAGTTTGGAACTCCAAAGCTTTTTTATGGTGTCAAGTATATAGAGAAGACAATTTTCACTTTGAACTTGAGATAATTCATTTTGATCTTGGTTGACCCTCTTTGGTAGTGTTGGGGTCAAGTTTATTTCGAACCTGACTAATCGAATATGATCAATCCTAATAGAATAGGAATCCAAAAAACGGTTATTGTTGTTAAGGTCCTTTGTTTTCTTTATTAAGATTTTGACATGATCAAATCACACCATTAGATACCTCTATCCCTTTGATCCTATTAGAAAACTTCCTTAGACTTTAAACTACATCTAAAAGTTATATTTGTTTTCCACGTATTAAGGGTCTTTATGTACATATAGTCTCTAATCCCATAGGAACATGGATTCTAGGATTTAGTTTTTCATCTACCCAATATCTACAAGTGAAGACTAAAAGTAAAAGCAACCCTTTGATTAATCTCCCATGGATCTTCCTGCATACAATTAGCTTTTTCCCTCTCTTTAGTTTGTTTCTCTTGTTTTCCCCATTAAAACCACCCAAGAGTTGGCTCAAAAAAACTTTTGATCATCAAGAAAACCATAAGCTTTATATACAGGTCCCATACTTGTCAATAGCAAATGGCGCAGCATGGCGCAAAGTTTCCCGTGGAGCCATGGGGCATAGCGCACCGCATGACGCGCACCATTTTGAATACGACGCAAATTAAAAAAATTATAAAAATTTTTATATGGATCCTATTTTAGAGTATCAATCAAATTGGCTAAGGCGTGGTTGAATATGTTTGTGGTCCAAAGTTCAAATCATTAAAGTGAGCTTCAAATTCGTTCAAAATTTCTACTAAAATAAAATCTAATAAAATCAAACTAAATTATTTTAATCATATTAAATAATTTTAAAATTAATTATTACATTATTTTAGAAATTAAAATATATAAATATTAAAAACTATTTATAATTATATTAAAAAATTCCTAAAATTCAAATTGCACGCGTCGTGCTCCATTGAGCCATTGCGCGTGTCGTGGCGCAATTGGTGCGAGCCAATTTGAACATGTGTGCCGCGCCATGCAGCTGGCGCCATAGGTGCGCCGCGTCGCCCCATGCGCCAAGGCACGCACCATTTTGCACCATTAGTAAGTATGGGAGGTCCTCTCTTGCGTCAAACTTTCTATAGCTATTACTTGCAAATCATTTTAATGAGGGCTTTAAAAACTCATCTATTTAGGAGGAAAAGAATTTTCTTTTACCTAAAAACCTTATTCTTTCTTGTACATACATTTTCTTGACATTATCTAAGCTTAAGTTCCTTGCGTCTAATTTTCATATCTTCAAAAAAATTAATCTTAAGCCCAAAGAGTCCACAACATTTAATGTTGAATTATTTCTCATTTAAGCATCATTTTCACTTGCAAGTAAAATTTTACAATTTTATTTAAGGACTTACATCGCTTGTGCTAATATCCTATATCAATAGAAAAAATTCTTAAGCTCCAAGAGCTCATTACTCTGTGAGCTAAATTGTTTTTGTTCTTAGATCAAAGTTTAACATGAAATCATGTATACTCAATTTTCTCTATAGAAGTTTTAAGTTTAGTAACTAACTATGTGTGGTGCTCCTTATTGGATATTTTTTCTCTATTTGAGTTGTATTTGTGTTGCTAGTTGGCCTAGCATTTTCTCCTAAACATTCATCCTCATCTTTGAAGAGCATAAAAGTTTTATTTATTCGCCCTTGAAAAGTAAATAGTCTGAGAGTTTTTCTTGATCGCATGATAGAGATTTTGAGATTACTTTATGCGGCTAAAAAATAAGTTGTGAGGATTTTGTGTTACACTCGTGAAGAAGCCAAGAACGTGCAGAAGAATCTCAACTGAGCAACTTAAAGATTGGTTGTATGCTTGATTGAAAAACTAAACAATTAAATCCTTATGTACTCTTGGCTTGTTCTACCGTTTACCCATACGCTATTTGCTCTTTCCATTCTCATTACTTCCATTATACACTTGTCAGGATTGCTACACTCTCAGGGCAAATTGATTTCACACAGATCTATTTCAACACTTTATTTGCTATACACTTCACTCTCACATATTTAACATATATGTCATCAAAACTTGTATGTATTAATTTTACACAAATTTTGATGTAGTGCAAATATTGATTTATTAACATAACGCTAAAATCACTTACTTTTTATGGTTGTCCAAAAGGTGTGTTGTTCATGAATAGTTCACGTTCGACTCGTTCGTTACCTAAGCGAGTCAAACATTAACAAACATTTTGAGTATGAATTTTAAATGAGCCAAACATGAATAGACGCTCTAGTCGATCGAAATATATATATATATATATATATATTGTAATTTGTAACAAAAAATATTGAATTGTTGGTTGTTAAATTTTGAGCTTAATTGGTTATTATAATAATAAAATTTCAACAATAAAAATTTTGATCTTTTATATTTACTTTGATATTTTTATGAGTTATATAAGAAAAGTTAAACTATCATATTTTTTAACTAGTTCAAGTCGAACACAAGCCACTCACAAACAAATGAATTCAAAATAAATTGCACATGAACATGCTATCCACAAACAATTTTGAACACAAGCCAAACTCAAAAGGAAAAAAAAATTTCAAATGAGCTGAAAGCCGAAAAACAATGACCTCGCTCAAGCTCGGCTTGTTCGCATCTCTACCAGTTATCTCGGGCGTGCATAAGGGCTAGTATATTATTCTCTATAATTTTAAGTATAAAGCTAATTTTATGTAAAAATATGTTCATTATTTTTTAGGATCAAGTTCAATGATGCTATTTGGAGAAAGTAACTGAATCAAAACACTATGAAATATCAAAATAAATCATTTTCTAAACAAAACTAATAGATTTGATGAAAGAAAAGTTCAATCCTACTTCTTAACTTCATTAAATGAACATAGGTTACAAGATGCAATGTAGATGAGTTTCCACTATAAATTACAGGTAAGAGATGTGCTTGGAACCAGGTTTGTGATCTAGCATAGCACAAAAAATAAATAAATAACTTACCTTTAACTTTATTTTTACAGCATCCCTTCCTTGAACAAATTCCTACAGAACCAAAGAATACTACTACTTAGAATAGACCATAAGTAAAAAAAAAAAGACAGAATAAAATAGCAAATAAAAATAACAATTAAAGCAACTTGATACTTTTGCAGAGAGTTTTACATCAAATATTAGCAAAGAAACAAACATGTGCATGCTACAACAGCATATAATAAGCTAGCCTAAAAGAACCTAGAAAGTATAGAAATAAAAAGCAGTTTCAACACCTCCATGTCCTCGATGAAGCCTTCAATTGAGCGATACGGAGCATAAACAATAAGATCAAACCCCAAACTCTGGCAATATCAAAACATTGCATTCTCAGAAAAGAACAAAAAATATAAAATGGACTATAATTATAGAACTAGAAATTCAAGCACCTGAAGAACAACCATTTCATTATTGAGAATCACTTGATGGTCCTGCTGAATTCCCTTACCAAGTTCCTCTGCAGATACGTGGTTTTCTTCGATCTTGCATGATGCGTATATACAAGTTAGCCTGCATAAACAGAGAGCCTCTTGAATGAAATAAAATTCAAAATGCTAACATAGAACTGAAACTATAGGTAGGAAGAGGTAATAAAGCTCATATATGTAAGTTATAGATGTAAAGTAGTACAAAAGTTTAATAAACTAGACAGCTAAGAAAAATAACATCAGTCTTACATTATGTGTTTTGGGTGATGTTCCATCACAGACCATTGCAAATAAAACCTCTTGAAGTATATGATGGCTGTTCCCTATATCAGGTAGAGGAAGAGGAAATAAATTTAAGAAGCGCTGATTCTGAAACACCAACGAAAAACCAAGTAACCTAAAAGCAATTTACTTGAATTTTATGGGGGAACTTAAATGCTCCACAGACTTCTTGAATTTTTTGTTCATAGAAAACCCGCATAAGCTGCTCTTCTTCACAATTAAGAGGCTTTGCAGCTGAATGAAGACAAAAAATAAATGTGGATGATCAATGATATTCAACAAACAGCGAGACAATAATTTATTTTGATCACATAAAATAAGACACAGGAAATTATTGGGACTTGGTAGAGATGATGAACAACAACCGCTATCTTTTGGATCTTGCAAAGGTTCGGGATATGAAATAGAGCCATCAACATCTACCTCTAATCTGGTCGACCCATACTGCAAATTATATATAAAAATATGCTGACATTGTCCAAAGAAGCCTGTTAATCATAAACCAAATAGTCTTCTTGATGCATACTTGTTCAAGCATCTTTCTTGCTCTCAAATTCGCAGCTTCTCGCTTTTCAAACTGCAGTAAGTTGAAAAACGAAAAAAACGACAAAGAAAGTAATAAGTGAAAAGTTCAAGCCCCAAAGTAGCATCGCATTGCAAAAAGCATGTGGAATCTCTAAGCAGATATACTTTAAGAGGGAGAATTTCTAAGCAGCAACTCGCTATTCCCCTGTAGTTTAATCCAAACCGGCGGGACATGCGACAAGCTGCAGCAAGCTCATGGCTTTGTGATGACATACGAGCTCTGATAAAAGGGATCGACCTAAACTATCTTTTTTTTTTTAATTTTCTTTTTTGCATGGCAACGTATTCATGAGCCTTAATGTATAGTTGGATTACCAGATCGCTTGGCGTGAAAATCCATTTCGCCCGATGTGTAGAAGTTTGGAAATCCGCCATCCCTAATCTTTTTCTACTTTGATCTCCGGCAATTTAACAGAGCAATTTGATATAAGTTACTAGGAAAATCGTCTCAATAAGACTTGCTAGGGTTCCATGACTTCCATATCTCTACTCGGGCAAGCCGACTCTTTTGCCGCCTGGTAATGGTCCAAGGGTGAATTAGTGCCGTAGTTTTAAACGAAAACTTTAATTATTTATTTTTTAAAGAATAATAAATATGTAAATTAATAAAAAAGAAGCCTGATTTTATGAAATTGACAAATATATCTATTAATTTTCAAAAGCAATATATCTGATAGTTACCAGGAAAATAATTCAATAATTTCTACATAAAATAAGTCTACTAATTCCACAAAATCAACTAACCAAGTACAAATTTCTGAAGAATTTTCTTTGCAATTATGTAGATTATATATTGTATCACATACACTCCAAAATCCTTACTAAAAATGCAAAAGAGTGCGCTCTTTAGATTATATATCATAATACTTGCATAATTTTTTATTAAAATTTTAGATAGCTAATCTTACGACAAACATAGGATCTTTATCCTTGCTAATTCTCATCCACTTCCGAAGAGCTTTAGATGATAAAAGTTTATACCTATTGTCAAATAATCATAATATCTCGAGCAATTTAGGAAAGCACTTGCAAAATGAACTCATCTTTGCCATTAAGATCTATTATAAAGTGCAAGAGTTATTTGAATGATGTTTGAATCATGGTTTAATATTTGAACCAAGATTAAACTATTATTAAATCGTACTTGCAAATCATGCTTGAACCTTGTTCAAACATTACTCAAACATTTCGTCGGTAAAACACGCTTCGGAAAACAAATTCCGACGAAAAAAATCCTGCGGATTTTTGACAGATTACTTCAGCTTGAAAATTTTCCGACAAATTTTCTGTGGAAATTTGCTATTAGAAAAATTTTAAAAAATACTTCTCTTGCCACCCTCAAACGTGCTTGCTTGTGCCTGCAGCCTGTGCTCCACATGCCAAGCCTGCCTGTGGCCCGTGCCCCACATTCCAAGCCTACCTGCGGCTCGTGCCCAACACGTCAAGCCCGCCTGCGCCCCACTCACCCAACCTAGCTGGGACTTGTGTAGAGTAGAATGAAAAGTAAAGTAGAACGAACACAGCAAAAATTATAGTGGTTCGGTCAAAACTTAACCTACGTCCATTCCCAAGAGTCCTCTCCGGTTATTGCACTAAAATTTTTAGTGACTCTCCTTTAACCCCCACATCAAGACAGAGAAGCCCTTACAAAATCTCTTCCACTAACTCGGTGAGGTAGAATACTAGAAGTTTTTTCACCCTCCCGGTGAAGGTAGGGTACCCGAAAGTTTTTTCACCCTCCTAGTGAAGGCAATGAACCTGAAAGCTTTTTCACCCTCCTGATGAAGCCAACAAACCTAAAATCTTTTTTACCCTTCTAGTGATTAGATTTTTTGTATATACATTTTAATGATGAATGAAAAGAAAGAAATTTATGAATGAGTTTACTTTTTGTTCAATCGAAAATTAATTAGTTGCTCTATTGTTTGTTTTAAATTAAAAAAATCTTAAAGTCTCCTAAATATAGATCTTGGGCTTGGTTTGTTATCATCTAGCATGATATAACCATGAGTCATATTAAGTTGGGTTGTGAAATATAGGCTTCGTTTGGGACAGCTTTCGTACTTCTTTTTAAAACAGCTTTCTAGTACAAAAAATTCAATTTCAAGAAATGTTAGTATTAAAAAGCTATTTTAAAAAGCAACAAGAAAGCCGTCCCAAACGAAGCCATAATCTCTCATAATCAAGTGCAATCTCTAGAGCTTCTATCTTGAAAACAATCATTTGTGCTATCTTTTCATTTCAAATTAAAAAACACAAATTTCTTGTGAAAAGTTTGTATGAAGTCAAGAGATTTTTTCATACTTGCTAAAATTTTGTATGATTCTTTTTTCAATCTTTTATTTATGCAAGTTTATATTTAAAAAATCTAGTTTTATTTTTCCAACTTAGATAATTTTAGAGAAAATTATTTGTTGGTGAAATTGATTTTCATGTGCTGAATATTGTTTTTAGGATTGTTAAAATTTATTACCAATATGCTAAGATAATGATCCATATTTGTTGAAATCAAAATATATTGTTCATTGAACTTAAATCTTATTATTGTTGCAATCTAACTCCATATTAGTGAAAATCAAATATTTATTTGTTAAAATTTATTTTTTATATATGCTAAAATTAGATTGCATATTTGTTGAAATTAGATTTCATATTTGCTAAAATTAATTTTAAATCATTATTACAAGTGCTTTAAATTTTTAGTAAAATAATTTCATATTTGTCAAAATTATATTTTACGTTCACTAAAATTAGTTTCTATGTTTACTAAAACTATATTTATATTTTGCAAATATAAGTCACAAGATTTGTGAAATTTATTTAACATATTTGTGGAAATCAAGTTTTTGTTTTGTTATAAGTATATTTCATGTTTGGGAAAATTAAATGCAAATTTACTAGAATTGTTTCTCATATTTTCCAAAATTATATTTCATTATTTAGTTAAATCAATTTAAAGGGATAAATTTACTAGAATTGTTTCTCATATTTTCCAAAATGATATTTATTATTTAGTTAAATCAATTTAAAGGGATAAATTAAATTAAAAATTGCTTGAAATTTTGAAAAATCATAATAAATCCAATCTTGTCAAAATTTGACAAATAAACCCTCTACGTATTCAAAAAAATGAATAGATTAAAAAGGAATCAATACCAAAGGGGTGAATTAATCATTCATAAGTTATTTTAATATAAATATGCAATATTAATTGGGTAATTAATAACCTTAATTACCTTTGTTTAATCTCAAATATGTGTGAGAAGTTCTTTGAGGTGTCTTGCAAACATTTGACATTTCTCATAGGGGCTTGAGACCTACTTGAATCCTAATTGGTTATTCAAAGAAAATAGTCCAAAAAAGAAAGTCAATTTGAAAATTTCATAAATAAATCTCGTTCTCTCATAAAAATTTTTAATTAAATTTAATGATTTTTTTATATTGTAGATTAGAGGAAGTTCTTCCGAACTCCAAAATAGATTTGAGTTTATTTGCTTACTATGTTCTCAAATCCTATATCTAAATTACGTTAGGACCTAATGGACCCAAAAATTTTGCATAATACATAAATATTCTAAGAAAACATGAGAATATGAAGAATTTGTTAGAGAAACTTAGTAGATCACTAAATCTAAGAAAAATAATTCTAAGCTATTTTGAGATCAAAAAAGTAAGATTTCATTAAATTTTCTTCTTAATTCAATCTTAAAATCTATGAACAGTCAAAAATCATAAATAACTCCAAATAAGTTAAAATTTTTAGAGATATATCTTTGGATGTATAGTGGTCTATGGCTTTAATTTCATGAAAATAAAAAAATCATTTAAGTGGTTAAATAAAAATACCCTATTTTCTATAAGATTAAAACTTCTAACGTACATCATTATTTAAAAAAAAAACAAAAATATAAAGTAAAGTTTATTGAACTAATAATGAACCTAGAATTAGAAAAAAATAATTATAAGTCAAATATAAAATAGTAAACATATCTTATCATATTTCAATGAATAATGAATAAATAAATTTAATAAATTATAACAAATTATAACTAGCTTCAAATGGCTTCAAAATTTTAAATTTTATTCTCTAAGTCATTTTTAACATGTGAGAAAAATTTCATGAAATTGTGAGTCTATTTGAAGGCTCAAAACACAAATCCAAATCATTCGGTCAATTATGTTTGTGAATTGACCGAGATATTGATGCAGTCTTGATGTTATCTAAAAATAGTGAGAATAAAAATTAATTATTCAAAATAAAAAAAATATTATTTTTTATAATTTTGCTAATAACATGCACTAATAAATCAAGTAAATCATAGCAAATTAAAAACAACTCCAATTGACTTCAACTTTTTATAAGATCTTTATGTGATCGAATCTAGTACGTAAGACAAATTTTATTGAATTTTGAGTTAAGTTAATTGCAATAATAACAACAAGAAGAAGCCTTTATCCCACTATATGCCCCCTACGCTTTGGATAATTATTTCATAATTTTCGTATATCATCTAGACCCGAAAAAAAATCAACAAACTCGTGACTTGATGAAAGAATTACTAAATAACCTAGAAATAAGAAAATTCATTAGTAATTTAAGGGAACTCAAGGAAATATCATATAAATTTCTATGAACTCATAGTGTTATAAAAATTAATAAACAATAAAAAAAATAAGTATCACAAAACATAAAAATAAAAATCACTCTCACAAATTGCTCAATAAAAGTCTTAAGTACCTAAAAAACCTAGAAGACACTTAATTACCCTTGAGATACTATGAGTGTCATCTTACCCCTTGGGTTTAGGGTTTAGGGTATATGATACTTAAATGACAACATTCATCTTAGGGTGCATGTTGTACATTTTAGGTATTCTTCAAAATCTTAAAATAAAAGTGAAACCCCAAATTCTTCAAATTCAAAATAAAAGCTATAAATCATTAAAAAATTAGATCAAACCCATTCTTAAATTAAATTGAATAATTTATAAATGAAAATGAAACATCTACCAAAATAATAGAATGATACCCTCATGACTTAGCACACACAAAGTGTTGAATAGGATACAAATCTTAGACAAGGTTATTTCTTTCCTACATTATTTAAATATTTTAATATATTCTATTTTATATTTAATCACATTAAAATTTTCTAAATAAATAAAAAAAATTTTGAACAAAAAATATTGATAAAATTCACTTGAACTAGAACTACATACTTGAACTTAGTTAATGGCAAAACATTACTGATAATAAAAACTGGGCTTACATTCAAAACCCATTTGATTTACCATCAAATTACATCTTAATTTGCAAATAAAAAATCAAAATTGGTGTGAAAAGTAAACATGCATGTATGATTTTAGGAAAGCTCGATTTCTTTTGATGCTATATTTTTTTATAATCAAAACTTTTTCTACAAAAATAAAGGAAAATAATCAACTAGAAAAGATATGTAGAAATTGAAATAAAATGAAAAGTCTCTAACTAAAAAAAATGCATTAACTAAAAGAAGGTGCATACCCTTCATGACAGAGAAGATTAGCTTTAGTGGCTATGTTGTAAGTCCTAATTAATAAAATATACATAGCCAAGCCTATCCTACATTGCATATAAACTTTAACATAATGGTTTTCAAGGGATTAGGTGGGTTACTTATCATTACTTTCAAGCAGGATTATAAGTTCATTAGAGTTGGGCTTGCTTAAACCCTCAGTGGGGTTGAAAGTTATAAGTCCATTGCTTTTCTTTAGACTTGGTTATAAGGTATGACTTATGTAGTAGTTTCCATTTTAGTTTTAGAATCTCTGGTTGATAGTTTCTCATTTGCTACATCATAAGTCATCATGTCCTTGGCCTTTTCTAATTTTTATATTGGGAAAATATAAGCCACTAATTTTTAATAAAATAAATAACTTAAATAATAATTCGAACTTCAAAACTTTAAAGCCCAGTTTGAAATATTTCTATGCTTCACAAAATCTAGTGCTTCCTATGCTTCTTCCTTTGATTCCTAAAAACATTATTCTAAATTTGAAACAATCCCATTAGAAATTATAAAAATACTCATCACTATTTAAACAAAAGTATTCTTACGACATCATTTCTCTTGGGATGCAAATAATTATAAAGTCTTGCCTTTATGAAAAACTTGTACCATAGAATAAAATAAACTCTATCTTAATCATATGGGTAAGAAAATGTCTCTTTGAATGTAGACATTTTTCTAATACCCTCCTTTTTTTTTTCCATTATAGAATATCTTCTCTATTTTTTTAGGTGGTTTCTTAATTTCTATCTCATATTTAATCACAAAAATAAAATGTCAAATTTATAGTTTATTTCCTGCATAGTTTATCATAATCTTAAAATACAAAAGATATCATTATTTCTTTATGAAAGATTTATCTACTTATTCCACTGATCGGTTATTGTGTTCAATCATAGTAGGCAAAACAATAAGCCAATTTGAGAATTACAAGTACAAACGATAAGAAGAAAGAAAGGTAAATCACATAGAATTCAAAGAATTATTGGACAGCTTGTTAGAAAAATCTGTGATGATGACATTGCACTATTGACTTGAAAATTCAAATCAGCTTTAAAGAGAAAAGAATTGGTTCAATGAAAGGAAGCAAGGTCAAGGAATGAAGAAAACACTTTAAACTATATTGTTAACATAATATGCTTTAAATGTAAAAAGCTAGATCACGATAAGTGGGAGTGTTCCAACAAGAAAGGTTATAATTAGGAAGAGAAAATGAGAAGAAAGCTCAAGAGAAAGACACAAAAAATGTTATGGGTTAAGTCAGACAAAGAATTATCCATTTGTGAACTTAAAAAGAGATGAACAATTTTTCCTTAATGGTTAAAGGTCACTCAATTAACTCTAACACTAATCAAGTATATGATTTATCTTATGATGAATTATTTTGTATGAAAACACTTCTTATTTTAAAATCATTTTAAAAAATATTCTAATTTGAAAAAGAGCTTTACATCACTAAATAAAGAGCATAATATATTATTGAATGATTTAGAGGAGTCTCAAAAGTATAACAAAAAAAAATCCTTTTACAATGAAGTTGAAAAATGAATAACATAAAATTAATATATTATGCAATAACTCTTTAAAGTACAAAAAGATGAACATAAATTTCATGTGAGAAAATGGTCCTCGAAATCTATCAAGAAGAATCTAAGAAGAAAAAGTCATGGAATTGAGACAGCTTAGAAGTACATAATATGTGTATACACCACTCAAATTTGGGACATCATTATAAATCTTCTTTTTATAAGAAGAAGAGGTCTAGGTCCATTATTGAAATTTTCATCCTCTGGCAACGGCTCTTTGGCTATGGCGATTCCCGTGCGATTCGGCTCCCCTGTTCCTCGTTGTGGTCTTTACTGTAGATTTGTTTGCTTTTTTTTATTTTGGTTTGGATTTCGTTTCCTTTTTCCCTTTTCTCTGGTCGTCGAGCCCTAGGTCGTGCTATTCTCTTGATGGAGGCGGGTCAGTCCTCAGTGATCCCTGATGTGTGGGGTGCTCCTCCCATAGCATCTAATATGGCTTCCAAAGGTTTGTCGGTTAATGGTTTTTCTGAGTCTTCTTCTCGGTCCTTTCGTGATGTTTTAGCGGGATCATCTTCTTCGAAGGATCCTACATTTACGTTTACTAAATCTATGGTTAAAGGTGTTCCTGCTATCTTAATGTCCAATGAAGATATTCACAAACTTGCTTCACCCTTTCAGTTTACTCTTGTTGGGAAATTTTCGGTTCGTAGACCTAACCTAGATGCAATTCGAATTTTTTTTGGAAAGCTGAAGCTATCTGGGAATTTCTCTATTGGAATGCTTGATGCTAGGCATGTTTCGATTCAGTTATCTAATGATCTTGATTATAGCAGGGTTTTCTCAAGAAGGCCTTATTACATTCTAAATTGCCAAATGAGACTTCTTAAATGGACTCCATTTTTTGATGTTAAAGAAGAATCGCCTATTGTCCCAATATGGATTTCCTTTCCTAATTTGCGATTGCATTTTTTCAATTCACATGTTCTTCATGCTTTAGGATCTATCTTTGGTAGGCCTCTTCAAACAGACCAGGCCACGGCTTCTCGATCAAGGCCTTCAGTGGCTAGGATCTTGGTTGAGCTTGATATCACTAAGAAGCATCCTAAAGAGATTTGGATTGGTTCTGAAAATGCCGGATATTTACAGAAAGTGGATTTTGATAATGTTCCTGATTTTTGTTTGCATTGTAAGATTCATGGACATTCGATTAACGATTGTTTTGTTTCTCACCCGCAACTGAGGAAGAATACTAAGCCTTTAAAAACTGTGAGTACCCCCTTTTCGGGTGAGCTAGAATTGATTGTCGAGCCGTTTCAATCTTTGGGAAAGGATCCCAACTCTGTTTTACAACGTCCTATTCCTTCTGGTGATGGCATGGGCATGGATCCTTTAGATACTTCTATTGTGAGTGATGTTGGAGGGAGAAATGTTAATGCTCAAAATGATAATCCTGTGGCTAGTGTGGAAGTTGATGTCAATGATGGTGGAGAAAAAATGAGGAATATTTTACTGAAGTGGCGGAAAATCCAGGAAATCAGGGAATGGATTTGAACAATATATTGTCTCCCGACCTGGGAATTAATGCTAATATAGGTGTTATTGAGGGGACTTATGATACTAGTTGTGATATTAATATCAACCAACCTAATAAAGAGGATATGGAGGAAGGGGAAGTGGGTTCTATTGAAATTTAGATCCCTATGGAAGGCCTAAAGGAATCATCTAATGCTATGTCATCACCAAGTGGGAAGGATAAAAACTTTGAAGATGACTTTACCTCTTGTTCCAAAAAGAAAGGGAAGAACAAAAAAAGCATATCAAGCAACACCCCTAGGGTCACTAGAGCTGCTAATTAATCTGCTAATGGTTAAAGCTCTCATTTGGAATATTAGGGGTGTGGGTGGTTCTCTCTCTAGGGATAGAGTTAAGAATCTTTGTAGGATTCATGCCATTCATCTTCTTGTTTTAATTGAACCGTTGATTGCTTCTTCTAAGCTTGATTCGGTGCGGATCTACTTGGGTTTTGATTTTTCTTTTGGTAACTGCACTAATAAAATCTGGCTTTTTTGGAAACGCTCTATCACTTTAGATGTTATTGTGGATTTACCTCAATTAATTCATACTAATATTGGTGTAAATCAAGTTTCTTGCTATGCTTCTTTTGTTTATGCTGCTTGCACCAGGTTTGGGAGAAAACTGCTTTGGGAACAACTTTTTAATTTTTCTACTTCTGTCAATGCCCCTTGGTTGGTTGGGGGAGATTTTAACTGTATTACCAGTGCTTCTGAATGGTAGGGAGGTAAGTCTCATAATTTTCACTCTATGGAGGATTTTAATGATATGATAAGGGATTGTAATTTACATGATATTGGGTTTTCTGGGAATAAATTTACTTGGAATAAAGGCACAATGTGGCAAAGACTTGATCGTATCCTTTTCAACAATTATTGGGTTGCTTCTAATTTCATAACTCATACTGAGCATTTATCCCGCACTCTTTCTGATCACTTACCTTTATTACTTAGTATTACCAATTCCATTTGCACTTATTATTACCCCTTTAGATTTCAAAACATGTGGCTCCTAGATGGTAATTTTTGTCATCTTGTGAAAGAAAATTGGGATGCTCCCCTTTTTCCTACTGACAATGCTTTTGGTATGATTAGTTTTTAGTTTAAACTTAAAAGGCTCAAACAAAAGCTTACTTGGTGGAATAAATGCATCTTTAATGGTAACTGGGAATTTCTTTACACTATTTTAAAGCTGTTTGGTTTTAACTTGCAATTTGTGAACCTTATTAAAAATATTATTGAGTTCTGCTACTTCTCCGTCATTATTAATGGTAAGTCTCATAGTTTCTTTCGGTCCTCTCACGTTTTAAGACAAGGATATCCTTTATCTTCTGCCCTGATTATTATTGATGTTGAATTCTTATCCCATGGCATTAACTATCTGTTTAGAATGCAACCTAACCTGCACTATAGAACGGGGGGTAGTTTTCCCATTACCCATTTGAGCTTTGCTGATGACTTTATCATTTTCTCTAATGGTTCTATTATAATGCTGCATTTTCTTTTTAAATTTCTTAATTCCTTTCAACTGGCTAGTGGTTTAATTTTTAACAAGTCCAAGAGCTACTTTATTCCGACCAAATCTATCTCGATGAATCGTATTCACAATATTGAAAATAAATTTGGTATAAGCATGAAACTTCTTCCGCTTAAGTATTTGGGCACGCCTCTTTATAAGGTAAGAAACACTCCTTCTTCTTGGATGATATTTTTCCTCCATTCATAAGAAACTTTCTTCTTGGGCTTTTAATTACCTCTCTTATGGTGGGAGACTGATTTTGATTAAGTATGTTTTGTCTTCTATTCCTATTTATTTTCTCCATACTCTATCTCCCTTAAATGTTTGCAATAGATTGGAGGTTTTATTTAATAAGTTTCTGTGGGGTTCTAAGGAGGGCAATCGTTCGATTCTTTGGGGTTCGTGGAAGAACTGTGCGGGTGCCATGGATGAGGGTAAATTAGGTTTCAGGTGTTTTAAGGATATGATTAGTATCTACAATCATAAACCGTGGTATTCTTTTAGAGCTAAAAAAAGCTTGTGGGCTAAATTTATGATTTCTAAGTATTGTGTTGGGAAGCACCCCTTAAATTGTGTTTTTAAAAATGGGGATTCTTTTAATTGGAAGAGATTATGAAATATTAAGTGGAGAGCTGAGGAGTTCATCCAATGGGGTTTGGGTGCTGGGAATCTTTTTTTCTGGAAAGATAAATGGATGAGAAATTTTTCTATTGATAACCTTTTACACACCCATTTCACTGCTAATTAGAAAGTTAAGGACTTCTTCTCTAATGAGGGTTGGAATATTGATTTGATTTCCAATAGTATGCCGGATTTTATTTCTTAGTTGATTCTTAAAATTCCTATTAACTTGGACTGTGAAGATTGCATTCTCTTTAACCTTTCTAATGATGGGAAATTTGACACTAAGAAAATTTGGAACACTATTAGAATGATTCACCCTAAGAATCCTCTCAATAAGGCTTTTTGGCATGCGAGCATCCCCCCACTTACTCTTTTCTTATTTGGAGGATTTTAAATAATTACCTTCCCTTGGATGCTATTCTTTCTAGAAAAGGTCTTTACATTGTTTCCAAATATCAATGTTGCTACCATATTGAGAATATGATTCATGTATTCTTTTAGGGCCCTATTGCTATGAAGGTTTGGATTCACTTTGACAACATGTTTAATGTTATCTCTACTATGCGTATTAGTTCTATGACTAATCTTCTTAACAGCTGGTTTATTCCTATTAAAGGTCACATTCATAACATACTTCCTGTCATTATCTGTTGGTTTATTTGGAGTAGCAGGAACGATTCTAAACATGATAACATTAAAATGGATGCTTTAAAAGTTATTTCAAAAGTGAAGTATAATGTTTATCAACTTTTGTTGCCAATCTGATCAAAGCTGATTCTTTTAAAGGCTATTCTCGTTTAGCTTCTGATTTTGGTGTGAAGTTCAATATTTCTATTAAGAATAGTAGTGATAAAATTATCTACTAGAAGAAACCTAAGCGTGGCTGTTTTAAACTCAACACTAATGGTGCTAGGAACAGAGATGGTGCAGGTTGTGGTGGAATTATTAGGGATTCTAATGGTTTTGTCATCATGGCTTATGCGGGTCCCTCCTCT
Organism: Dendrobium chrysotoxum; assembly: GCA_019925795.1. Taxonomy (NCBI): domain Eukaryota; kingdom Viridiplantae; phylum Streptophyta; class Magnoliopsida; order Asparagales; family Orchidaceae; genus Dendrobium; species Dendrobium chrysotoxum. Next base: position 39,444,243 of record CM034303.1, on the reverse strand, counting down.
GCTATTAATGTGGTTCAAGCTGAGCTTGAAAGCTTTTTAATTGGGATTTAATTAAGCGTGTCTCAGGCGATCACTGACTTATGGATTGAAGTTGATGCTTTGCTCCTTATACATTACATTGATGGCCATTCTCCGCCTAATCCGGTTAACTTTTACTTAGTTAGGGATGTTAAGTATTGGCTTTCTCTCATTTCTTATAAGATTTCTCACATCTTAAGGGAGGGAAATGTGGTGGCTGATTCTCTGGCTAAACTTGGTTGTTACCTGGATGGTATCTGTGAGTATCTTGAGCACACTCTTCCCAAAACCACCTATGGTTTGTCTAGGCTTGACTGGATGGGCCTTCCGTATATTAGGTGTATTTAGGCCCTATTTGTGGGGTGATAGTTTTTTCTCTGTTCTGTGCTTGCTGGGTTATCTCTTGGTTGTCCTGTTGCTGCTCTGTTTGCTAGTTTCTCGCTTTTTCTTAAGGTGTATGATTTTTACTTCTGCTGGGGTTCTGGTTGAGTGAATGTCGGGTTTTCTGGGTGGTGTTTTTTTTTTCTTTTATTTTAGGTTGGTGGAGTCTCCCAGCCAGGCTGCTTATCTGCTTTTTGTTCTGGTTAATGTGTGCTTTTGTGGTGCTGGGTGCTATTTTCTGGACTAGTTTTCTAAAAATAGAAAGGTTTATATGAGTGTTTTGGGCATCTGTATGATGGGTGCTACTCTTGGTTGGATTCTGGAGGTGTGGCTTCTTGGGTTGGTTGTTATTTGGATGGATAATATGGTGGTTTATTCTGACTATTTTTTGGTGGTGGGTTGTTGCTGCTTCGTTTTAATCGATTATGGGAATCCTGGTGCTCTTCACCCGATTCTTATGGTGAATTCTATTGGTGGTAAGTGTGGTACCTTCCCTCTCCTTATTCAGACTGAGGTTGTTTTATTTGCTCTCACTAATACTGGTTGTTTGGCTCACTTTGGGTTTGAAACCTTACCACATTATAAAAATAACACCTACTTGACCTTTTACCTTAGTATTTACTGGTTCTATTCTCTTTATCACATTTCCCTTTTGTGTTGGAGTGTCTTAATTGTGCAGATGTGGGAGCTCAACATTTGGCGTGGCATTATCTGCAGGCATACTGCGGACTCTAGATTTTTGGGTAACTGGAGGTTAACCTACTTTTTTTGTAGGAAGAATGTGCTTTTTGCTCTTATTTTGTTCTTCCTTTTTTTGGTGCTGTCTTCTTGCAGCCTTAGAATATTAATAGGTATTTTTGTAACTCTTAGTATAAGGAACCACCGGCTCTTAGGTTTTATTTTATTCTTTTTTGTAACTCTTGTGAGCATTAGAGAGCTGGAGGTTCCTTTTAAGGACCTTATAACCATGTTTTTGAATTAACACGTATGCCCCCCCCCCCCGTGGGTTTTCCCAAAAAAAAAAAAAAAGAAGAAGAGGTCTAGGTCTAATAGATTCATGCATCCTATGCCTAGCATTACACGTAATACATGTGGCAAGTCAGGTTAGCTAGAACACATGTTCAATCACGGGACACTCAAGATAATTAATGTTAAATGGATCCCTAAACAACCATAGCATCTTACACCATGCATCCATCCACCATTAAAAATAAAAATAAAAATTCATCCATCCACCATCAATTTGGAACCCATATAGGTTTGGGTTCCTAATACCATCACAGAGTATTTTTTTTAGATATGCCTTAAAAATAAAATTGATGGCAACATGTGATACTTAGACAATGGGTGCTCAAAGCACATATCTACAACACTCAAGCCATGAATCATGGTGAAGTATTTCTTATTGATAACACCGTGAAAAAGTTAATTGGGGTTGGTAACAATGGTATGATCGATTATTTAATATTAAAAATATCATTTTAGTTGATATTAGCCTTGGATACCAAAGATAGGAACCATAGGGGCAATTTGATATTTTTGGGTATTTTAAGTCAAATTATGATCAACAAGGGTTAAGCATAGGTTTAGAGCGAGCCAAATTGATTTGTGGGGATTCTTAGATCAACTTGACCAAATCAAAGGTTAAAAGATTAGGTTTGATCTAGGTTGACTCAAGGGTTATATATATGGGTATTTTGAGATTTTTGCTCAGCCAAAGTTGACCTTTGTTAAGTTGTTTACCACATGTCAACTTAGACTCTAAATGACTTAGATATTGATTTTGCCAAAGGTAAGGTCTTCTAGTTAATTTTAGGTTATAGGGTTAAGAATAGGGACATTTTGGTAGTTCCAGACTTTTCTAGTCAAAGGGATTGACTAAAGGTCAAGCATGGCTCCACATGACTCTAAAAGGTTTTTAGAATCATTTAGAACTAATATTAACCCAAAATCTAAGTTTGACCATATGGATTCCAACATACGTCTTATAGGGGTATTTAGATAATTTTACCTTTTTGGTCAAAAGGAATCACCAAGGGTACAAAATGGTTTAAAATGTTCCTAATAGGGTTTTAGGACAATTTGAAACAAGCCTCATATTTTGGTTTTGAGATTTGGTCAAAGCATCCTATGTCAGGTAACTTAGCAGCATTTTGGTAATTTTTTCCCTTTCGATCAAAATGGGTTGACCAACAATAGGAATAAATCCAAATGATTCTAATATGAATTATAAATCATTTAAAGTCAATCCCAAAGGTAACTTATTAGGTTCGGGCATTTGAAGTAGGTTAGGATTTTTTAGGGTTTTGACATAGGGTTTGGGTTTTGATAAACTTATCACCTTTCTAAGATCACTAAGATGTTTCATAACAAAGTTATAGGCTTTTTAGGGCTAGCAATGCTATTTCTTTGGGTATCCGCTTAATTGTTCTTAAGGGTAATTTCTACAATAAGGCATGAAAACCTAAGTGCTAAGAAATTCTAGGAGAGAAATGATTGACCTCATTAAAAAATGAGGTCAACACTTGTACATATGAGGTTTATACCTTGTAATATTCTTAGAGAGCATATGCTTTCTAAGGTTTTAGGCTTCAGAGGTTTTTAGAGAATTGGAGAAACACAAACCTTGTGAAGCTTTACTCTTCTAAGAATTTTTGAAGAAGTGAAGAAGCATATACCTTCCAAAATATTTACCTTCTAAGATTTTTGGATAACTTGTACCTTCTTATGCTATAACCTTTTGAGATGTTTGGAGAACACGTAACTTATAACTTCTAAGGCCTTAGGCTTTTATTATTTATGGAGAATTTCTATCTTCTGAGGCTATTGCCTTGTAAGAATTTGTTTATGAACTAATACATTGTAAGAATAATGCCTTACGAGAAACCCTACCAACCACTCTCTCTTATAGTGTTTTTCTAGTGAGAATCCAATTGAGAACTAGCTTTCATCGAGATTATCTATTGAGCATATTTTCATGGGATTATGAGTGGCAACCCTATCTTCCACTTTCTCTCATGGGATCTTTCTAGTAATGATCATTTTTACTAGTAACGTTTCATTGAGGCTATCTCTTAGGCATAAAGTTCAAGATGAAATGTTATTTAAAAACAAATTTCTTTAATAATTTAAATAGGAAATTATTTTAAATATAAATCTTTATTAAAAATAATAACCAAGATATAAATTTTTATTGAAGTGTCAATGTTGCGGAGCTCAATAATTTTAGGTTGCTTTGGTGATATAATCTTCCTGTGTATTAACAAAAATTAGTTATTATGGAAATCCTATTAAATAATTTTGATAATTTTTGTTTTATGACTCTTGATCTTCTATATTTTAAATATGATGATATACATATTATTCTTACAAATAATAACCTAGAATTCTTGGTGAATTTGACATTCAATCTTTCCTTCATACAACTTTTTTTCTATTAAATGCCATCTAGAATGATGAAAGTGAATATTAAGGTAGGTCTCAATCAGATTCTTTTTAGAGATTTTGGTCACTTAAGCTATTAAAATGTTTTATCTTGATTAGAATGTTATCCCTAGATATATTTAATGGGGTGTAATTTGATTACTCTAGCTAAAATTGGTGAGAAGAGAGTCAATGATCTCTCAATAGATCTTTTTTTTTTAATTGGGAAACTTTCAATTTCTTATTGGAAATTCTTGTATTTTCTTGAAGATTATTTAAATTACTTTATTTTTTCTTAAACTTGATGAATAAGATCCATATAGGAGCAAATTATTTCTTGCATCAATGAAGAGTAGAAAAGTCCAGGGTGAACATCTCGAAGAATGACACCTCATAGGAAAAATTGAAAAGTTCTCCTCCAGTGTCTTTATCTAATTTTGGCAAAATCTAGAAAGATTGTTTTTATAATATTCTAATTGTCAATAAATTATATTGAGAAAATTCTAGCAATATTGGTAAAAAAAAATGAATAGTTCTATTTGAGATAATAGAACCAGGTGTGAGCTTATCCTTTATAATTTTCAGGGAAAACATGACAATGATTGTATTAGAAACTTTTCAAATGTGCATGATGGTCATATGGTGGTTAATATGCTCATATGAAATTAGTTCTTCACATAAGAGTCAATTGCAGGGAACTCGAACTCCAATAAAATAGAATGTTGGAGGCGAAGACTCTTAAAAGTTATGGCAAGAGGTAAGTAGGTTCCTTTTCCTTAAAGAAAATTCTTCACGAAAAAGGTTTCAAAACTCATCTCTTATAAAATCATGAGGGTCATCAATAAGGTCAAATTGATTTAAGTCCTCTAAGGCAACTAGTAGATTATTGGTCAACTGAGTGACAAAAGTATGATGAGTTGAATTGGAAGTGTCTAACAATAATGATAAGGCTATGGTGGACAGAGAGTTGCATAAGCATGTTCAAATTTTCTACCCTCATTTTGCTACTGATTTTATAGCTAGTGAGCTCTATTATGATGTGATGGTATTTTGTATTGGTGAGCCTTCTCTTAAAGTTGAAGAATCCTGGCTTGTTGCTTCTTCATTCTACATATTCGTTCCTCCAAGGATGGTTCTCAAGGGTCTACTATTACACTGTTATGAATTTCATGGTTTTCATGTAAATTCCTTGTTCGATGAGCGTTGAAATGAGAAGTTCACTATTGCTAGTAGAACTTCTACCAGCCATTATAATAGTATTGCTAGAATATTGGGATATTTTTCACAGTAAGCAGCAAACTATTGCATGCTATAATATGAAAAGATACACTCACTACAATAAAAATGCACATTTCTTGTTGCCAAAATTTGTTGGCATTGACAGTAATCCACCAAAAATTTGTCTTTCCCACGAAAAAAGGTTCAACGGTAAAACACGCATCAAAAATACTATTTCGGCAGAAAAAATTTGCCAAAATGTTTTGGTGGATTTATTGACGAAAATGTGTGCGAAGATACAACATTTTTTATCACTTTTTGACAGTTTGGTCCGCCAGAAGTTTTGGCAGAAAAAGATCAACCAAAAATGTCAGTGGTCTTAGGCACCAGTTATTTTCTCCTTAAGAATCCGTGCATTGTTTAGACAGATAATCCACACGTCTGAAAAACTTACGAAGAATGGACGACAAATGAGAACTGATGGTGAATGAGAACAGAGCATTGGTGATGATTGAGCGGGAATGGTCATCGGCGGCAAATGACGATGAACCAATGGGAGATGATTTTCATGAGAGCGGGAATGGGAGGAGAAATCATATGAGGCAAATGAGGAAAATGATTGCATAATAGCAGGAAAGAAGGGTTGGGTCTGAAGTAGGGCTTTTTCCAGCAATGTTTACGGTGGATTATTCATCTGCAACTTTTCAGCAGAACTTCAGTCAGAACTAATTCAATGGGTTTAAGAAAGCTAGCAGATATTCCTCCAACACAGCAGCCAGAATCGTTCTGGCAAAATTTCCACCAATGCATTTTGTCAGCTTTAAGTAAACTGACATATTACCCTATGGGTTGTTTGCCAAAAAAGTTCCAGCTCATAAGCCGCCGAATAGCTTCTGTTGAAAATATCGCCAGAATTTTTGCCGATATTTTCAACGGTCATTTATCTACCAGAACTAACAGTTTTTCCTATAGTGACTATTCATATTAAGTTATGAAAGTCTACTCTTCGCCATTATTGGAGAATATGATATTACATTTTTGTTCTCTTGTAGTTGTAGTGATTGTGTGATAAATAGTGAAGAAATGATGGTGACCTTTAGATGATATCAATTGAGCAATAGTGGTTAGATGACAACGGTCACATGATGATAACTAGATGATGGAGAAAGGACCATGATAAATGGGTAGCAATACTTATACAATAATGGTCATGAGATTATGGATGGATGATGGAAGTCATTATTAGTGATCATTGGCATCAAATGTCAGATAAAGAGCTAGAGTTATTAAAATCTCCAAGCCTTCTCTCATCTCATAGCCCCCTCATATAGAGAATGAGAGTCAGTTTATAGTTTTTTTATATGGGTATTTTGGTACATTCATTCAAAAATTTTTAGCACTTAATCGAACAACTCATTTAACTCTTTTGATCATAGACCATTCATTCAGTATTTAAGTATCTTAAAAATGTTGGAATTAAATAATCATGAGCTTGTTAGATTTGTAACATTGAGAAGCTTAATTTTACTATAAATATGTAAGATTTGGAGAGTCTTTGATCCTTTAATTAATATTTCAAAGTTTTTAATCATACTTCAAGTGCATGATTTTGGGTTGTTTGTATTCTGATTAAATCACTTTTAGTGTCACTAGATTCGTCTTATTGAGATGTTTATTTCAGCAACAAGTATTCAAAATCAAAACTTGGATAGTCCAAAATTTATTTTGAAAATTTTAATACATATAATACATTAAAATTTGTATCAATCAAGTAATTCTCTGGATATAAAGAGCAAAAAACCACTTATTTTTTTTTAATATAAAATCTTATTTACATTATTATTTTTTATATTTCTCAATTAACTCACTTTTCTTTTGTATTTGGATTGTATGTTATTTTATCTTGTTAGTATGCATATATTTGTTTGAAAATTATGAATATATGGAGTATTTTTTTAATCAAATACTTAGAAATTAAATTCATGAATATATGAAAACCACTTGCTATTGTCTACATATGCTTACAATTCTCATTTCCTTCGACGAAAATCATTTCTCTATTCAAAACAAAATTACTCAACACTATAACACAATCTAGGGCACCTCCTTGAATAAAACACTTCCTTCAAAATGCTCAGGTAACTAAATTTGAGGCTTAATCCCTAACCTTTGCAATGAGAACTCCTCAGGAAATCTTCTTTAGGTGAAATATGTCCTAGCCCAATCACCCATCCTCGTATAACTAGCTGATCGCTCAGGTAGCGCAGAATCATCCAATCCCTCTCTGGTCTGAGCTGAAAGAAAAAAAAGGACTACTACATGAGGCGCCCCTAAAAACTAAGGACATGTGTGAGTGCCATAGCTCACAAAGAGAAGGAAAGTCATTTTCTAGCAAGATCCTTGCTTTATCCTCAGTCAAGCGACTGGGGATAGATCACATCTTCAAACACTAAAGGAGAACACCTCCCATCGAGTTCTCCCCTCATTTTGAGCAAATCAAATTTTAGTTTATTGACTATTAAAACTATCGAGTTCTCCTCTCATTCCAAATTCATTGAATTATAGTCTTTTGACTATTAAAACTATCGAGTTTGCTCCTGTTTGATTGAAAAAGTATAAGTTTGAAACAGTGTTTAATTTTCTTTGGGAAAATTAAATTTTTGGAATTTGAATATTTGAAATCGAACACTTATTATGAATGATATATCACCTCAAAAGGTGAACATATCGTTCCCTAATAGGTTCAGATTATAAATTTTGATTTACTCTGATTATCGTAGTCAAACTCAAGGAGAAACAACATATGATTCCTAAGAATCAAAATGATGTTAAATCCAATGTTTAACTATAATAATTTAGTAAAGAGATCATTAATTTCATAATCAAAGTTACAATAATAGAACGATATATCTTTCCAAAGAAAGAGGATATCATCTGTTATCGATCATTTGAAAATGACGATAATGATCGTTGACTTTTGAATTTCCCAAAGATAATTAATTGAGGATTTTGAAAATCTTAATTTTGAAATCAGGTCTGAGTTTCTAAATCTCCTACGAGCGCAAGCCCTCGTAGTTAATTACATCGTAGGAAACCAGAAAATTTCCTACGAATACTCTCGATTAAAATAGCGATACGAATTTCATTTAAGATTTCAATGCTTGATATCAAAGGAGGTTAAAGGACTTGAATTTTCAAATGGGATTGGTTCAAAATTGAACACTTATTTCTGGAGTCAAAGGAAGAAAAGTAGGAGGTGTTTTGAAATTCGGAATTACTTCAGAAACACCTCAAACTATCCTAAGTGTTGGGCTTGAATTTGATGGAGAGAAATTTTAATGTTTAAGTGGTTAATTTTATTAGAAAGTGGGAATTAGATTCCCGGAAGGTTGAGGTCTTAGGATTGAACATATGCCTCAGAACCTAAGTCTAAAATGGGTACTGAAAATCAGTGACCTGAATCCTAGCTAATGCAATGCAATCCTGGACTTATCCCGGCCTGGATTGGGGAGCCAGCTAAACCACCTAAATGCTTTAAAACCATGTGTCAAGTCTTTTAAATGTAGAGTGGTTAAGGACGTTATTTAAGATAAATTTTAAGGAGAGCGGGGCCGACATCTAGAGCAAATCCTAATTAACCCCTCAACTTATGTTGGGTGAAATGCTTAAGCTAAAAATACAATTAAAGATTTAGACTCAAATTTAATTTGTTACTAATGCAATGCATGCTAGTTGACTCGATAAAATGCTTGAATCAATATGTAGCAGTTTTAAAATCAGGCTTAAAAATAGGTTTTATCCTAGAGATTGCACAATATCCTCTTGGACAGAACTGCACCTTAATAGGTCAGGTGGTCTGCCAAAACCCACAGGCGGGGAGGTGCTTAACAAGGTAGAGAAAAGTTAATATGTATGCATGAAAAACTTCCGGCGAGTCCGGGCTTACTTCTTAAGAGCGTTAGAGTTTCTATCTGAGCTTAAAATTTTTAATTTTGTTTAAGTAGAAATAGTTAATGACCGTACCCTCACGAGCCTCCGATCGGGTTCCAGGCTAAATCAAAATCGACATGCAAGAGCGCCAAATAAACTACTAAAAGCATGTTGGTCCTTAATCGCAATCAATACATCAATCAAATTAATTAAATAATTAAATTAATTAAATAAATGCTCAAATTGAAAGTCCATAGGTAAGTGCCCTTAATTATACAACCCAGGGTCTGCAGGAAAATAAAATGGCCGGGTACCACTGACTACAACCCGGATTCTATTCCTAAGACTCAAGTGACTTTGAGATTTGAGATTCTTCTCGTTCTTCACTTCTTCGTCTCCTTGGAACTCCTTGGATCGTCGGGTCTGGATATCCAAATGAAAAGAGACTCCCCCTGAATAGGGGTGTTATCTTTTCTCTTTGGATATTTGAAATTCATCCTAATTTGGATCTCCAAATGGATAGGAACTCTCCCCTAAGGGATGTTCCTTCCTCTTTGGATTCCAAATTGGATGTTTAAATATCTCAATCTCAAGTACTTTAAATTTACAACTCAAATCTACATATAAATTACATCAATTGAAATTAGAAATCTAGACTCAACAACCTGTAGGGTAAGTTAATATGAGTTGTATGCCTTTGAGTTTGCTCAATTTGGAGTTTATTTGAATTAGTTATGAATTTTTGAAGTTTTGACTATTTATTGAATTATTTAAATTGTTTAATTAGAGACCCTTTTTATGATTTGGATCCAAATGATCTCCAAACTCCTTGAAATCAACTCCAAAGGTCAGGAATGACCTAAGGAGTGATCTCCAAGTGTTTGGAAATTTTCTAGAATTTTTAATTATTTTTAATTAATTAAATTAATTAAATATTGAATTTCAATTAAACTTAAATTAAACTTAATTTTGAAGTCCAGCCAAGGGGCTTTTATTTTTCATTGGTTAAGGGTTCAATTCTGGTCAGTTTGAGGTATTAAATATAATTTTTGGGATTAATCTTGATTTATTAGAATTTTTGAAAGATTTAAGGGCTTAATTAAAGGTTTAAATTTTATTAGGTTGATTAAGGGGCTTAATGATTTCAAAATTCAGTGAAAAATTTTTCTAAGGCTGAGAGTGTCACTAAGTTCAAGTGGTTTGAGTTTCAAGTCAATTGGAATTATATCCTAATTATTAGAATTTTTCTAAGTTTTCTAAATGAATCCTTAATTGTTGTCCTTAATGACACTAGGTTAATTGGGTTCAAATCAAAGTCATGCTAACCCTTGGACACTAATTACAATCATACCAATCATCAATCAAGAACATAATGAAAATATCCTAATGCTCTATGGAATTAATTATAGGAAAGTATTGAAGTTATAGATCACTTTATGACCTATGAACTTAAATATTTAACTATAAGAGATAGATACATCAAATTGAATTAAGAAGATCTGAGGACATAAAGAATATTCTTAAATCAATCTCAATTCAATTTGGATTCAAAATCATACATGATTTGATATTTATGTAACCAAATCAATATATCATTGAAAGCTAATCTTTCTCAATTATAATCTAACTTTGTTTTAAATGAGAGAGACCTTCTCACCAATCCCATAGATCTCTAACATGCTATTATTAGAGTTGAAATGAATTAATTATGAATTTTTAAAAATCAAGATCAAATCATAACCAAGATCTTTGTAAATTCACAATGTGATTGATATTGCATCAAAAGACTTTAGAAAAATCATGGGAGATCAATCTTAAGCCCTATAATACCTCTGTTAATTTTCAAGTCAAAATGATTTGTATTTATTTAATTAAAAAAATCAAATAGATTTTTCAGTATTTTAGAAATAATTAACATAAAAATAATCAAAATATTTTGATTTTATTTTTAAATAAAGTTCATAAAATTCTGAAGAAAATGAGCCCTAGAACTCCAAAAACGGTTAAAATTTGAACTTTTTATGCATTTTTGAAGTTCAGGTCGTTTTCTGATTTTTTTTAAAAAAATTTTATTACACAGTCAGCTGGCGGCGCTAACTGTGTACGCGCTTTCTACGTGGCGCGGCGTGGTTTAACCATGCAAATAGCGGCGGTCAGGTGGGTCCCGCTACTTATCCAGCGCGGCATGACCCTGAACCGTTGGATCTAACACAGCGTCGATCCAACGCTTATGATCACACCCGTGGCTGATTTCGATTCAGAGGGATCGGATGGTCAAACGAGCTCCCGTGGTTTAAACGTCCGGTCAGGATCTAGCCGGATGAAAATCCGGCTAACCGACGATTTAAAACGGAAGAAACTAAACACAAATATGATTGAATCGTAGCCGTTGATCTAAAATAAATAGATCTAACGGCTGCTGAGTCGTCTCCTTCCCCCGAAACACCATAAACCCTAAAGTTAATTTTCAAGTTTACACAGCTTAAATGATAGATTAAAAAAATTTAAAATAGTAAACAGAGGTAAAGTAGGATTCAAGAAGGAGTGGAGAATTTTATTTTAAGCTTTTGATGCAATCTATATGAAGTTATATAAAAACATAAAGAAAATCCTAGGGTTTAAGATATACCTCGATATAAATGATAGATTCAGGTGATTTAGACTTCTCTGAATTTGTGGATTGTCCGCGTTTATTCCCTTAGAAGACTTTGAGCTCGGAGGAAGCTTCTATAAGGAATTACAATAGCTAGGATGGACTTGACTTCGGCTCTCTATTCTACTCGCCGTCGGCAGCTCCCAAATGGCCCAAAAATGTTTTTGAAATGAAGGTCAGGCTCTGGAATTTCAAAATGAAAAAATAGAGAGGTCTGGGATCTCCTGGAAAATAGAGTTTTCTTGAATGGCCTCTTCCCGTCTCCCCTACCCTATTCCAAGGCTTGGAGCTGAAAGGAACGGTTGGGATCATTCAAGGGAGTTTCTGGGATGCTTGACACCTGTACCAGGCCGTTAGGGAGCAGAGATGCACACTTCCTCAGGTGAAAACGACCCTAGGCCATTCTTACGTGGAGGGGACCACTAGGGACGTTGGGCTGAGCTAGGAGGCATGCTATGAGCAGGGTTGGGTCGGGTTGAATCCCTGGAAGCTCCTAGAGTCAATTGAATGGGCTGAATGGGCCTGGATTCAGCCTAAGGAGCAGGGTTAATTGGGTTGACAACTTGAAAGGATTTAAAGTTAACATTGGCTTGGTTTGACCAGTCAATGGGTCCAAACTGATGAGATGGACTTGAAAGTGTTGTATGTTTGCTATTTTGATGGGTTTTCATGGGCTTGATAGATTAGGTTTGATGCATAAGGATTTAAATCCATAAGTCATGAGATTTGACTACATATGTGGTGGTTTGACTACCCATAATGGTTTGACCAAATCAAAATCACTATGGATTGATTGGAAACATAGCTAGGAGTATTTGAATCATGTTTTGAAGTGGTCTCAATGGGTTAAAGGGTTTGAAAAGTTTGCTTAAATTAGGTTTGAGTATATATAGTGAATGGGGCTTGAGTTGACTAGATTTGACTAGTCAAGTGGTCAAACTAAATGATGTGGCTATGGGAGGACTGAAAAGGATGTTTGATTTAATTTGAAAAGGCTTGAAAGTTAAGGATGAGTATTTGAAGTGAAAGTGTGAGTTGGAATTGATTTGAGGCATGATATAGGTTGGATTTGACTAATCTTAGTTTAGTTGACCAAGTCAACTGGTGACTTGGTCAAGGGTCCCATCAAGTCCACATCATTAAGAAGGGTGATTAGAGAGGTTTGAATGGGTTTGAAGTTAATCTGGAGCTTTAATTTAAAATATGGAAGCTTAAGGGTTGAATTGGTCAACCTAGGTTGACTTGGTCAACCAGGTTGACCCAGGGCCAAGGTCTGGACTGAGTCAAATTCAAATGGTAAATGGAGTCTGGTAGAAGTGGTTTGAGGGTTTAAATAGGTCATTTGGGTCAAATCACCTATTTGGGCCTTTAATGGGCTTAATGGGTCAAATGGGTTGACTTGGTCAACCAAGTTGACCTAGGGTCAAGGATTGGGTCCAACCAGTTCAGAATGACATTCTGAGTCTGCTGGTGGTGGTCTCAAGGTCTGGGGAGGTCATTTGGTCAAAATGACCTATTTGGGCCCTTAATGGGCCTTTAGGTCAACCCTAGTTGACTTGGTTAACCAGGTGAGTCTAGGGTCTAGAAATGAGTTCAACAGATTTGAAATGATATTTGGAGACCAATGGAGGTGGTCCCAAGGTCAGAGGAGGTCATTTGGTCAAAATGACCTGTTTTGACCCTAAAGGGGCCTTCTAGGTCAACTAGGTTGACTTGGTCAACCAGGTTGACCCAGGGGCTGGTTCTAGGTTTAATGGGTTTGGTTTAACATTTGAAGTTTGTTGGAGGTGGTTGCATTTGATTTGGAGCTCATTTGGTTCAAATGACCATTTATACCCCATAGGGGTATTTTGGTCATTTTGACCCCTGGTCAACTGGGGGTCAAATTGAGTCCAACAAAATGCAGTTTAATGCTCAATGGATTATAATCAAGGGTCTGGAAGTGATTGGAGGCTTTGGAGAAAGCTCCAGGGTCAAAATCCACTGGGTGGTAGGTCCAGTGGCATAGACTGTAAATATTTGAAGGTTTTACAGCCTTTGGATTTCAATTCAGTTTCTGGGGTTAGAGGCCTCGGAATGAGCTCGAATTTGGAGGGTTGCCTCTAGAGACATGTCACATCAGTGTGGAACTGATAGATCTTGAATCAGAGGTCATTTGATAGGGTTTTGAAATGTTCAAAGATTTGCTGGAAAAGGCTTTCAGGACTTAGACCTTTGGCCTTGGATTTGAATCTGGAAATCTAGTTTTGAATTGGACTTTGAGCTTGAATGGTATGATTTGAATTAAGTTTAAATTGATTTGAAGCTTGGATTGATCTAGAAGAATCCTAGGGTTTAGAATAGGTCCTAGGGTCCAAATCAGCTTAAGGGAATCCTAGGGTCTAGAATAGATCCTAGGGACTAGAGTCTAGGAAGATCCTAGAATCTAGAAGTCTTAGGGAAATTCTGGGATCTGGGGTCTGAAAGAATCCTATAATCTAGAAGAATCTTAAGATCTAGGAATCCTAAGATTCAAGATCTAGAAGGATCTTAGGATCTAGAGTAGATCCTAAAGTTTGATTTCTAGGAAGATCTTAGTGTCTGGAAGTCCTAGGGCCTGGGATCTAGAATATTCTTAGGATCTAGAAGAATCCTAAGCTCTAGATATATCTAGGAGAATCCTAAGGTCTAAGAGAATCATATGATCTAGAGTCTGGTAGAATCCTAGGGTCTAGAATAGATCCTAGGGTCTGAAGTCTAGGAGAATCTTATAATCTAGATTTGTCTTAAATTGCATTGATCTGGGGTCAGGATTAATTTGAATTTGGATTGATCTTAAAGTTTGAATTGATCTAAGATCAAATTGATCCTAGGGTTAAGATTGATCCTAAGGATTGGAAAGATCCTAAGGTCTGGATTGGTCCTATTGAGCTCATACAAAAATGAGGTCAACAAATGGACCCCCAATATGTGTAATAGAATGTAGTTCTATTGCACATATTGGTGTTGACCGAATAGAATGGTCAATACTGGAGTTTTGATCCTAAGGGGATGAAAAGTCTATCCCTGGGGAATCAGAGTTTGAATAGATACTAGGGTAATGCTAGGAAAAGCGTAATCTACCACTAGTGGGTATGGTCCTAAGGGAAAGGAAGAATCTATCCCTAAAGGGGAGAGAAGTCTGGGTGACCCTATAGGAAGGAAAAACTCCTAACTATAAAGTATTGAATTCAGATTTGATTCTAAGGAAAAGGAAATTCTAACCTCAGAAGATTAAATTTGAAATGAATCTAAGGGAAGGAGATCCTAGCCCTAGAAGATTGAATTTGAAATGATACTAGGATAGTGCTGAGGCAGCGTACTCTACCACTAGTAGATCTAATCCTAAAGGAAGGGAAATCCTATTCCTAAAGGAAAAGAAAGTCTGAATGATCGTATAGAAAGGAAGAATTCCTAACTACAGAGGATCGAGTCTAGATTTTGATTCTAAGGGAAAGGGAAATCCTAACCTTAGAAAACTAGATTTGAAAGGATACTAGGGTAGTGCTAGAAACAGCGTACTCTACCACTAGTGGATCTAATCCTAAGGAAAGGAAGAATCTATCCCTAAAGGAGAAGGAAGTCTGGGTGATCCTATAGAAAGGAAGAATTCCTAACTACAGAGGATTGAATTTGGATTTGATTGTAAGGGAAAGAAAATCTTAACCCTAGAAGATTGAATTTGAAAAGAATTTAAGGGAAGAAAATCCTAGCCCTAGAAGATTGAATTTGAAATTTAATCTAAGGAAAGGAGATCCTAGCCCTAGAAGATTGAATTTGAAATTTAATTCTAAGGGAAGGAGATCTTAACCTTAGAAGTTTGAATTTGAAATGATACTAGGGTAGTGCTGGGGACAGCGTGCTCTACCACTAGTAGATCTAGTCCTAAGGGAAAAAACATCTAACCCTAAGGAAAAGAGGTTGAGTGGTCATATAGAAAGAAGGAACTTCTAGCTATAAGGGACCGAGTCTGGATTTCGATTCTAAGGAAGGGGAAAAACCTAACCCTAGGGAAATGAATTTGAAATAGTACTAGGGTAGTGCTGGGGACAGCGTACTCTACCACTAGTAGATCTAATCCTAGAGGAAGGGAGGGAAAACCTACCCCTAAAGGAAAAGAGGGTCTGGATGATCGTATAGGAAGGAAGAATTCCTAACTATAGAGGATCAAGTTTAAATTTTTATACTAGGGCAGTGCCACGAAGGGCGTACTCTGCCACTAGTAGATCTAATCCTAAGGGAAGGAAGAAGAACCTAGCCCTAAAGAAAAGAAAGCTTGATTGAGATTGATTCCAGGACGGTGCCATAGAGGGCTTATTCCATCACTAGGAAGTCTAATCCCAAGGGAAAGAAGAAGAACCTACCCTAAGGAAGAGAGAACTGGATTTTGAAATTAAACCCAGGACGGTGCCATAGAGGACTTACTCCATCTCTGGGGAGTCTAATCCTAAAGGAAGGGGAAAAGCCTAACCTTGAGGAGAAGAGAGTTTGATTTTGGAATTTGAAATTAATTCCAGGACGGTGCCACAGGGGACTTATTCCATCACTGGGGAATCTAATCTTAAGAGAAGGAGAATACTTACTCTGAAGAAAAGAGAACTGGATGATCTCATAGGAAGGTAGTATTGCTTCCTATAGGAGATCAGACTTAAAGATTCGAATTTTGAAATTAGAATGGTGCCGCAGAGGGCGTTATCGATTACTAGTAGATCTAATCCTAAGGAAAGAAAGCACGATGACTCACATCTGTCCTTAAGGAAAAGAAGACTGGAGGACCCTGAGGGAGGGAAGCATTGCTTCCCACAGAAGGTCGGATCTGAATTTTGAACCTAGGATGGTGCCACAGAGGGCGTGCTCCACCACTAGAAGATCTAATCCTAAGGAAAGAAAGCACGATGACTCACATCTAACCTTAAGGAAAAGAAAACTGGAAGAAGCTAGGATGGTGCCACGAAGGGTGTACTCCACCACTAGCGGATCTAATCCTAAGGATAGAAAGCACGATGACTCATATCTAACCTTAAGGAAAAGCAAACTGGATGATCTTGTGAGAAGGAAACATTTCTTCGCACAAAATCGGGTCTGGAGTGATCGTGTGTAAAGGAAACTTGCTTTACATAGAGGATCGGGTCAGGGTGATTGATCATATATGAAGGAAACTTGCTTCACATAGAGGATCAAAACTAGATGATCATATGTAGAGGAAACTTGCTCTATATAGAGGATCAGGTCAGGAATGATCATATGTGAAGGAAACTTGCTTCACATAGAGGATCGAGTCTAGAATGATCGTATACAGAGGAAACTTGCTCTGTATAGAGGATCGGGTTTGGAATGATCGTATGTGAAGGAAACTTGCTTCACATAGAGGATCGAGTCTGGAATGATCATATACAGAGGAAACTTGCTCTGTATAGAGGATCGGGTCTGGAATGATCGTATATGAAGGAAACTTGCTTCACATAGAGGATCGAGTCTGGAATGATCATATACAGAGAAAACTTTCTCTATATAGAGGATCGGGTCTGGAATGATCGTATGTGAAGGAAACTTGCTTCACATAGAGGATCGAGTCTGGAATGATCATATACAGAGGAAATTTGCTCTGTATAGAGGATCGGGTCTGGAATGATCGTATGTGAAGGAAACTTGCTTCACATAGAGGATCGAGTCTGGAATGATCATATACAGAGGAAACTTGCTCTGTATAGAGGATCGGGTCTGGAATGATCGTATGTGAAGGAAACTTGCTTCACATAAAGGATCGAGTCTGGAATGATCATATACAGAGGAAACTTGCTATATATAGAGGATCGGGTCTAGAATAATCATGTATAAAGGAAACTTGCTCTACACAGAGGATCGGATTTAAATTCTGGAACTTGAGATTTGAATGATTTTTGAATTTGAATTTGAAAGTGTTTGAATTTGAAACTTGATTTGACGAATTTGAATTTAAAGGGTTTTAAATCTGTGATGTGTTTTGAATTTGATTCGAATTGATTTTGATTTTGAAGAATTTTGAGCTTGATTCAAGTTGATTTTGAATTCTTAAAAGTTTTTGAATTTGATTTTATATTTGACACTCATCTGGCATGGTACTTCCTGAAGAGCCTCCCCAATATTTGAAAATATTGGGTGGCATTCTTCAGGGTTGATCAGTCAAAGGAAAATTTTCTCAAAGATCATCATTAAAAATGAACAATCCAATCAACATTGACTCAAGCTTTGCATTGAATTTACAACGGATTAGAAGTGGTCTACAAAAGACTACGACCAAGTCTCCTACTTGGGGAGTTATAAAGTGACACAACTTATCAATATCTTGAATCAAATGTGACTTAAAGACTTTCAAACTTTGTTGAGCATGTATTGATTTTTATTTGATGCCCTTGGGCTCCTTGAATTAGAGTCGGACACTCTGCTCAATTAGAGTTTGATTTTAAACAGCAAGTCTCAGCTCAGAAAACTACACTTCTAGATCAGAATAATCTAGGATCCAGTACAGGGTGTGGTTTGATTTTGAACGATAATTTTCAGCATTATAAAATACTCCTCTAGTGGGATTAAACTTGGACCCAACATAGAGTGTAATTTTATAAAGAAGGCCTTAAAGGAAGGATGCCTATGTGGAAGGGCTTACACACACTTCTCAAGGACCGGATTTTGAATTTTTATCAAGAGTAGAAAATTCATTCTTCTTATTAGAAAACTTCCTCTAAGTATTTGGACCCTGTCAGAATGACGAACGGGAACAAATTTAGAAGTGCAGTGAAAAGTTCGAGTGACTCCAACAACCTTTTAAGGATTTAGGTTTTGTTGACCCAGACCAAGTTTCGTAGAAGCTAAACTGGGGTCTCCCTTAAATATTTTGAATTAAAATCAATTTCAAAGAGATTTAAGTTGAAAATGGAAATTTGATCTTTTCAATTCTCTAGCACGAGAGATTTTTATATCTTGATAGAATATCGATGCACGGTGAAAATTCTGGATTCAAGATTCTTAAAATCAAGCAATTTTAAATTGACTGGGTATCTTGAGATTCAAGAATTTAGAAGAAGGGAGCCTCTTTCTTTCTTCTCTTTTCTTGGTGGCACACTTTACGCATCTTTTGATTTATAATGCATTTGCATTATTTCTTAACTTGTGGCACCCATTGAGCATCTTTTTGATTTTTAGTGCACTTTGTGCATTTCTTGATTGTTGGCGCATTTTGCGCATCTTTTGAATTCAATTGAATTTAAGAAGAGGCTACACCTTCTCTATTTCAATACCGGGATTACATCTCGAGTATAAGAGAAGAAAACTCATTCTCTTATGCAAGGACGAATAATCCTCAAGGTAGGACCTAGTCTTTTAAAATGAATATTGGCTTGACTTTTGAAAATCATTGAACAGATTTTAAAAACACAAGAGGTATCTATCTAAGATAGAAAATTGCTTGAAATTTGAGAAAATTTTCATTTCAAAGATCAACTTAAATTTGATATTGAGTTTAATTCAATTATCAAACCAATCCCACAAAAGAGGTGGGAGGGAGGTGTATTAAAATATTTGGAGTCAACTATAACTTTCTCCTGCTTAAAACTCAAAATAGAGGTTAATTTTCATTAAAAAGATAACTCAACTATCTTGAAATTTGAAATCAATACACTTGAGAAATTGAAAACTTTCCTTAAAAAGAAATTGCAAATCTAAATGGCAAGACCCTAATAGTACAGAATTAGATTCCTACGATCTCCTTGGAGGGAGAGACTATTATTGGGTCTGCACTATCCTTAGAAATCATTGCATCACTTTAATCAAAAAGATTTATCTCGATAGGACCCCGTTGAAAGTTGAATTTTAACGGTATCACTATCTGATATAATCTTAGATTATTTCCCCTCTCTTATTACTAGTGGTCTAGTAATTAGGAGAGTGGCACCCCGAGTGGTTTCTACACCTCCTCCTCTCTAGTTGATGTAGTGGGACATGTATAGAAACGTGATCTAACATCATCTAGTAGAGTGGACGGGTCATAACCTTCAACTGGGGGCCTAGGGCCTGGTGCTGGAGTTTGTTCAGTTCTGGTTTGATTAATTCTCGCCATGTAGTAGTCGAGAAGGTGTATTGAAGATCATGCTTTCGTTTCTACAACCTCCCTCCTTTGAGCAACAGAAGATGGGTGGAAACGATTCCCACCAGGGAAGGGGTTCGTAGAAGGAGCAACGAACTTTTGATTAGCCTCGGACTTGACTTGCTTTAAGGCTTTCGCCTCAGCAGTCTTCCTGGCCTTGACAACCTTCTTTCTGACTCTACGAAGGTAGTTCTTCATTTTATTCTTGCTGGCCTTGCTGACGACAGGGGTACTAGAACTTGATCCAATCTCAGGCTGAGATGGTAGCTCTTCTATCATTATCGACTTCTGGTTGTTATCCTTCTCAGTAGAAGATACAATGGGTAAAGGGGTGACAACAGCCTCCATCTCGGAGATGGGGGAGTCAACTCCTGACCCTAAAGTAATCTCAACCAAGGGGACATTCCTTCGTATTACAGCAGACAGATCAATCATTTCTTCTCCGTCGACTGATAACTTGAAGTCTTGGAATTGCATTTCAAATTGGACGAAATTACCAGAAGTGATTCCTTCGACTATCAAGTTTCTATCTAGAGAGAAAATGAGTTTCCCAGCCATTTGAGTGTTTAAATCCTAAAATTAATGAACAATGATTTGAATTAGTTAATCTTGAATTTGAATTTGAATTTTAAACTTAATTAATGTTATTCAAAATTTGATAATTCAATCATGTTAGGCTTAGATTCAAAATAGTGGTTCGTAGAATTGACAAGGACTCAAGGGTTGAACCTGACGCTTTCGCTACACCAATTAACTTGGGGCAAAATATCAAAGTTCAAACTCAAACTTGAATTCAAAATTGGATTTAAAATTTGAGGTGACAAATCAAATTCAAACTTGAAGTTGAGATTGTATTTTGAATTGAAGTTGGATTTGGAATTTGAATTTAAGATTGAAGTTGAATGGACCCTTCTTCAAATTCTGTGACTCAACAGATCAAGTTTCGCTCAATCATATAGGTACACAGAATTGATATGAAAGATCCAGGGATCGAGCTTGACTCTTTTCATTTCACCAATTGACTTGGATCAAAATGTCAAAGCCCGATCAAAATTAAATCAACTTTAAGTTGAAAATCAAAATCAAATTTCGGGTTGAAATTATGTTTGGATTCAAAGTTAAATTTGAATTTGAGGCTCAAGTCAAATAGGTCTTTCTTCAAACTTTATGACTCAACAGACTGAGTTTCACTCAATCATGTAGGTGCATAAAATTGATATGAAAGATCTGGGGATCGGGCTTGACTCTTTTCGTTTCTCCAATTAACTTGGGTCGAAATGTCAAAGTCCCGAATTTGACCTTGAAATCAAATCTGAAGTTGAGTTTAAGTTTGGAATTAAATTTGAATTCAATTTTGAAATTGAATTTGAACTTAAGATTGAATTCAGTTTTGAGGTTGAATTAAAATTTAAATCTTGGATTCAAATTTAAGCTTGAAGTTGGATTTAAATTAAAATCGAATTTGAATTTGAATCTGAATTTAAACTCAAGGTTGAAATTGAATGGATCCTCTTCAAAATTTGGAACTCAACATATTGAATTTTGTTCAAATGTGTAGGTATGCCAAATTAGCCTGAAGATCCTAAGGCTTGACTCTTTGCACCCCACCAAGCAATTTAAGGGTGAAATGTCAAAGCCCAGAATTGACTGGAGAATTTTGAATTTGAATTGCATGTGTTCAACTACAACAGAATATTGTAGAAGACACATAGCAACGACGATTGAAATTGATTTGAAAGATTTTTCTTGATTTTTGAAACTCAAAATATTGAGTTTTTCTTTCAACATAATGGTTAACAAAATTTAAGGGAAAATCTAGAGACCTGGTTTGACTCTTTCACCACACTGACTAGCTTGGGGTGAAATGTCAAAATCCAGGTTTAATTAAAGAAATTTTGAATCTTGATTTTGAGATTGAGGGATTTTTTATAAATTATGAAACTTAGCATACAGGAATCTATTCGCATGCGAGTTTGCAACATATGCAAAAAGATTTTGACAAGCTTGGCTTGACTCTTTTGCTCTACCAATAAACTTGGAGGCAAAATGTCAAAGCCCAGCTTGGAGGGAGGTTTCCTACACTCACCTCTCTTTTCACATATCTTAATTGAGATGGCCACACTCACCCAAGGAAGAAATGGGAGAGGGACCAACGGAAGAAAGGTAGTCAAAACTACCGATGCAACAAAATTCGTACCGCTATTAAAGATGGAGAGAGAGATTTTCCCCAGTGGAGTCGCCATTTTTTTGTTTGATTGAAAAAGTATAAGTTTGAAACAGTGTTTAATTTTCTTTGGGAAAATTAAATTTCTGGAATTTGAATATTTGAAATCGAACACTTATTATGAATGATATATCACCTCAAAAGGTGAACATATCATTCCCTAATTGGTTCAGATTATAAATTTTGATTTACTCCGATTATCGTAGTCAAACTCAAGGAGAAACAACATATGATTTCTAAGAATCAAAATGATGTTAAATCCAATGTTTAACTATAATAATTTAGTAAAGAGATCATTAATTTCATAATCAAAGTTACAATAATAGTACGATATATCTTTCCAAAGAAAGAGGATATCGTCTGTTATCGATCATTTGAAAATGACGATAATGATCGTTGACTTTTGAATTTCCCAAAGATAATTAATTGAGGATTTTGAAAATTTTAATTTTGAAATCAGGTCTGGGTTTCTAAATCTCCTACGAGCGCAAGCCCTCGTAGTTAATTACATCGTAGGAAACTAGAAAATTTCCTACGAATACTCTCGATTAAAATAGCGATATGAATTTCATTTAAGATTTCAATACTTGATATCAAAGGAGGTTAAAAGGACTTGAATTTTTAAATGGGATTGGTTCAAAATTGAACACTTATTTCTGGAGTCAAAGGAAGAAAAGTAGAAGGTGTTTTGAAATTTTGAATTACTTCAGAAACACCTCAAACTATCCTAAGTGTTGGGCTTGAATTTGATGGAGAGAAATTTTAATGTTTAAGTGGTCAATTTTATTAGAAAGTGGGAATTAGATTCCCGGAAGGTTGAGGTCTTAGGATTGAACATATGCCTCAGAACCTAAGTCTAAAATGGGTACTGAAAATCAATGACCTGAATCCTAGCTAATGCAATGCAATCCTGGACTTATCCCGGCCTGGATTGGGGAGCCAGCTAAACCACCTAAACGCTTTAAAACCATGTGTCAAGTCTTTTAAATATAGAGTGGTTAAGGACGTTATTTAAGATAAATTTTAAGGAGAGCGGGGCCGACATCTAGAGCAAATCCTAATTGACCCCTCAACTTATGTTGGGTGAAATGCTTAAGCTAAAAATGCAATTAAAGATTTAGACTCAAATTTAATTTGTTACTAATGCAATGCATGCTAGTTGACTCGATAAAATGCTTGAATCAATATGTAGCAGTTTTAAAATCAGGCTTAAAAATAGGTTTTATCCTAGAGATTGCACAACATCCCCTTGGACAGAACTGCACCCTAATAGGTCAGGTGGTCTGCCAAAACCCGCAGGCGGGGAGGTGCCTAACAAGGTAGAGAAAAGTTAATATGTATGCATGAAAAACTCCTGGCGAGTCCGGGCTTACTTCTTAAGAGCGTTAGAGTTTCTATCTGAGCTTAAAATTTTTAATTTTGTTTAATTAGAAATAGTTAATGACCGTACCCTCACGAGCCTCCGATCGGGTTCCAGGCTAAATCAAAATCGACATGCAAGAGCGCCAAATAAACTACTAAAAGCATGCTGGTCCTTAATCGCAATCAATACATCAATCAAATTAATTAAATAATTAAATTAATTAAATAAATGCTCAAATTGAAAGTCCATAGGCAAGTGCCCTTAGTTATACAACCCAGGGTCTGCAGGAAAGTAAAGTGGCCGGGTACCACTGACTACAACCCGGATTCTATTCCTAAGACTCAAGTGACTTTGAGATTTGAGATTCTTCTCATTCTTCACTTCTTCGTCTCCTTGGAACTCCTTGGATCGTCGGGTCTGGATATCCAAATGAAAAGAGACTCCCCCTGAATAGGGGTGTTATCTTTTCTCTTTGGATATTTGAAATTCATCCTAATTTGGATCTACAAATGGATAGGAACTCTCCCCTAAGGGATGTTCCTTCCTCTTTGGATTCTAAATTGGATGTTTAAATATCTCAATCTCAAAGTACTTTAAATTTACAACTCAAATCTACATACAAATTATATCAATTGAAATTAAAAATCTAGACTCAACAACCTGTAGGGTTATCCTAATAATCAGCAGTTTATATTTGACATCCCAAGCAGTTATATATTTGAAATGAAAATGCTCAATCACAGCCACACTTGGCCATGCTCTTTTGATTTTAAAGGGGGACTTAAGCAGTTTAGCACCTGTGCAATTTTAATATTAATGATTTTTGCCCCCTTTAATTTAATTGCCCTGTATGAGTATGGCCACCTGCATAAGATTGAATTAGTACAAAACGTCCCTAGCCTAGGGGTAAGTCTAACTGTACAATCAATCAAATCACAGAGTGCAGTAAATAAATAAACAATCACAACAATTCTATTTCTAGCAAACAACATGCAGTGAAAGCTCGAAAACCTGGCACACAGCAGAAAAGTAAACACCGGCCTAGCCTAAGACTAGAGTTGGTTGTCCTAGCAAACCATCTAAAGTGTGTGAGGTAGGCAGTGTGGCTTTGATATGTCATGAATAGGCACTTGATTGAAGTTGCTTGAGGTTCAAGTTGGTTAAAGGTTTAAGGGAGTTTTAATTTGAGTTTAAATCTTAATGACTTAAAATTGATTTTAAATTTGATTTTAATTATTTGTTGGATATCACCTTTGTTGCACACTGAGGCCGTGAAGTTTATTTCACCTTCCTTGGGGCTAATTTAATAGCCTCGTAGGCCTGGGTTACCCAGTGGTACCCGATATAATTAAGTGATTTGAGTTTGATTAAAGTTTGAAAGTTGATTAAATTTTAATTTAAATTGGTTGGTTGCTGGTTTTACGTTTGAATTTATGTTTTCTGGAATTTTGAATGATATGTTGAATTTTGGTATTTTCCGGATTATTTTAATGATTTAATTAAAGGGGTTAAAGTTTGACTTTTTGATTTAAAATGTTTTCTAGAAAGTTAATATTTTATTAAAATACTAGACCTTAATACGATCAGTTAGACAGTAAGTACACTGAAATTGGATTTTTCTACATTTTATTATGAAGGTTTGAAGTTTTGACTTGAATTTGAACTAAGTTTGACCAAAAGTTGACTTTTTCAGATTTGTTTGATTTCTGAAAACTTAACATTTTTAATAAATATTAGACCTTAATATGAGTTGTATGCCTTTGAGTTTGCTCAATTTAGAGTTTATTTGAATTAGTTATGAATTTTTGAAGTTTTGACTATTTATTGAATTATTTAAATTGTTTAATTAGAGACCCTTTTTGTGATTTGGATCCAAATGATCTCCAAACTCCTTGAAATCAACTCCAAAGGTCAGGAATGACCTAAGGAGTGATCTCCAAGTGTTTGGAAATTTTCTAGAATTTTTAATTATTTTTAATTAATTAAATTAATTAAATATTAAATTTCAATTAAACTTAAATTAAACTTAATTTTGAAGTCCAGCCAAGGGGCTTTTATTTTTTATTGGTTAAGGGTTCAATTCTGGTCAGTTTGAGGTATTAAATATAATTTTTGGAATTAATCTTGATTTATTAGAATTTTTGAAAGGTTTAAGGGCTTAATTAAAGGTTTAAATTTTATTAGGTTGATTAAGGGGCTTAATGATTTCAAAATTCAGTGGAAAATTTTCCTAAGGCTGAGAGTGTCACTAAGTTCAAGTGGTTTGAGTTTCAAGTCAATTGGAATTATATCCTAATTATTAGAATTTTTCTAAGTTTTCTAAATGAATCCTTAATTGTTGTCCTTAATGACACTAGGTTAATTGGGTTCAAATCAAAGTCATGCTAACCCTTGGACACTAATTACAATCATACCAATCATCAATCAAGAACATAATGAAAATATCCTAATGCTCTATGGAATTAATTATAGGGAAGTATTGAAGTTATAGATCACTTTATGACCTATGAACTTAAATATTTAACTATAAGAGATAGATACATCAAATTGAATTAAGAAGATCTGAGGACATAAAGAATATTCTTAAATCAATCTCAATTCAATTTGGATTCAAAATCATACATGATTTGATATTTATGTAACCAAATCAATATATCATTGAAAGCTAATCTTTCTCAAATCATGTATAATTATAATCTAACTTTGTTTTAAATGAGAGAGACCTTCTCACCAATCCCATAGATCTCTAACATGCTATTATTAGAGTTGAAATGAATTAATTATGAATTTTCAAAAATCTAGATCAAATCATAACCAAGATCTTTGTAAATTCACAATGTGATTGATATTGCATCAAAAGACTTTAGAAAAATCATGGGAGATCAATCTTAAGCCCTATAATACCTCTGTTAATTTTCAAGTCAAAATGATTTGTATTTATTTAATTAAAAAAATCAAATAGATTTTTCAGTATTTTAGAAATAATTAACATAAAAATAATCAAAATATTTTGATTTTATTTTTAAATAAAGTTCATAAAATTCTGAAGAAAATGAGCCCTAGAACTCCAAAAACGGTTAAGATTTGAACTTTTTATGCATTTTTGAAGTTCAGGTCGTTTTCTGATTTTTTTTAAAAAAATTTTATTACACAGTCAGCTGGCGGCGCTGACTGTGTACGCGCTTTCTATGTGGCGCGGCGCGGTTTAACCATGCAAATAGCGGCGGTCAGGTGGGTCCCGCTACTTATCCAGCGCGGCATGACCCTGAACTGTTGGATCTAACACAGCGTCGATCCAACGCTTATGATCACACCCGCGGCTGATTTCGATTCAGAGGGATCGGATGGTCAAACGAGCTCCCGTGGTTTAAACGTCCGGTCAGGATCTAGCCGGATGAAAATCCGGCTAACTGACGGTTTAAAACGGAAGAAACTAAACACAAATATGATTGAATCGTAGCCGTTGATCTAAAATAAATAGATCTAATGGCTGCTGAGTCGTCTCCTTCCCCCGAAACCCCATAAACCCTAAAGTTAATTTTCAGGTTTACACAGCTTAAATGATAGATTAAAAAAATTTAAAATAGTAAACAGAGGTAAAGTAGGATTCAAGAAGGAGTGGAGAATTTTATTTTAAGCTTTTGATGCAATCTATATGAAGTTATATAAAAACATAAAGAAAATCCTAGGGTTTAAGATATACCTCGATATAAATGATAGATTCAGGTGATTTAGACTTCTCTGAATTTGTGGATTGTCCGCGTTTATTCCCTTAGAAGACTTTGAGCTCGGAGGAAGCTTCTATAAGAAATTACAATAGCTAGGACGGACTTGACTTCGGCTCTCTATTCTACTCGCCGCCGGCAGCTCCCAAATGGCCCAAAAATGTTTTTGAAATGAAGGTCAGGCTCTGGAATTTCAAAACGAAAAAATAGAGAGGTCTGGGATCTCCTGGAAAATAGAGTTTTCTTGAATGGCCTCTTCCCGTCTCCCCTACCCTATTCCAAGGCTTGGAGCTGAAAGGAACGGTTGGGATCATTCAAGGGAGTTTCTGGGATGCTTGACACCTGTACCAGGCCGTGAGGGAGCAGAGATGCACACTTCCTCAGGTGAAAATGACCCTAGGTCATTCTCACATGGAGGGGACCATTAGGGACGTTGGGCTGAGCTAGGAGGCATGCTATGAGCAGGGTTGGGTCGGGTTGAATCCCTGGAAGCTCCTAGAGTCAATTGAATGGGCTGAATGGGCTTGGATTCAGCCTAAGGAGCAGGGTTAATTGGGTTGACAACTTGAAAGGATTTGAAGTTAACATTGGCTTGGTTTGACCAGTCAATGGGTCCAAACTGATGAGATGGACTTGAAAGTGTTGTATGTTTGCTATTTTGATGGGTTTTCATGGGCTTGATAGATTAGGTTTGATGCATAAGGATTTAAATCCATAAGTCATGAGATTTGACTACATATGTGGTGGTTTGACTACCCATAATGGTTTGACAAAATCAAAATCACTATGGATTGATTGGAAACATAGCTAGGAGTATTTGAATCATGTTTTGAAGTGGTCTCAATGGGTTAAAGGGTTTGAAAAGTTTGCTTAAATTAGGTTTGAGTATATATAGTGAATGGGGCTTGAGTTGACTAGGTTTGACTAGTCAAGTGGTCAAACTAAATGATGTGGATATGGGAGGACTTAAAAGGATGTTTGATTTAATTTGAAAAGGCTTGAAAGTTAAGGATGAGTATTTGAAGTGAAAGTGTGAGTTGGAATTGATTTGAGGCATGATATAGGTTGGATTTGACTAATCTTAGTTTAGTTGACCAAGTCAACTGGTGACTTGGTCAAGGGTCCCATCAAGTCCACATCATTAAGAAGGGTGATTAGAGAGGTTTGAATGGGTTTGAAGTTAATCTGGAGCTTTAATTTAAAATATGGAAGCTTAAGGGTTGAATTGGTCAACCTAGGTTGACTTGGTCAACCAGGTTGACCCAGGGCCAAGGTCTGGACTGAGTCAAATTCAAATGGTAAATGGAGTCTGGTAGAAGTGGTTTGAGGGTTTAAATAGGTCATTTGGGTCAAATCACCTATTTGGGCCTTTAATGGGCT
Source organism: Dendrobium chrysotoxum (assembly GCA_019925795.1). Taxonomy (NCBI): domain Eukaryota; kingdom Viridiplantae; phylum Streptophyta; class Magnoliopsida; order Asparagales; family Orchidaceae; genus Dendrobium; species Dendrobium chrysotoxum. The sequence continues at coordinate 39,415,791 of CM034303.1, read as the reverse complement.
TAATGGGTCAAATGGGTTAACTTGGTCAACCAAGTTGACCTAGGGTCAAGGATTGGGTCCAACCAGTTCAGAATGACATTCTGAGTCTGCTGGTGGTGGTCTCAAGGTCTGGGGAGGTCATTTGGTCAAAATGACCTATTTGGGCCCTTAATGGGCCTTTAGGTCAACCCTGGTTGACTTGGTTAACCAGGTGAGTCTAGGGTCTAGAAATGAGTTCAACAGATTTGAAATGATATTTGGAGACCAATGGAGGTGGTCCCAAGGTCAGAGGAGGTCATTTGGTCAAAATGACCTGTTTTGACCCTAAAGGGGCCTTCTAGGTCAACTAGGTTGACTTGGTCAACCAGGTTGACCCAGGGGCTGGTTCTAGGTTTAATGGGTTTGGTTTAACATTTGAAGTTTGTTGGAGGTGGTTGCATTTGATTTGGAGCTCATTTGGTTCAAATGACCATTTATACCCCATAGGGGTATTTTGGTCATTTTGACCCCTGGTCAACTGGGGGTCAAATTGAGTCCAACAAAATGCAGTTTAATGCTCAATGGATTATAATCAAGGGTCTGGAAGTGATTGGAGGCTTTGGAGAAAGCTCCAGGGTCAAAATCCACTGGGTGGTAGGTCCAGTGGCATAGACTGTAAATATTTGAAGGTTTTACAGCCTTTGGATTTCAATTCAGTTTCTGGGGTTAGAGGCCTCGGAATGAGCTCGAATTTGGAGGGTTGCCTCTAGAGACATGTCACATCAGTGTGGAACTGATAGATCTTGAATCAGAGGTCATTTGATAGGGTTTTGAAATGTTCAAATATTTGCTGGAAAAGGCTTTCAGGACTTAGACCTTTGGCCTTGGATTTGAATCTGGAAATCTAGTTTTGAATTGGACTTTGAGCTTGAATGATATGATTTGAATTAAGTTTAAATTGAGTTGAAGCTCCGATTGATCTAGAAGAATCCTAGCATTTAGAATAGGTCCTAGGGTCCAAATCAGCTTAAGGGAATCCTAGGGTCTAGAATAGATCCTAGGGACTAGAGTCTGGGAAGATCCTAGAATCTAGAAGTCTTAGGGAAATCCTGGGATCTGGGGTCTGAAAGAATCCTATAATCTAGAAGAATCTTAAGATCTAGGAATCCTAAGATTCAAGATCTAGAAGGATCTTAGGATCTAGAGTAGATCCTAAAGTTTGATTTCTAGGAAGATCTTAGGGTCTGGAAGTCCTAGGGCCTGGGATCTAGAATATTCTTAGGATCTAGAAGAATCCTAAGCTCTAGATATATCTAGGAGAATCCTAAGGTCTAAGAGAATCATATGATCTAGAGTCAGGTAGAATCCTAGGGTCTAGAATAGATCCTAGGGTCTGAAGTCTAGGAGAATCCTATAATCTAGATTTGTCTTAAATTGCATTGATCTGGGGTCAGGATTAATTTGAATTTGGATTGATCTTAAAGTTTGGATTGATCTAAGATCAAATTGATCCTAGGGTTAAGATTGATCCTAAGGATTGGAAAGATCCTAAGGTCTGGATTGGTCCTATTGAGCTCATACAAAAATGAGGTCAACAGCTCCTAATTTCAAATTCATCAAATTTTAGTTTCTTGACCATTAAGTCTATTGAGTTCACCCCTCATTCAAAACTTATCACATTTTAGTCTCTTAACTATTAAAACTATCGAGTTCTCCCCTTATTATGAATTCATCAAATTTTAGTTACTTGACTTTTAAAACAATAGAGTTCACACCTCATTCTGAACTCGCCAAATTTTAGTCCTTTGACTTCATAACTACCAAGCCTATTTCTCATTTAAAGATTATCCAATCTTAGTCCTCTCAATTTCATGATAACCAACTAATAGCCTGAGCAGCAGGAGATCGTCAAATCCCCCATAGGGTCTAAGTTGAAAGAAAATATTGGACTACTCCATGTGACAAGTTAAGGCCCTTAGGCACTCAAGACCAGCATGAGCGCCATAGCCCATAGCATGAAGGAAAGTCTTCTTTCTAGCAAGAACCTCTCTTTATCCTCTATCAAACATCTGAGGGAAACATAGTATGAACCTTAAAAATAATTTTACTCAAGTTTGCCTACCCTTCGTCAACAATTAAGCACAAATCATTTATTCATTTGCAAATCATTCACCCTACATTCAGAGAATTAGGGTGTGGGAGTAATCAAACCATTTAAACATATATAATCATACTTAATTGTTTTATAGAAACAAAACATTTTATCATCTGGCCCTAAAATGGGGATTATATGAAGTCATACATCCTCTCAACAAGTGCTAGCAACATTAATTGTGAATGGGTTCCTCAATGGACTCACTCTAGGGACAAGCATGATCACCCAAGTAGTAAAATATCATCAATCCCCCTTTGAGTATGAGCTGAAAGAAAAGATTGGACCACTTTCTAAGGTGAGCCAATGACTAGAGGCACTTAAGACCTAAGCGAGTGCTAGAGCCCCCAAGGTGAAGGAAGGTCATCTTTTTAGTGAGATCCATCCCTCAATTTCTTATCAAGCCCACAAAGTAATAAAGTTTTATCAAACTCGTTCTCTCTCATAAAACCAATAATCTGATCATGTCCAGCAAGTACCAAAAAATGTAAATACTTCATAAATAACATTTGGATAAAGAGATACTTAAAGAAACAAAGGTTTCAACAAGCAATCTTTATTTCATATCTTGAAGGTATTACATCCAACCTTTATTATATACCTCACATTACAAGCATTTACACATAATCACCTAACAATGCAATCAATTTTCCAATATCTAACATGGTGACTGAGAAAGCAGTTCTAATAAATAGTGTTGGGATGGGTAGAAGAATGCAACCCCCATTTCACAACATTTTAAGAGAACTCATCCCTAATGAACAATCTCGACGAGTAGAGTGAAAAGAGCGATATCCAACATCATTTTACTATACTTGTTGATGGCTCCCTCAGTATCTGTATCTGCAATGGAAAATAAGAGGGTATTCCCTCACATTTGAGAGCATTTAAACTCCTTCAGACAAATCTAGCAAGATTGCTCTTTCCCTACTTGCCTAATGAGGAGACTCGTCCTCCTCTATACACTCAATGATAGAAACGATAGAGAACAAATCTAAAAAACTATCAATTCTAGAAACCAAAGTGAACTACAAGAGAAACAAAAAGATGGAAATAGTGTGCTATATTGCATCCACATTTAATCTGCCCTTTTCCCTTTCTCTTTCAAAAAGATACAGGGTCCTTAGTCTTACCCTTTGTAAAACATTTATTTACTCCTAAAGGCTAATATTAAGAAGGAAGACCCATCTCCTTTTTCCTCCATGCCTCTAATGCCACAATAAGAAATGCCAGCGAACAAACAAATTTTACGTAGGAGTCCAACGGGACTATTTGGAAATCATAAGTAAATAAATTTTGGTGGCTTGGATGCTATGACACAACAATGAAGTCAAATTTTTTTTGGTTGCTATTCAGTTTAAAGACTTTTTTTAAATAAATATTTCTAATGATCACTAATTTTTTCTATCAAAGTGGAGTAAAGGTCATCTCAATCTCAATTTAACTTGGTTACCCTCCTACGAAACTACCTAAGAATGTTTCAACCATCAAATCAATACAAATAATATGAGGTTAAAGTTCTACGACAACTCTTAATTTAAACTTGAGTAAGGACAAATGATATCTTAAAATTGATTGAGGATAAATAATAGAAGTGGACTTATGTCTGTTTTGGACAGATATAGCTTTTTATAAAGATAACTGTAAAAATATTGAAGAAAAAGTAAATTTTTTTAAAAATTGTTATAAAGTTGCTTCTTAGCACAAACAATTATTAAAAATAATGACAATTTGAAAACCAAAGTAGCAAGAAAGCTATTTCAAACTGACAACCTTATTCTCCTCGAAAATTGCTCTTTTAAATTCTCATCCTCCACTTGTGTATTGCTTGGAATCTCTCAAACTTTCTGACGAATTATATCACAAAAGAACAATATATGTTGAGGGCTAGAATATATGCGGTGATAGAGTTAGAATTTTTCATCGCAGCATTGTACGGACATCTAGCACATAAACAGGAAATTCAAAAAACAAGGTTTTTTATGTGAAAAATCCTAAAAAATGGGAAAAATCACGGGCCCACGCCTAGCTGAAATGATTCTACTAGAATTTGAATAAATTACAAATAACTGGTTTGTCTTTGAAATTGAGGAGGATTGGATTATAACAATCAACTGTCGGGTTGAAATCTAGTGACGAGCAGAGATTAGAAGGAAATTTGGCAATGTTGGGTGGTTGGGAGGAAATCCGATGTTAGTTGGTGGGCGGGTAGAAGTCTGTCGGTGGCCAAGCAGAAGTTAAATGTCAGTCAGTAGATGAGTGGGAATCCGACGTAATTAGTTGTCGACCGGGCAGAAGTCAGGCGACGGCCGTTGGTCCGACGGTGGTCGAGGAGTATGGTAGAAAAAGTACTATAGTTTCTCTCACTTTCTTCTCTTCCTTGTTTGGGTCTCTTTCCATGAGGAATGAGAGATCTACTTATAGTTTTCTAAAAGTGGTATGTCAAGTAAATAGAAAGAAGATCAAGGGTATGTTGGGAGTGGTTTGAATGGACGGCCGATATTGATCCCCTTGATCATGGTGAAAGTTCGAAAGGGATGTTAAGCCCTACTGAACTAGTCCCGAGGCTAACCAAGAGGGGGGGTGAATTGGTTATTTAAAAATTTCACGATAACAACAAAAATCTTTTCGATACTTAGCAGCGGAAACAAGTAAACAATAACGAAAAGATCAACCAACGATAATCACCCAAGCAGTTTATATTGAAAAGTAAAATGCAAAACTGAATCAGAAAAGCAAACCAGATTTTATAGTGGTTCGGTCAACTTGACCTACGTCCACTCCCCGGAGCCTCCCCTCCGGGTATTGCACTAAACGAAAGTGACTCTCCTTTTGCTCCCACAGCAAGGCGGAGAAGCCTGTACAAAACACCTCCTTTTCACCACACGGTGAGGCAGAGAACCCGACCTCCTTTCGCTTCCTCCTGAAGCAGGCAGAGAACCTTCGAACTCCTTTTGCTTCCACCTGAAGCGGGCAGAGAACCCACGAACTCCTTTCGCTTCCTCCTGAAGCGGGCAGAGAACCCGGATCTTCTTGCGAACGATCCTCCCACGAAGAACACCGACTAGACGACAGACGACGAGCGGAGAAGACGACTCTGATCCGTGCTTGGAGCAACCTTAGTGAATCCCTCACTAACTCCCCCTCACAAGATCTCTTCTCTCTCTCCCAACTCTCTCTCTCTCTAGGATTTCTCAGGGAAGGAAGGCAGCAAAAGATTTTTCCAAATCTAGGAAAAAGTTCTTTTAAAGGAGGGCTTAAAATTTGCCCTAAATCTCAACTTGTCGGCCAAGATCGTCCAGGACGATCTATCGATCGTCCTGTACGATCAGTTCAAATTCAGCTGTTTCAGCCTGGACGATCTGGCTCTTCTGGACGATCAGTAGAAAAAGTTGTTCATATCGTCCCGTCCGATCCTTCGATCGTCCGGGACGATTAGTTCAAATTGAAGGAAATCGTCCAGAAGACAGTTCGGGTCGTCCAGAGAAAACTGCGCTGGACGACCAAAAAATGACTTGATCGTCCCGGACGATAGGGTAATCGTCCGGTACGATTAGTTCAAAAAGGCCCCAAATCGTCCTGTACATAGTTCTGGACGTACAGCTGAAATGCACAAGACGATCACGATCGTCCGGGACGATCACGATCGTCCGGGACGATCCTGCGATCGTCCAGGACGATGTGATCGTATCAATTAAACATTAATTGCTTTCCTTAATTACCAGACTAATTTAGGCATGATTGTAGTGCATCGTCCAGGACGATACACGTATCGTCCGGGACGATCAGACCAAAATACTTAAAATAAAACTTGCCTAACTTAATCTGGCGGCTGGAAATTTCTGATTTGAGCATATCGTCCCGTACGATCCATAGATCGTCCAGGACGATCTGCTTAATCAGACCCTCTTAACTTAGTCGCCCTAATTAGGGTTTCTATTTTAACTGGATCGTCCAGGACGATGGAACTATCGTCCAGGACGATCTCAACAAAATTTTAACAGAAACTCTAATTCACTCAATCTCTCTCCCTGAGTGTGTGTGTGCAAGGTTACTTAGCTAGGGAATCAGTTACATTACAATTGACTCAATAAAAGGAAAAATCATACATTTGACACACTTGGACCCGATCTTGAGTTGGCTTGAGTAGCTCGTGGTCTTTTGTGCCTGAAACTGATTAGCCAAGTAAAACACACTGGAAACATGTTTGTCATCATCAAAACCAGATTTGCAACAATCTCCCCCTTTTTGATGATGGCAAACATTTGTAAAGTGGTCTAAAAAAAAGTGAAACTAAGAAATCAAACAAAACAAACATTTTTTAAATTTTCATTTAACAACTCAAACAATACAGACAACATGAAAACGGAATATAGAAACAGACACGACTACAACTGACTCCCCCTTTTGACATCACAAAAAAGGAGGAGGTAAAAAAAAACAGAACACTGAAATAAAACATAACATGGAACAACTACAAAAGCAAGAAACTAAAACAGAGATGGATCCTGATCGGAAGGAGGAGGCGGTGGTGGAGGATTGAGGTAATGGTGAATGGCCTGAAATTGAGCTCCGAACCAGGCCATGTCCTGGTCATGCTGCTGTTGCTGCTGCGCAACATAGTCCGTGAACCGTGCCTCCCACTGGTCAAAACGCTGCACCAGGTGGTCAAAGGGAGAGGCAATGCGAAGGGGAGCAGGTGCCTCGGCTGCCGCAGGAGCGGGAATGGCCGCTTCTTCCTCTTCCTCAACATCCGGGGCGGGCTCCGGATGTAGTCGGGTGCTGTGAAGGACATGGAAGGCATTGTTGGTGAGGAAGTAAGTAGGAACATCTGGGGCTGCAGGATATTGCAGGTCATACTTGGTTTCAAGAGCATAGGCAATGAGATGTCCTAAGGCTAGATTTGGGCGACGGCGATGACCTGGATCTCGAATGGTGGTAAGGTGCTCAATGTATCGGATAATGAGATCGGCGGCATTGAATTCCCTACGGGCCATGATGTAGTAGGTAGTCAAGGACAGGAGGGGGGTGATGTGAATTCGATCCCCCGCCTTTGGAATGACGGAGGAACGAAGAACATGTTGGATAGTCCTGGCGTCTTTCAGAAGTGTGGAACAGGCATTGTCATGGTAAGGGGCATTTGTATTACGGAGGAAATGATTGGCGACACTCCAATCATAGTCTGGGTCGATGGTAAGTGTGTGGAGTTTGTCGCCAGTTATAGACAATTGGAGAATGGAGTGAAAGTCCTGATAGGTGAGTTCAACAGGGCGCTGATTGACATAGGACCGGAGAGTGGAGTAGTCGGCGGTAATCCTTAGGTTCGCGAAGAAAACGCGAAGAAGTTCGGAACTAAAGGGAAAAGCGAGGGTGAGGATGAAGGTGAGGGAGGTGTGGGCGAATAGATCAAGGACAGGATATGTGAGTGTACGGGGATTTACTATTTTTGAAGGCGTGATCCCCACCTCGCAGTATCGCTCAAAGGCAGCCTGATCGGCTGCATTAGGGAAGCGAGGATCAACCGGCCCCCGGGAGGAACTGGCACCCTTCTGACGAGAACGCTTGCCACCAGCCATGAGGATTTGAGAGAGTAAGGAGGAGAGGTCGAGTGGAGAAAACCGGTGTGAAAAAACTCAAGAAATCTGCTGTTTATAAAGAAAACGGACGGATCGTCCCGTACGATCGAGACATCGTCCGGGACGATCGGGGCATTTATGTCGTCCTGTACGATTGGTCAAAAAGGCGGTCCGATCGTCCAGGACGATCAGATATCGTCCGGGACGATTAGACACAGGCGATCGTCCCGAGGAGTCAGCTGGACGACCGTTGACGAAAAGGTATCGTCCCGGACGATTAGGTGGATCGTCCAGGACGATTTTCAATAAATATGTCGGATGGGCCGAATTTAAATCGTCCAGCGGCTTGACAGGTGGATCGTCCGGGACGATAAGGGGATCGTCCGGGACGATGGGCAATAATTGGCGCAATCTCAGCCGTTTGATCAGATCAGGAGGATATGGATCATATCGTCCAGGACGATGTGAGTATCGTCCGGGACGATCACCAATAATTGGAATTTTTCAACAGCTGGAGCAGAGGAGGGGCGATTCTGAACGAATCGTCCAGGACGATGTTTAGATCGTCCAGGACGAAGTGGATCGTCCAGGACGATATGTGGATCGTCCAGGACGATGTGAAGAAAACAGAACAAGATGGATGATGAAGATGACCAATCAGGATTCCAAAAACACAATTATGTAAATCAAAATGCCACACACAACAAAAAGAAACTCACAGAGGAAAAAAAACATGAAAAAGCAAAGTTTTTTTTTTTTTTTTGGATCAATCTGCTCGAGTAAATCAAAATTTTTCCTTGATTTTATATTCAAAAACCAATAAGAGAACGATTGACCACGCTGAAATCCAGAAAAGGTTGAAAAAATCGACTTTCGTAACTCCGACCCCGGGCACCTTATCGATGTAAACCTCTTTCAAAACAAAAATCCGATTCAGAAGAAAAGACATTAGATTTGAAAAGAGATCCTTTCAAGCCTCGTTCCAGAAAAATATCTGATATAATAGTGTTACAAAGTAAAAAATCAGAAATCAAGATTTTCAAACTCAAGCTTTTTGAACGTATTAAGTGACACACGAGTTTTTTTCTAAGACATTTAAAGATCTGAACGAGAAGAAAGCTTAGGTTGGGCTCATTTTGTGCCTCTTTTTTTTCAATTTATTTGGCGCACTGCGCATCTTTTGATTTTTTTGATACACTTTGTGTATTTGGCATTTTCGCATCTTTTCAGTTTTGGGCTCATTTTATGCCTCTTTTTCAATTTGGTTGGCGCACTGCGCATCTTTTGTAAGCTTTCTCCTTTTCATAATCATTAAAGAGTCTCAGCTGTGAATCTATCTTCCAGACATAGGAGATGACTCTCCACAGTAGGGAAGAATGATTCACAAAACAAAAAACCACACATCATATGATAAATGCAATCACTTGGTTTTAGAAAATCAAACTAATGACTCAAGACTTTGAAAAACACTATTGATATGAGGCAGATTACTGTAGGAAGATAAAATAATCTCTATTTCAAAAAAAACTAACATTTTAATTTTGAAGAAGATTTTTATCCAAAAGAAACCATACACCAGTAAAGGAGTTAGAGGAAGAGAAACAATCATCAATGTTTCTTCCCTTTAACAGATTCAATGGAATCAATCACTGCTTACCAGCTTCCAAATCAAAACAAGGTAAAAACTCCCAGTCAGAAATTCAGATTATCAGAAGTAGTGAGCGGTGATCAGATTTTGAAAAACATAAAACAGTAAGTGCAAGATATGAGCTAGTGAATAAAAAAAATAGGTATAAAATCATATCAGAGTAAATACTTAAATCAAACTAACAATAAGGCTAAAACAGAAATCAGCAAAAGACATAAAATCAACTGAAAGTAAATAATCAAAGCCAAAAACTAACTAACAGAAATCAGAAATCAAAAGAAAAACTAAACTTAACTAACAGAAATCAGAATACCAATCAGAAAGATAATAAATCAGCAGTCATCAGAATCAAGCATTTATATCAATCACTCCTAATCTGGTTCTCAAAATGCTGAATGAGTCAAAGGCCAGTGGTTTAGTGAATATGTCAGCCAGCTGATTTTCAGTTGCTACATGATGTAGCTCAATGTCCCCTTTTGTAACATGGTCCCTAATGAAGTGATGCCTAATGTCAATGTGTTTGGTCCTAGAATGTTGGATTGGATTCTTAGAGATACAGATGGCACTGGTATTATCACACAGAACAGAAATTGTGCCAACGGGTACTCCTAAATCCAAGACTTGTTGTTTCAACCACAGAACTTGGGCCACACAACTTCCTAAGGCAATGTACTCAGCTTCAGCAGTGGAAAGTGCAACTGAGTTCTGTTTTCTACTGGACCAGGAGACTAATGACTGTCCTATGAATTGACAAGTCCCAGAGGTACTCTTCCTATCCACCCTACACCCCGCAAAGTCAGAGTCAGAATATCCAATGATCTCAAAAGAAGTGCTGTGCCTAGGGTACCAAATTCCTAGGTTTGGGGTCCCTAAAAGATATCTAAGAATTCTCTTAACAGCAGTCAGGTGGGACTCTTTAGGATCAGCCTGAAACCTAGCACAAAGACAGACACTAAACATGATATCGGGTCGGCTAGCAGTCAGGTAAAGCAGTGAACCTATTATCCCTCTATACTTCTTCTGATCAACAGATTTTCCATTTGAATCCTTATCTAACTGAACTGAGGAGGGCATGGGAGTATTGATTGGCTTGGCTTTGTCCATTTCATATTTCTTCAAAATGTCCTTAGTATATTTTGATTGATTGAGAAAAGTTCTATCATCCATTTGCCTTATGCTAAACCCCAAAAAGTAGGACAATTCTCCCATCATACTCATCTCAAACTCTTTACTCATTGTTTTGGAAAACTCTTCACATAAGTATTTATCAGAAGATCCAAAAATTATATCATCAACATAGATCTGGACAATGAGTAAGTCATCTCCTAATCTCCTCAGAAAAAGGGTGGTGTCTACGCTCCCCTTAACAAACTCTCTTTCTAACAGGAATGTGCTAAGCCTCTCATACCAAGCTCTGGGTGCCTGTTTCAATCCATATAAGGCCTTTTTTAATTTATAGACATGACTTGGATATTGGGAACTCTCAAAACCTGGGGGTTGTTCTACAAAAACATCTTCTTTAATTACCCCATTTAAAAAGGCACTCTTGACATCCATTTGAAACAGCTTAAATCCCTTATAACAGGCAAAGGCTAGTAGCACTCTAATGGCTTCCAATCGAGCTACAGGGGCAAAAGTTTCCTCAAAATCTATCCCTTCTATCTGATTATACCCCTTAGCCACCAATCTTGCCTTATTTCTCACCACCACACCAGAATCATTCATCTTATTCTTAAAGACCCACTTGGTTCCCACAATACTTTGATTTTTAGGTCTTTCTACTAACTCCCAAACATCATTCCTTACAAATTGATTCAATTCTTCCTGCATAGCTAAAATCCAAAATTCATCCGACAGGGCTTGATTGATGTTGGTGGGTTCAGTCATTGAGATAAAGGCAGAATGGTTTACTTCCTTCCTAAGTCCATGCCTAGTCCTAACACCTTCAGAAGGGTCTCCTAAGATCAGTTCTTTAGGATGACTCGAAGAATATCTCCAATCTCTAGGCAATGGGGTTTGAGGTTCTACCCTTTCCTCCAAATTTGTATTTCCAACTCCTTGGGTAACCTCAACAATCTCTTCATCTTCTACTTCAGATCTAGACTCCTTAGGATCAGATTCATCAAACACTACATGGGTTGTTTCTTCCACCACCAAAGTCCTCCTATTGAACACCCTAAAGGATTTCCCCACACTTGAATATCCTAAGAACACTCCTTCATCAGATTTGGGGTCAAATTTTCCTAAGGGTGACTTCCCGTTGTTCAGAATGAAAACCTTACAGCCAAAAACATGAAGGTGGGACAGATTTGGTGTTCTACCCTTAATGATCTCATAAGGTGTCTTGTTCAGTTTGACTCTCACATTCACCCTATTCAGCACATAACAGGCAGTGTTCACCGCTTCAGCCCAAAAGTATTTTGGAAGTGAATACTCGGCAAGCATGGCTCTAGCGGCTTCCACTAAGGTCCTGTTCTTCCTTTCAGCTACCCCGTTCTGCTGAGGGGTCCTAGGAGCTGAAAAATTGTGACTAATCCCATGATTCTCACAAAAACTTCCAAATCTTTCATTTTCAAACTCCCCTCCGTGATCACTATGGATGGTAATAATCTCACATCCTAACTTCTTCTGAATCCAAGTAGAGAAAGATCTAAACTCATCAAATGACTCAGATTTGTGTGACAAAAACTTAACCCAAGTGAACCTTGAATAATCATCAACAATCACAAAACCATAGACTCTCCCCCCTAAGCTGGCAGTGCTAATGGGTCCAAAGAGGTCCATGTGAAGAACTTCTAAAGGTCTAGAGGTGCTAATGTCCTTAACAGAGTGAAAAGAGGACTGGACTTGCTTCCCCAACTGACAGGCATCACACAGGTGATCCTTAGTGAACTTAAGCTTGGGCACACCTCTAACTAAGTCCTTTTGGGTGACTCTCCTAAGGGTTTTCATACTGGCATGACACAATCTCCTATGCCATAACCAAGACTCATCAGCAGCAGTTTTTAAGCAAATTGAATTATCAGATTTAATGCTACTTACATCCAGCTTGTAGACGTTGTTGATCCTTTGCCCCTGCAAAACAACTTCATCATTTAAGCTTAAAATGCAGCCAGTGGGCAGGAATTTGATGCTGTATCCCTTGTCGCAGAGTTGACTGATGCTCAGCAGGTTGTGTTTCAGTCCATCTACAAGCAAAACATTATCAATCATAAAGTTCTTTGAATCACCAATTATACCTGTGCCTACCACCTTCCTGGTGGTGTTATCTCCAAGTGTAACCTTGCCTCCAGCTCTGGCCTCCAGCGAAATGAACTGATTTGCATCTCCAGTCATATGTCTAGAACATCCGCTGTCCAGGTACCACATGCTCTCACGAGGTCTTGTGTGAGAGCACACCTACAAAATCATCAAATGTCAGTCTTAGGAACCCAAACAGGTTTGGGTTCCTTCTTATGAAAAGAAGAATGCGATGCATGTGTGCTGTGCTGTGCAACAGGCAGTTTGGGTCTCCACACCCAATGTGTACTACGGTGAACAGTACAAGTGTGTGATATGTGTCCTAACATGCCACATGAAAAACATCTAACACCAGGAAAAGGATTAACTAAACGTCGTGAGTGATAGTGCCTCTTCCTAGTAGTGTATGAAACATGCTTTGAAGAACTTGCAACAGAATTTTTAAAAGGTGGCGGTGCATAAAATTGTTCAAAAGTAGGCGGTGTTTTGTTATTTTCAAAAGAACTGATTTTCACTTTCAAAAACTCAATGTGTTTGTTTAAACTTCCAATTTCAAACGTTTTTGCACTATCAGTACTTTCTAACTCAGATGCCAAATCATTCACTTTCTTAAAAGCAAGTTCTAATTCAACATGCGCTGTTTTTAACAAGTTATGCTCAACAATTAAATCAGAATGCTTTTTATTCAGTTCATCAAACTCATCTAGTAAAGACATGTGATTGCTATCAATGGTGGAATGATCCTTAATCAACACTTCATGCTCTTTTTGCAAAGTCAGATAATCTAGTTTCAAACTAGCATGAGTTTTCTTAAGCTTCCTATACGATGTATGAATCTTTTCAGAAACTTCAAATAACTGATCGTAAGTAAGCTCACATACCTCTTCCTGGTCGGACTGACCAGGGTGATCATCCGCCATCAGACATAAGTTTGTTTCCTCCTCTTCAGCTTCAGTCTCAGAAGAGTCGGATGCAGAGTCTGCCCAGAACGCCTTCTGAATCCGCTTCTTATCCTTTCTGTACTTTGGTTTCTCCTCACCCTTCTCCTTGCTTGAGTGAGCTTTAAGTGTTGGACAATCAGCCTTAATGTGTCCGGGCTTCCTGCATTCAAAACAAACCGATTCAGATGAACCCTTAAAGTTTTTATTGAACTTACCCTTGTTCCACTTCTGATGGTTCTTCTGTTTCTTCCTTAGAAAGCTTTTGAATTGCCTTGTGATTAAGGCAACATCATCGCTATCAGACCCGGAAGTGCTAGCATCTGAATCTTTGGCCTTTAGTGCCACTGTCTTCTCTTTCTTGCGTTCACCTGCATCAAGTTGCCTTTGGTTCACCCCTTGCTCGTAAGCAATGAGTGATCCAAGTAAGCTGTCAATAGAGTAAGTATTTAAATCTTTGGATTCAGTAATAGCAGTAATCTTAGCATCATAAGAAGCAGGCAAACATCTAAGAATCTTGTTCACTCTTTCGTAGTTGGTAAGTTCTCTACCTAAAGCATGCAAAGAGGTAACAATCTGAGTGAACCTTGTGTACATTTCTGAAATAGTCTCACTAGGTTTCATGCGAAAAAGTTCGTAATCATGTAACAAGATGTTTAACCTAGACTGTTTGACTTCAGTTGTACCTTCATATGTTATACATAATCTATCCCAAATCTCTTTTCCCGTTGTACAAGTAGAAACACGCATATAGTCCTCAGATTTTAAAGCACAAAAGAAACAGTTCAAACATTTGGCATTTAACTGTGCTAAATCACGATCATCAAATGTCCAATCAGCAAACGGCAATTCAGTTTTCACATTGTTAACCATTCGAAAAGGTGGTTCGTATCCGTCCTTAACTAACATCCACATGCGATAATCAATAGACTGAAGAAAAGTAGACATGCGTGTTTTCCAAAAATCAAATGGAATGTTATCAAACAACGGTGGTCTAGTTATAGAATAACCTTCAGCAGTATTACGATTGTTACAGTTAGCCATTGGATCAAATTCAAAAGTTTTTAAACAGAAATTTTGAATCCCTCTCTGATACCACTTGAAAGTTCGAAAGGGATGTTAAGCCCTACTGAACTAGTCCCGAGGCTAACCAAGAGGGGGGGTGAATTGGTTATTTAAAAATTTCACGATAACAACAAAAATCTTTTCGATACTTAGCAGCGGAAACAAGTAAACAATAACGAAAAGATCAACCAACGATAATCACCCAAGCAGTTTATATTGAAAAGTAAAATGCAAAACTGAATCAGAAAAGCAAACCAGATTTTATAGTGGTTCGGTCAACTTGACCTACGTCCACTCCCCGGAGCCTCCCCTCCGGGTATTGCACTAAACGAAAGTGACTCTCCTTTTGCTCCCACAGCAAGGCGGAGAAGCCTGTACAAAACACCTCCTTTTCACCACACGGTGAGGCAGAGAACCCGACCTCCTTTCGCTTCCTCCTGAAGCAGGCAGAGAACCTTCGAACTCCTTTTGCTTCCACCTGAAGCGGGCAGAGAACCCACGAACTCCTTTCGCTTCCTCCTGAAGCGGGCAGAGAACCCGGATCTTCTTGCGAACGATCCTCCCACGAAGAACACCGACTAGACGACAGACGACGAGCGGAGAAGATGACTCTGATCCGTGCTTGGAGCAACCTTAGTGAATCCCTCACTAACTCCCCCTCACAAGATCTCTTCTCTCTCTCCCAACTCTCTCTCTCTCTAGGATTTCTCAGGGAAGGAAGGCAGCAAAAGATTTTTCCAAATCTAGGAAAAAGTTCTTTTAAAGGAGGGCTTAAAATTTGCCCTAAATCTCAACTTGTCGGCCAAGATCGTCCAGGACGATCTATCGATCGTCCTGTACGATCAGTTCAAATTCAGCTGTTTCAGCCTGGACGATCTGGCTCTTCTGGACGATCAGTAGAAAAAGTTGTTCATATCGTCCCGTCCGATCCTGCGATCGTCCGGGACGATTAGTTCAAATTGAAGGAAATCGTCCAGAAGACAGTTCGGGTCGTCCAGAGAAAACTGCGCTGGACGACCAAAAAATGACTTGATCGTCCCGGACGATAGGGTAATCGTCCGGTACGATTAGTTCAAAAAGGCCCCAAATCGTCCTGTACATAGTTCTGGACGTACAGCTGAAATGCACAAGACGATCACGATCGTCCGGGACGATCCTGCGATCGTCCAGGACGATGTGATCGTATCAATTAAACATTAATTGCTTTCCTTAATTACCAGACTAATTTAGGCATGATTGTAGTGCATCGTCCAGGACGATACACGTATCGTCCGGGACGATCAGACCAAAATACTTAAAATAAAACTTGCCTAACTTAATCTGGCGGCTGGAAATTTCTGATTTGAGCATATCGTCCCGTACGATCCATAGATCGTCCAGGACGATCTGCTTAATCAGACCCTCTTAACTTAGTCGCCCTAATTAGGGTTTCTGTTTTAACTGGATCGTCCAGGACGATGGAACTATCGTCCAGGACGATCTCAACAAAATTTTAACAGAAACTCTAATTCACTCAATCTCTCTCCCTGAGTGTGTGTGTGCAAGGTTACTTAGCTAGGGAATCAGTTACATTACAATTGACTCAATAAAAGGAAAAATCATACATTTGACACACTTGGACCCGATCTTGAGTTGGCTTGAGTAGCTCGTGGTCTTTTGTGCCTGAAACTGATTAGCCAAGTAAAACACACTGGAAACATGTTTGTCATCATCAAAACCAGATTTGCAACACATGGACCATTTACAGGACATTTGAATGTCTTAATGATATCAAAATTCGGTGATCTTTAGCTCATTGTATTTATCTCGTCGAGCTGCTCGATTTTACTATAAGCATGTCACGTTTGCAAATCATTTGGTCATCCAATTTATGGTTTGAACTTTTCAAAGGCGCTTTGGGTCTTCGATTTGGACCCATTTGGGCTTAGATTGAGTCGAATTTAGTGTCGTTGGGTTCGTATTTCCTAGACGTTCAGTTGGACTGTAAGTTTGCTGAAATCAGAGTTTGGATGGTCTCAGATTTAATTTTGGAAGCTTTCAATTTGAATTTGCCTCGAGATTCGTGCCTGATCAAGATATGTTTTGATGGTATATATATACATATATATAAACCTAGGTGCATCTCCTAATATATTTATGGCAAATTATTAAAATAGTTATGTTTAAAAATTTAATAATGTAATTACGTATTATAAAAATTAAATTTAAAAATAGTCATAATCATGGGAAACTTACTAGTCACCTCAGTATACTTTTGGTGAAAAATAAATTTTTAAAATAATGTAGCAAGTCACTTATTGAACTGACAACTTGCTACGGTATAATATTATTTTTTTATTATTTATTTTTTAAATCAAATTTATATTTTTCAAATAAAACATAAATTTAAAATTTCCCTTTAAAAAATAAAAACAGACTGTTTTTAAAAAAATTTAAATTAATTTTACTTCCTCATTTTATAATTTGGACTGCTTTGTTTCTTTTTTAATTATAAAATTTTTAAAATTAGTAATGAATTTTTCACTAAAAATTTAAGAAATCTAATGTTTTAAAAATATGTACTACTGAAAATTTTCTTTCTAATATTTTTTTTATTGACTAATAAAATTTTTTAATTATAAATAAAATAATAGTTATAATTAAAAAAAGAAACAAAATAGTCAAAATAAAAAAGAAAGAGAAAAAATAAAATTAATCTAATTAAAGAAAATCTTTTTAAGTTTTTAAAGAAAAAGCTAATTTAAATTTATGTTTTCTTCAAAAAAAAATAAATTTGATTTAAAATAAATAAAAAAACTAACTGAGTGCTGAAATATAAAATTATACTTTAAAATCCTCCAATTTAGCCAAAAAAGGATGCTATATACCTAAGCATAAGAATTCTTTCTAAATGAATAAAAATGTTTTCAAATAATTATTGCGAGATTTTTTTTTTGGGTCATTTAGGCCAATTAAGACAGACTCACACACAATCGCATACAAAAGACTCAAATCCAAAACCTCTTAGTTGGTAGCCTATGCTCCCAACCAATAGACAAAAATGAATTGTGTTATATCGAGAATCTGAGTGCTGAAATATAACCCAATCTAACTTCAAAGGCTTCAAATTTAACTTTAAATATTTTTTTTGGGACATTTTAGGTCAATTAAGGCAAACTCACACACAACACATATACAAAGACTCGAATCCAAGACCTTTTAGTTGGAAGCCTAAGCTCTCAACCAACAGACCAAGATGAGCTATGTTAACTTTAAATATCAATTCATTCCCAGAAAAAAAACACACACACGAACTTCAAACAAGAACCTGGTTTTACACAACCATAAAAATTGAAAGAAAATTACAACCACTTGCATCCCTACCAGAGCACCACCAGTACTATATACGAAATAAGAATACATGTTCAAATTAAATTAAATAGGAAAAGCCCTAGAAACACGGGGATACACAACATGAACAGGATGCGCCATGATGCGTCGTCCCTTCATGCGCCTGAATATATAAACCATCGCACCCACCGTCCACTCCACAACCCTGCCGCAGCGCATGCTAGGATTCCCACCGCAGGCCCTAACACCTTGCGCCTCCTCATTCCGCCAGTATGCTTATTATTCACATGTCGGTGCACCATTTTGCTCCTGCGTAAATTTCGTATCGCGTCCAAACGCCTTTAGAAAGTTTGAGAATGAAGAAATCTGAATTTCGTATCGCCGGTCTTCTTACTACGCATCAAACTATTGCGGCTGCCTTCATTGAGCATTTTAAAGAAATTTTCAATGCCCCTAGCCCGCCTAATGAGGACTCTTTCTCCATTCCTGTTGGTAACATGGTCCCGGATAATCTCATGGATGAGTTGATAGCTCCTATTTCTGATCTTGAAGTTAAGGCAGTCGTTTTTGCTTGGGCTGCTTCTTCAGCTCCTGGACCAGATGGTTTTTCTTTTGGTTTCTATCAACATACTTGGCACATCATTGGGTTTAAACTTTGTCAGGCTGTGAAACACTACTTTAAGACCGGTCACATGCCCAAAGGGGCTAAAGCTACAGCCATCACTATGATACCTAAAGGAACTCATGCCACTAGTATCTCTGATTTTAGACCAATTTCATTATGCAATGTGTTCTACAAGATTGTAGCCAAGATCATTGCCAATAGGCTTAAGCCGGCCCTTCCCTTTATTATCCATGAAAGTCAATCTGGTTTTATTTCCAACAGAAGCTCAACTGACAATATAATCCTGGCTGCTGAATTGCTTAAACTCTTCAAGGGCTCCCAAAAATATTTTTGTGCTAAGCTTGACATAAAAAAAGCATTTGACTCTGTCTCTAGGGGATTCTTATTGCGTAGACTCAGACAGAAAGGCTTCCCGGACATCTTTATTAACTGGATTAAGGGTTGCATTTCTGATGTGCACTTCTCCATTTGTCTCAATGGTTCTTTAGAAGGTTTCTTTAAATCTTCTTCTGGACTCCGTCAGGGATGCCCCTTATCTCCTCTGCTTTTTTGTATTGTCATGGATGGGCTCTCTTCTTGTCTCCATAATAACAGCCAACCTTCTTTCCTGGGAATCAGTCACAGGAACTTCTGTCTCAACCATCTAATGTTTGCCGATGATCTTTTGGTTTTTGGTGCGGCTACATTAGATAATGTGGAATGTTTAAAATTCCACCTTCAGCAGTTCTTTCATGCTTCAGGCCTCCACATCAACCCGTCTAAAAGCTCCCTACTTTGCTCAAAATCGGTCCAGAATAGGGATCAGATTGCTTCCTCTCTTGGCATTGTCAACTTGGAAGATTCTTTGGTCTATCTGGGCCTTCCTATTGCTACTAAAAGGCTTAATTTCACTCACTTTCAACCCCTACTCAGCAGATTATCTGCTCTACTTGAGGGTTGGAAAGTTAAGTTTCTTTCTTTTGCAGGTAGAATTCAATTTTTAAAATTCACTATTTGCAATACTATTGCTTACTGGATCAGGGGAGCTATCATACCTAAGTTCTGTCGGAAACTTATATCTAAGCTGTGCTCTAAATTTTTATTCTTTGGCAACATTAAAGATAAAAAAATGCACCTTGTTTCTTGGAATACTGTCACCACTCCAAAAATCAAAGGAGGTCTGGGCATCCCTTTCTTTGAATCCCTCTACCATGGCGTGGCCTGCTCTTTCATTTGGCGTATGTTTAGTGTTAATTCCTTGTTGGGTGGGTGGTTCAAAGCTAACTACGAATCCCCTTGGAAACCTCCCCCGGCCTCAGCTTCAAAATTTTGGAAGTTAATTCATCATACTGCTATGGTCATTAAGGATTATGTGACCTTCACTATTGCTCCTAATAGCAATATTTCCTTTCTTTGGGATCCTTGGTATCATGGTGACTCTTTAGGAAAAATTTTCAATGGCAGTGGCATGGCTTTTTCTGAAGTAAGAAATCTTATTGTCAATGGACGTTGGACACTTCCGGTTCTATGGCCCAATAATATCAAATTAAGTATTTTGACTATACCCATTGGGGAGGATGCTACTATGACTTGGAGGGGTTGCTCTATACCCAAATTTAAGAACTTTACTGATCATTTCTATTCTCAGCTGGATAATGTGAGCTGGTTTAAGTTTATTTGGCATAAAAAGCATGCCCTTCGTTTTGCCTGTTACTCTTGGTTGGCGATTCAAGATAAGCTCAAGTGTGCTGATATTCTTATTCATAGGGGGATCCCGGTCTCTCCTTTTTGCGTTTTCTGCCTCGGGCACAATGAATCGCATACGCATTTATTTTTTGGCTGTGATTTTACTTTCACTATTATTACTGGTTTGCTCCCTATGCTTAGCAGTTTCTTTCTTAGGCCTAAGCTAGCTCAAACATATGATTTCTTCAACAACTATCCTCTATTCAATGCTACAGAAAAAAATTTCTGTTTTCTGTCCATCTCTGTAGCGGTCTACTATATTTGGAGGGAACGGAATAAGAGAAAGTTTACTAATACTTGGGATAGCCCTTCTGCTGTTAAAGAAGCTATTATCAATGCTATACGTGCTAAAGTTAAAAGTTGGAAACAAAAGGAATCTCTGGATAGCAGGTTCAAAGAAATTCTGGATTAATCTTCTTCTAAAGCCTGTTACTACCTATTGGTTTGCTGAGAATCTTCTGGGACAAATTCGATGCTTTATGAGAATTTTGAGGGTAAAGAATTTTGCTATTTTGTGGTCGGACAATGATGATACAAGGTCTACACCCTTCATTCCCTTGGACGGTCTTTATGGCAACCAGGGATTGAATTTGATGGAATGTGCTGCTTTCTGATTGGTTTTGAGCTGGCTTGGGTTATTCCTAATTTTGCTGCTTACGACATTATGGGATTTCTGCGGTTTTTGGATGCCGGACTACTGCTTTTCTGAATGAGAATGTGATGACTGGGTGTAGACCTTTCTTCCCTGAGTCCGATCTGTTTGATACTTCCTTTTTGTACATGGGGGTATAGAGGTTTTACTTGTAATTCTCTGATTTTATTTGTTAGTTCTATTTTGTAATCTTTTTGATTCAATATATGGGCTCTGCCCTTAATTTTCCCAAAAAAAAGAAATCTGAATGATGTGGCGAATTGAAAGGCTCAAATATTTAAAGGTGTTGTGTGTGTGTTGCGTGGTGCTTTCAGGCTTGAAGTTGAGGCCACGGCGACATGTGTAAGTTTGATAGGTACACGTGTATTTATCTTAAATTTTAGGGTCTGCATTTGTATGATTAATCACACGTGTCATATTTTTTGACTTGATTTTTTAAATATTATAATTGAGAAATAGCAACTCCATCCTTTATGTAATTCACGGTCTGTTTTAATATGATTATAATTTTATAATAAATTTAATTTTACACTAAGACAATAAAGGAAATTTCATAATGATATTATGACTTAATAGAAATTTATTTAATATTTTTCTTGTATTTTTAGTAAATTTTTTGAACTCTAAACTATTTATTTACTATTATTTAATTATATGAAGACTTGATAAATTTTATTTTAGGTTTATGAAACTATAAAATTCATGAAATAATTATCGGAGATCAAGGATGACTCAAAGAATATTCTATGAATATTTTAGTTTATTTTGAATTTTTTATTTTTAATTATTTTTAAATTGTGTTCGTCATGCCTTTGGCCTCTAAACGTATTATGTGTTATGATGACTCTATGTGGGCAGACTTATATTATGTGTCCTGTCATGCCACAAAAAAAAATGTAACTCTTGGAAATTCATGAAATAGTCTATGTGATGAATGAATATTCCTCTTATAAGAGGCTAATGTATGCGATGCTCTAATAGGTTTTATGAACAAGTGCGGACCTAGATGTAATAGCTCTGAGTTCATTGATATCTTTTCTTAGATATTGGTTTGCACTTTTAACTTTCCCAAGTCTCACATATGCTTGATGCATGCTCACTATCTTGCAAATGCAAAACTTTTCTATTATGTTATATGCAACATCTAATTCAGTATGCATATTTGTTTTTTCCTTCAAACCATTTTTAAAAATTTCAAACTCCTTAACTAAACTAGAATGCTCATCTACTAATGTAGTATGTATGTTCACTTTTCAAGCAAAAAAAATTGTTAAACTAATTTTGAGTCTTATCTATCAATGCATCTAGCTCATTTTTCTTACAGAAATTAACTTTTTAGATCTTTATAACTAGCGTGGAACTGTTAAGAAAAAGAAAGCAATTCATCAAAACAAAATTTGCATACGTGATTATCTTCTATATCACAAATGCTATCTTTGTCCATTAAGCATTAGTTTGTTACTTCTTCTTAAGCTTCAATTTCTAAAGAATTAAGTAAGAGTTAGCCTAAAATCTTTTTGAGATCTTTAATTGTTCTTTTTCATTTCCTTCTTTTTCTTAGTTTTCTCTTGTTTGGTTGATTCTTCGGATTTGGATAGTCTAATCTTATGTGATCTGGCATTTTGCAATCATAACAATTACTATGTTGGAAAAATTATCGAAGAAATAGTTTAAACACTTTGCATTTAACTGTACGTACTCCTTATCTTCTAATTTCAAATTTGTGAATGGTATTTAAACTTTAGTGTCATTTACTCTATTGCCTCTAAATGAAAATCCATCAATAGTGAGAGAAGTTATTTGCTTATTTTAGTAATATTTACTGTAATTAAAAAAATGATTTATACTATGAATAGTTTTAGAGACATTTTTTATCAGTAGCTAAAAATTTTTCAATGAAAAAAATTTTGGTTGCTAAAACCTTTACAACAAGACTATTACGATGCATTAGAAAACCCAAAATTCTAAGTCACTATTCATTTTAATTAGCAATCTTTTCTTATTTTATGGACTCTATGTAGGCATACTTGTGTTATGTGTCCTTCCATGCCATATATATATATATATATATATATATATATATATATATATATATATATATATATATATATATAATTCCTGGAAATGAATGAAATAGTCGATGTAATGAATGAAATCTTCCTCTTATAAAAGGATGATGTGTAACACTCCAAGATCTAAAGTGAAAATTTTTCTTTTCTCTTCTCTTTTTTATCTTTCCAATTCATTCTATTTATTTATTTTTTAGTTAACAATAAAAAATCATTCATTTACAACCAAATTAATTTGAACTTCATCGTTGATTAATTGTATTAAAAAAAATAAAAGAGCTAACTAATTACATTAAATGAAATAAATAAATAGCAAAAAAAATATAATTATATTTCTATAGTCAATATTCATATTATGCATGCCATCATCTAAAATAATATATAAAATAGTCATCACAAGCTACAAAAAAATATATGTAAAACTAAGGAGCTGGAAAGAGAATTAAACTATCATCACACTATAGGCTCCTTACTTGAAATCATATTAAACCCAGCAAATAACCAAAACTTACTACAAAAATTAATGCAAAGCAAAAAAGAAAAAAATATATTGTAAATCATATAAGAAATTTTATGAATTAATATGTTAAAACAAACTAGTCATCCGTGTCAATTTATTAGTTCTATTACACTTCACATCTCATTCTGTCAATCATAAGTTCTAATATTGAGTTAATCTCATTCAATCAATCAACTAGTTTGTCTATCTTTATTATTTAATCTATCTTATTCAATCATTCAATCTTATCATTCATTCAATCACTTTAGTCAAACAATTATTAATAAATTAATTATATTAATATTGTTATCACATATATATATATATATATATATATATATATATATATATATATATATATATAAGTATTCTTATCATATATTCAAATTATGGTATCTTGATCTTGCGCCTTCCCTTATGATTCACGATCAACCTCCCCTTGCAACTTCTAATCAGTGAGCTCCTTATGACTCATAATCAATAAATCATGTGGATCGATCACCCCAGCTCCTTATGACTCTCCATCAATCTTCAACTCCTTATAACTCCCATCAATGATTTAGTTGATCTTGAGGACATCACCTGAGGTTATCGTATCATATATATCTTATATCAAGTAGTACATTATTTCTATCAGATTAATATCAGTATGAAAGTTTGATAAGGATGTTAAGCCCTGATGAAATAGTCCCGAGGCTAACCAAGAGGGGGGCTGAATTGGTTATTTAAAAATTCGTGAGCAACAGGAAAAATCTTTTCGATAATTTGCAGTGGAAACAAGTAAACACATACACGAAAAGATCAACCACAGATTTCACCCAAGAAGATAATAATAGAAAAATAAAGTGTAGAAGATAATCCGAAAGAGCACACCAGATTTTATATTGGTTCGGTCAACTTGACCTACGTCCACTCCCCGGAGCCTCCCCTCCAGGTATTGCACTAACACAAATGTGACTCTACTTCTGCTCCCACAGCAAGGCGGAGAAGCCTGTACAAAACTCCTTTCCACCAACCTGATGAGGCAGAGAACCTAAACTCATTTCACTTCCTCCTGAAGCAGGTAGAGAACCCGGACTCTTTTTAGTTCCTCCTGAAATAGGCAGAGAACCTAAACTCCTTTCGCTTCCTCCTGAAGCGGGCAGAGAATCTGGATCTTCTTATGAATGATCCTCCCACAGAAAACACCGACAAGACGAGAGACGACGAAAGGAGAAGATGACTCTGATCCTTGCTTGGAATAATCTTTGCGACTCCCTCACAAACTCCCCCTCATAAGATCCTCTCTCTCTCTTCCAAGCTCTCTCTCTCTCAAGGTTTCTCTGGAAAGACAAGTGGCAAAAAGCTTTTTCTTGTTAGAAGAAAAAGATCTTCTATAGGAGGGCTCAAAATTTACCCTTAATCTCAACTGGTCGGTCAAAGTCGTCCAGAACGATCTGTAG
This sequence comes from Dendrobium chrysotoxum, assembly GCA_019925795.1. Lineage (NCBI taxonomy): Eukaryota > Viridiplantae > Streptophyta > Magnoliopsida > Asparagales > Orchidaceae > Dendrobium > Dendrobium chrysotoxum. Next base: position 39,390,872 of record CM034303.1, on the reverse strand, counting down.
ATCGTTCTGTACGATCAGTTCAAATCACCTGTTTCAGTCTGGAGGATCTGGCTCTTCTGGACGATTAGTAGAAAAAGTTGTTCAGATCATCCCGTACAATTCTGCGATCATCCGAGATGATTAGTGTAAATCAAAACTTTTGTCCAGAAGACCGCTCTGGTCATCCAGAGAAACTTGTGCTGGACGACCTCAAAATGACTTGATCGTCCAGGATGATATATCTATCGTCCGGTATGATTAGTTCAAAAAGTGCAAAATCATCCTGATCACTGCTCTGGACGTATCGGTGAAACATGCTGGACGGTCAGGATTTTTAACACATCATCCCGTACGATCCTACGATCGTGCAGGACAATATGATCGAATCAATCAGACCTTAATTACTTTCCTTAATCACCAGACTAATTTAGGCATGATTGTAATGGATCATCCAGGACGATACATGTATCGTCCATGACGATTTGATCAAATCTCTAAAAATAAAACTTGCCTAACTTGATCTAGCGGCTAAAATTTTTAAGTTGAGCCTATCGTCCCGTACGATGGATGGATCGTCCAGGATGATTGGCTTAATCGGACAGACTTAACTTGGTCGCCCTAATTAGGGTTTCTGTTTTCACTGGATCATCTAGGACGATGTGAATATTGTCCAGGATGATCTGAACAAAAAAAAGAACAAAAACCCTAATTCACTCAAGCTCTCCCCCTGAGTGTGTGTGTGTAAGGTTACTTAGCTAGGGGATCAGTTACATAACATTTGACTCAAGAAAGGAAAAAATTATATTTAGACGTAGTTGGACCCGATCTTGAGTTGACTTGAATTGCATTTGATCTTTTGTACCTGAAATGATTAGCCAAGAAAAATAGAACACAAACATGTTTGTCACCATCAAAACTATACTTCTTGAATCCAGATTTGCAACGATCTCCCCTTTTTTGATGATGGAAAATTTTGATGCAGTAGTTTTAAATAAAATAGACAGGAGTAACCAATGCACGTACGAATAACAAATACAATTTCAAATTTCACTAAACATAGAATACAATAAGGAGAATAACTATAAAATAAGAGTAATACAAGAAATAACTAGAACAGTACAGGAAACTACTAGTCACTCAAAACACTAACTCCCCCTTTTGACATCACAGAAAGAGGAGGAACAGACACAATAATACAAGCAAAAAATATCACAAAACACAAAGCTAAAAAGGAGGTGGATCCTGATCAGAAAGAGGAGGAGGTGGTGGCTGAAAGTAGCTGTGAATGGCGGTAAAGTGTGCTCCAAACCAGGTAATATCCTGGTCGTGCTGCTGTTGCTGCTAAACAGTGTAGTCATTGAAGCGCTGCAGATCCTCAGTGTGCTTCTGCTCCTAGGCAGCAACATAAGAATCAAATCGAGCCTCCCACTGGTCGAACCGCTGCACCAGATGATCAAAAGGGTATGCAATACAAAGGGGAGCAGGTGCATCAAGTGCAGCAGGAACAGGAACAGCTTCTTCCTCTTCCTCCTCAACATCCGGGGCGGGCTCCGGATGTAGTCGGGAACTGTGGAGTACATGAAAGGAATTATTTGTGAAGTAGGAAGAAGGGACATTGGCAGGGACTGGATATTGTAGATCATATATGGTCTCTAGAGTATATGTAATGATGTGTCCTAGAGCTAGATTTGGGCATCGTCTATGGCTCGGATCCCTAATGGTAGTGAGATGCTCGATATAGCGGAAAAGGAGATCGGTAGCATTGAATTCCCGGTGGGCCATGATGTAATAGGTGGTCAGAGAAAGTAAAGTGGTGATGTGAATGCGGTCCCCAGCCTTTGGGATGATGGTGAAACGAAGGACATGTTGAATGGTACGGGCATCCTTAAGGAGGGAAGTGCAAGTGTTGTCGCGGTAGGGGGCGTTGGTATTTCTAAGGAAGTGATTGACGACACTCCAATCATAATCAAGATCAGAAACAAGGGTGTGGAGTTTATCGCCAGTGACGGAGAGTTAAAGGATATGGTGAAAATCCTGGGCAGTGAGTTCTACAGGCGGCTGATTAACAAAAGAGTGAAGAGTGGAGTAGTCAGTGGTGATGCGAAGATTTGTGAAAAAGACTAGGAGAAGTTCAGTGCTAAATGTGAACGCCAGGGTGAGGATGAAGGTGAGGGAGGTATGCACAAACAGATCCAGGATAGGGTAAGTAAGAGTACTGGGGTTGACGATATTGGATTGTGTGATTCCAACTTCAAGATATCGTTGGAAGGCAGCCTGATCAGCTGCATTTGGAAAGCGGGGGTCGATATTTCCCTGGGAGGAGCTTGCACCTTAATGCCTAGATCTCTTTTCACAAGCCATTAGAATCTCAAGAGAGGAGGTAAGGAAGGAAGAGGGGGGAAGAAAACTAAACAAAACTGGCTGTTTAAGTAGAAGTCAGCCAGATCGTCCCGTATGATCGCAGGATCATCCAGGACAATATGAGTAATTATGATGGCCATGACGATTGGACAAAAAAGCGGTCGAATCATCCAAGATGATCAGAGATCGTATAGGATGATTAGAGACAGGCGATCGTCTTGAGGAGTCCTGCTGGACGACCGTTGATGAAAAGTATCATCCAGGACGATGAGGTGGATCATCCGGGATGATATGCAATAAATGCATAGGACAGGCCGAATTTGAATCATCCAACTGCTGACACGTGGATCATCCGGGATGATGAGGTAGATCATCCAGGATGATGAATAATAATTTGTGCATTCTCAGCCGTATTATCAGGATCAGGAAGAATGGATCATATCGTCCAGGGCGATGTGAGGATCATCCAGGATGATCACCAATAATTGATGTAACTCAGCCATTTGATCAGAGTGGGAATGATTTGAAGGGATCGTTCAGGATGATGTATGGATCGTCCAAGACGAAGACAATCGTCCAGGATAATTTTGGGATCGTCCAGGATGATGTGAAGAAACAGTGAAAAAGATGGAGGACGGAGATGAAAGATCATGGATCCCAAAAATATATACAACAAAATAAAAATAACAAAATATAGGAAATAAAACTAGAAATGATAAACAAAAAATACAAAATAATGATTTCTTTTAAATCGATCAGCTCCAATAAATCAAAATTTTCCCTTGATTTTGAATCCAAAAACCAATAAGAAGACGATCGACAACGCTGAAATCCAGAAAAGTTAGAAAATCGACTTTCGTAACTCCCACCTCGGACACCTTATAGATGTAAATTTCTTTCAAAATAAAAATCCAATTCAGAAGAAAGAAATTAGATTCAAAAAGTGATTCTTTCAAGCCTCGTTCCAGAAAAATATCTGATATAATAGTATTACAAAGTAAGAAATCAGAAATCATGATTTTTTGTCTCAAGCTTTTGAAAATATTAAGGGTGCATGGATTTTTCTAAGACATTTAAAGAACTGAAAGGGAAGAAAGTCTATTTCTTTGTGGGCTAATTTTGTGCCCCTTTTTTAATTTGTTTGACGCTTTGCGCATCTTTTAATTTTTGATACACTTTGTATATTCTTTCAATTTTTGGTGACATTACGCATCTTTTCAGTCAGGGCTAATTTTGTGCCTCTTTTCATTTTGGCGCTGTTTGCGCATCTTTTGTAGGCTTTCTTCCTCTCAAAATCGTTAAAGAATCTCAGCTGTGAAATTATATTCCAGACATAAGAGACGACAAAGCTCACTCTCTATAATAAGGAAGAGTAATTCACAAAACAAAAACCATACATCATATGATAAGTGCAATCACTTGGTTCAGAAAATTATAACATTGACTCAAAATTTTGAAAATACTATTCATATGAGGTAGATTACTGTAAGAAGATAAAATAAATCTTTATTTCAAAAACCAACTTTTTAATTTTGAAGAGGATTTTTATCCAAAAGAAACAATACACCATTAAAGGAGTTAGAGGAAGAGAAAATAATCATCAATATTTCTTCTCTTTAACAGATTCAGTGGAATCAATCACTGCTTATAAGCTTCCAAACCAAAAAACAAGGCAAAATTTTCAGTTACAAAGCTAGTTTGTTAGCAGTAGGGAGCAGTGATCAGATTTTGAAAAGAAAAAAATAGTAAGTAAAAACTAAGTAGGAAATCACATCAAAATAAATATTCGAATCAAACTAACAACAAGATTAAAATAAAAATCAGTAAAAAAATAAAAATTAACAGAAAATAGATAATCAAATCAAACAACTAACTAATAGAACCAGAATGAAAAATAGATAAATCAGAAATCAGTAGTCATCAGAATCAAGCATTTATGTCAATCACATCTAATCTTGTCCTCAAAATGCTGAATGAGTCAAAGGCAGTGGTTTAGTAAATATGTCAGCCAGCTAATTTTCAATTGCTATATGATGTAGCTCAATGTCCCCTTTTGTAATATGGTCCCTAATGAAGTGATGCCTTATATCAATGTGTTTGGTTCTAGAATATTGGATATGATTCTTAAAAATGCAGATGACACTAGTATTATCACACAGAATAGAAATTATGCCCACAGGTAATCCTAAATCCAAGACTTGTTACTTCAACCAAAGAACTTGGGCCACACGACTTCCTAAGGCAATGTCAGCTTCAGCAGTGGAAAGTGCAATTGAGTTCTATTTTCTACTGGATCAGGAGACTAAAGACTGTCCTATAAATTGACAAGTTCCAAAAGTGCTCTTTCTATCCACCCCACACCCTGCAAAGTTAGAATAAAAATATCTAATAATCTCAAAAGAGGTGTTGTGTCTAGGGTATCAGATTCCTAGGTTTGGGGTCCCTAAAAGATATCTAAGAATTCTCTTAACAGCAATCAGGTGGGACTCTTTAGTATCATCTTGAAACCTAGCACAAAGACAAACACTAAACATAATATCAGGTCGGCAGCAATCAGGTAAAGCAGTGATCCAATTATTCCTCTATACTTCTTCTGATCAATAGATTTTCCACTTGAATCCATATCTAACTGAACAGTGGAGCTCATGGGAGTGTTGATTGGCTTGGCTTTATCCATTTCATATTTCTTAAAAATGTCCTTAGTGTATTTAGATTGATTGAGAAAGGTTCCATCATCCATTTGCCTTATGCTAAACCCCAAAAAGTAGGACAACTCTCCCATCATACTCATCTCAAACTTCTTACTCCTTATTTTAGAAAACTCATCACATAAATATTTATCAGAAGATTCAAAAATTATATCATCAACATAGATCTGAACAATGAGTAAATCATCCCCTACTCTCCTTAGAAAAAGGGTGGTGTCTACGCTCCCCTTAATAAACTCTCTTTCTAACAGGAATGTGCTAAGCCTCTCATACCAAGCTCTAGGTGCCTGTTTCAATCCATATAAGGCCTTTTTTAATTTATAAACATGATTTAGATATTGGGAATTCTCAAAACCTGGGGGTTATTCTACAAAAATATCCTCTTTTATTATCCTATTTAAAAAGACACTCTTAACATCCATTTGAAACAGCTTAAATCCCTTATAACACGCAAAGGCTAGTAGCACCCTAATGGCTTCCAATCTAGCTACAGGGGCAAAGGTCTCCTCAAAGTCAATCCCTTCAATCTGATTATACCCCTTAGCCATCAATCTTGCCTTATTCCTAACCACCACACCAGAATCATTCATCTTATTCTTAAAGACCAACTTGGTTCCCACTATACTTTGATTCATAGGTCTTTCTACTAGCTCCCAAACATCGTTCCTTACAAATTGATTCAGTTCCTCTTACATAGCTAAGATCTAAAATTCATCAGAAAGGGCTTGATTGATGTTGGTGGATTTAGTCATTGAGATAAAGGTAGAGTGGTTTACTTCCTTCCTAAGTCCATGCCTAGTCCTAACACCTTCAGAAGGGTCTCCTAAGATTAGTTCTTTAGGATGACTCGAAGAATATGTCCAATCTCTAAGCAAAGTGTCTTGAGGATCTACCCTTTCCTCTAGATTTACATTTTCAACCCCTTGGGTAATCTCTCCTACCTCTTCTTCTTCCTCAACTCTAGTCATCTTAGGATCAGATTCATCAAACACCACATGAGTTGTCTCCTCCACCACCAAAGTCCTCTTATTAAACACCCTAAAGGATTTCCCCACACTAGAATAGCCTAAAAACACTCCTTCATTAGATTTGGGGTAAAAATTTCCTAAGGATGATTTCTTGTTATTCAGAATGAAAAACCTTACAGCCAAAGACATGGAGGTGGGACAGGTTTGGAGTTCTACCCTTAATGATCTCATAAGATGTCTTGTTCAGATTGGATCTAACATTCACCCTATTCAGCACATAACAGACAGTGTTCATCGCTTTAGCCCAAAAGTATTTTGGAAGTGAATACTCAGCAAGCATGGCTCTAGCGGCTTCCACTAAGGTCCTGTTCTTTCAGCTACCCCGTTCTGTTGAGGGGTCCTAGGAGCTAAAAAATTATGACTAATCCCTTGCTCCTCATAGAAAGTTCCAAATATTATATTTTTAAACTCTCCACCATGATCACTATGAATAGTCAAGATCTCACAACCTAACTTCCTCTAAATCCAAGTAGAGAAGGACTTAAATTCATCAAATGACTCAGATTTATGTGACAAAAATTAAATCCAAGTGAACCTCGAGTAATCATCAACAATCATAAAACCATAGACTTTCCCCCCTAAGCTGGCAGTGCTAATTGGTCCAAAGACATCCATGTGAAAGACTTCTAAAGGTCTAGAGGTGCTAATATCCTTAACAGAGTGAAAGGAGGACTGGACTTGCTTCCCTAATTGACAGGCATCACACAGGTGGTCCTTAGTGAACTTAAGCTTGGGGACACCTCTAACTAAGTCCTTTTGGGTAACTCTCCTAAGGGTTTTTATACTGGCATGACATAATCTCCTGTGCCACAACCAAGACTCATCAGCAGCAATTTTTAAGCAAATTGAAACTTAAGCATTAAGGCAACGTACATCCAGCATGTAGACATTGTTGATCCTTTCTCCCTACAAAATAATTTTGTCATTTAAGCTTAAAATGCAGCAAGTGGGCAGGAATTTGATGTTATATCCTTTGTCACAGAGTTGATTGATGCTCAGCAGGTTGTGTTTCAATCCATTTATAAGCAAAATATTATCAATCATAAAATTCTTTGAATCACCAATTATACCTGAACCTACCACCCTCATGGTGGTATTATCTTCAAGTGTAACCTTGCCTCCAACCCTGGCCTCCAGCGAAATGAACTGATTTGCATCTCCAGTAATGTATCTTAAACATCTTCTGTCTAAGTACCACATGCTCTAACGAGGTCTTGTGTGAGAGCACACCTACAAAATCATCAAATATCAGATTTAGGAACCCAAATAAGTTTGGGTTCCTTCTTATGAAAAGAAGAATGCAATGCATGTGTACTGTGCTGTGAAATAGGCAATTTGAGCCTCCACACCCAATGTGTACTATGGTGAACAGTACATGTGTGAGAGATGTGTCCTAACATGCCATAAAAAAAATATCTAACACCAGGAAAAGGGTTAACTAATCTACGTGGGTGGTAGTGCCTCTTCCTAGGTTTAAATAAAACATGCTTTAATGATTTTAAATAGATTCTTCAAAAGGTGGAGGTGCATAAAACTGTGTAAAAGTAGGAGGTGTTTCATTTTTCTCAAAAGTACTGATTTTTACTCTTAAAAATTCATTCTCCTTGTTAAGACTTATAATTTCAAATTTTAATACTCCATTACTACTCACCACTTCACATGCTATATTGTCTAATTCTTTAAAAGCTCTTTCTAAATCAACATGAGAGATTTTCAATGAATCATGCTCAGTAATCAGATCAAAATACTTTTTGTTCAGTTCATCAAATTCATCAAGTAAAGACATGTGATTGCTATCAAGTGTGGAATGATCTTTAACTACAGAATCATGCTCTTTTTGCAAGGTTAAGAAATCTAATTTCAAACTAGCATGTAATTTCTTAAGTTTTCTATAAGATGCGTGAATTCTTTCAGATACTTTAAATAATTGATCATAAGTAAGCTCACATATCTCTTCCAGGTTAGACTGACCAGGATGATCATCAACCATCAGACACAAGTTGGTTTCCTCCTTTTCAGCTTTAGTCTCAGAGGAGTCAGATGCAGAATCTGCCCAGAATGCCTTTTGAATCCTCTTCTTGTCCTTCCTGAATTTGGGTTTCTCCTCACCCTTTTCCTTCCTTGGGTGAGCTTTAAGTGTAGGAAAATCAGCCTTAATGTGTCCAGGCTTCCTACATTCAAAATAAACAGTATCAGATGAGCCTTTAAAATTTTTACTGGACTTACTCTTTGTTTATGTTGAAAGCGGGTTTTAAAAAATTTAGTCTTCTTTGGGAATTTTAGAATTAACATTAAAATTTAATTCTAAAATCAAATATCCCATCAAAAATATTATACCACCTCGGGAGGTGGAAATAAAATTTCAGGATGAGTTTCAGATTTAGAATTAAGAATCTCATCTTGAATATCGTAACCGGGTTCAAGAGAGGATCTCACATGGCCTCGAAGGGTAAAAGTAAAGTTCAATCAAATATCGGTCTACAATAATCAAGAGGAGCGATCGTTAATTTTATATTCGAATTCATTTTAACTAAAGATATATTTCTTTGAAGGGAGAAGATACCATTTGCAAATGATCGTTCGAACATAATGATAACGATTATTAGTAATTTAATTTTTCCAATGAAGACTAATTGAATTTTGAAAATCAATTATGAAAATCAGTTGTGGGTTCTAAATCTCCTACGAGTGCAAGTCCTCGTAGTTAATTACATCATGGGAGACCAGAGTCCCCTATGAAAACTTTCGATTAAAATAATGGCAGAAATTTTTTTTAGAGATTTTCTAGGAATGATATCAAAGAGATGAAATTGGAATTTGAAAAGGGACTGGATCAAATTTTGAACAATTATTTTTGAGCCAAGGGAAGAGGGGTAGGAGACACTTTAGGATTCTGAAATAATTCAGAAGTGTCCCGACCTAAGCTAAGTGTTGGACTTTAAATTTTGAATTGGAAGAATATTTAGTTTGAGTTAAGTGTTTTATTAGAAATTTTGGATTATATTCCCAGAGGTTGGGGTCTTATGACTCAAAAAGAAATCTACCACGGATCCTAACTCTAAATTTGGACACTAGAACATAGTAGTCCGAACCTAACTAATGCAGTGCAAAACCTGGACTTACCCCGGCCTGGATTGGGGAGCCAGCTAAACCACCTAAACGTTTCAAAACCATGAGTCCGATCTTTTGATGTAGAGTGATCAGGGATGTTATTTAAGATTGGTTTAAGAAGTTAGGGTCGACATCTAGAGTAGATTCCTAATTGACCCCTTGACTTATGTTGGGTGGAATGCTTAGACTAAAATGCAATTAAAATTTTAATTTAATTAGCTTCTAATGTGATGTATACTGATTCAAATTTTCCAATCAGGTATGCGTGAAATTTTAAAAAAGGCTTATAAAATAATTTTTTAAAAAAAGACTAGACTTCCCCAGATCCAACACCTCATCCTCATAGGTCAGATTATCTGGACTCTACCCGCAGGCAGGGAAGTGTCTTATAGCAAGGAGGGAGAGAGATACAGTAATATACATACGACCCCGGACGATTCCAGGTATTCCCTAGGTCGTTAAATTTCTATGTTATTTAAATCTTAAAATTTTAAATATTAGTTATGAGTAAAAATACTTTTAGTCCTCAGAGAGCCTAGCGAATTCCATGCTAAAATAAAAATGACATGCAAGCGCCAAAGAACTAGGAAAAATAAGCAATCCTATACGCAATCAAATTAAATCATAACACATTAAATAATCAAATTAATTAAGTAAATATCCATAGGTAAATTACCTTGTTTATTACAACCCAGATTTACATAAATTAAAAGTGGTCGGGCACCACTGACAACAACTCGGATTCTTATCCTAATACAGACGTAAGTGCCTTTGAGTGGGATACTCTTTGTCTTCAACTTCTCGGTCTTCTCCTCTTTGAGCTCCTTTGATTCTTCGTGATCGGATACCCAAATGGAAAAGAGAACTCTTCTCTTGAGGGGAAGGTTACTCTTTCCACTTTGGGTAGTAAAATGATCCAAATTTGGAGTTCCAAATGGATAAGGACTATCGTCCAAAGGGGTATCCTTTCCTCTTTGGAATCCAACTGTTGGATCTATGTATCCAAACTCAAAGTGCCACTTTCACAACTCAATACTCAAACAAATTACATGAATGTAAAAATAAAAATTCTAGACTCTCCTGTAGGGTTATCCTAAGCATTTAAATATTAAAATACATCCCAAGCATTTATATATATGTGTACATAAAAGTAAACACACTTGGTCACGCTCTTTTTTATTTGGGGGCTAAGCAGCTGAAGTGCCTATAGCATTTATATTTATCATTTATTTAGCCCCCTTTATTGCCCTGCACGAGCGTGGCCACCTGCAGAAAATTCAGTGAGCATCTAGATCGTTCCTAACCTAAGGGTAATCTAATTGCCCATCACATCGATCCATAGAGGGCAATAAAAGTAAACAAATACATCAATCAATTTCAATCACAATATGCAATGAAGACTCAAAAAACCTGGCACACAGCAAAAAAGTAAACACCGGCCTGGCCTAGATCTAAAGTCGGTTGTCCTAGCAAACCATCTAAAGTGTGTGTAGTAGGTCGTGTGGCTGGGGTAGATCCTAAGCTGGGTAATCCGTTGAAGTTGTTTAATATTCTGATTGGTTGAAAGGCTTAAGGGAGATTTTAATTGAAGATTAAGTCTTAATGGTTTGAATTTAATTTTAAAATTGATTTTAATTATTTATTGAATACCACCTTTGTTACACACCGAGGCCATGAAGTTTATTTCACCTTCATTGGGGCTAATTTAATAGCCTCGTAGGCTTGGGTTACCTAGTGGTACCAGATATAATTAAGTGATTTGAGTTTGATTAAGGTTTGAAGATTGATTAATTTTTAATTGAATTGATTGGTTGCTGGTTTTAAAATAAAATTGATGTTTTCTAGAATTTTGAATGATTTATTGAATTTTAGAATTTTCTGGATTATTTTAATCAGTTAATTAAGGGGTCAAAATTTGACTTTTTAATTTAGAGTTAATTTTGTAATTTTTAGATTTTTAATAAATATTAGACCTTAAGATAAGTTGTTAGACTATTAGCACACTCAATTTGGAGTTTTCTATGAAAAGTTATAAATTTTTGAAGTTTGAGCCTAGATTTGAACTACGGTTGACCGAAAAGTTGACTTTTTTACTTTGACTTACTTTTTGAGGTTTGACATTTTTAGAAAATACTAGACCTTAATTAGAGTTGATTGACACTAAGTTTTCTCAATTTGGATTTTTCTGTAATTAGTTATGCATTTTCAAAGTTTTGACCATTTATTTGAATTATTTAATTTGTTTAATTAGATGGCTTTTGATGATTTGATTCCGAATAACCTCCAAACTTCTTGAAATCACCTCCAAAGATCAAGAATGATCTAAGGAATGATTATCAAGTGTTTAAGAAATTTTTGGAATTTTTAATAATTTTTAATTAATTAAATTAATTAATTATTCAATTTCACTAAAAATTAAATTATTCTTCAAACTAATATCAAATCTGATTGGTTTTAATTTTCATGTGTAGAGACTTCAATTCTGGTCAGTTAGAAGGGTTATTTGTATTTTTTTGATTTAAATTTGATTTATTACATTTTTTGGAAGGTTTAAATGCTTAATTAAGGTTTGATTTTGATTAACTTAATTAGAGGGCTTAATGACTTCAAAATTCAGTGAGCTATTTTTTGTGAACTGAGAATATTGCTAAGTTCAAGTGGTTTGAGTTTCAAGTCAATAGGAAGTGGATCCTAATTATTAGAATTATTCTAAATCCTTTAAATAAAATTCTTAATTATTGTCCTTAAGTGGCACTAGTGTTTGAATAGGTCCAAAATTTGATGTCTCTAACCCTTACAGTAAGAAACATATACCATAAAAATTTTAAAGCCTATTTCTATGTGTTTTGAAAGAAATGAATTTTTAAAGTTTTAGGTCAAAATATAACCTAGAGCTTTAAAAATTCAATTTGACAAAATACAGTCATAAATATGGGCCAAGAAAAATTGGGGATGTGAGGAACATCCCCAAATATGCCCTGACCAAAACTGAGTTGAATTGGATCACTGGATTATGAGTTATCAAGAAAATTCAATTTTTCATAAATAATAAATATCATAAAATCCAGTGGTCCAAATTTAATGAAACAAATTTTAAAATATTGGACTCGAGACCATTCCAACGAGCCTAAGAACGTTAAATTTGGACAAGATATGACTTTTTGGCGATTTTCCAAAGTTTCAGTCATTTCTGTGAATTAAATATCGTACCAAACAATATAAGTTCATACAGTACAAACCAGAATCGTACTGTACAAACAAAAATCATACAGTAAGATATTTACACATGTTCTGAGTGGGAAATCATATTGATGATCGTACTGTACGATCGTGAGATCGTACAGTACGTTTATTCGTGATCTGGAGCAAAATCACAGCCATTTGATCAAAATAAAGGAAATGGAGGGCTGTGATTTCATCTTCTACCCATGAAAAACCGAAACTTAAGCTTAGAAAACCTTCTAAACATAACTTAGGGTAGATTAAATGGAATAAAACTTTGAAAAATCATAAAATATGATTAATGAAGAGAAAGAAAGTTATTTTTACGTTTAAAAATGCATCACACTTGAAACACATTATTACCTAGATCTCGGAGCTAGGGTTGAGGATTTACCACTATTGGATGGATGATTTTTGATGTCCAATAGCTTGTTAAGCTTGTAGATTATCCACGAATAATCTTCTAGAAGGAATGGAGGGCTTCCAACGTCTGGATCATGAGCTAGACGAGTTGGACGGACTTCAAGAAAGAGGTGGCCGGAAGCTCGTCGCCGGAAGATTTGACCGCCTAGATCTGAATGGGAGCTTAAGGGGAAGAGGTCTGGAGCTCAAACGGACTGAGAGTTCAGCTGGAAGAGCTTAAGGTGGTGAGAGAGTGTAGAGTAGAGAATGATAGCATTTTTTATCATTTTCCCCTATTCAAACGGTCCAAAGCTTGAGGGACGGCCCTGATGCATCAGAGGGCTCCCTTGGATGATAGACAAGTGTCCCAAGCCTTGGAAGGCTGACCCAAAGGCTGGAGCAAAGGGGGAACTCCTATTGGAGGGTTCATACTCATGGGGGGGGACCACGACCATTTAAAGCTAAACCAAGGGCTGGGCTTGGTTTAGAGAGCTTAAAGAGAACTTTTGGATTTGAGTGGAAAGAGCTAAGCAGTTTAGATTAAGGGAAAAAAAGAGTTCACATGCATGGTTGACCATGGAAGAAAGGGTTTAGTATTTGTTGACTTCTTTGACTGGTCAACCAGTCAATGGGGGCTGATGTGGCAAGGAGAAATGTCTTGAGAGCTGCTTGCAAGTGTCAAGTTCAAAGCCTAGGTAGAGGGATCAATGTTGAGTGGGGTTTGACTATTTGAAAGCTCTTTGGAGGCTTGGTTGACTAAGTTGACTGGTCAACCAGCCTACATGGCTGATGAGGTGGATTGATAGGATCCTAAAGAAGCATTTTAAGAGATTAGAGGGAAGATCAAGGTTGAAATTGTAATTGGGATCAGGAAAAGTTTTAGGTTTGAATAGATTTGAAAATTGGATTTGATTGAAGTTTGGATTGAGTTAAGATCTGGATTGATCCTAAATCTAGATTGATTTAAAATCTAGGCTGATCCTAGAGTCTGGGTAGATCTAAGAACCTAGAATCTAAGAGAATCCTAAGGCTTAGGTAGATTCTGAAATGTGGAGTCTAAGAACACCCTAAGATCTAGGAAAATCCTAAGATCTTGAGTTTAGGAGATCTTAGGGTCTAGGATCTAGAAGAATCTTAGTATCTAGAGTAGTTCCTAAGATCTAGTATCTGGCAAAATCCTAAGATCTAGAGTAGGTCTTAGGGCCTAGATTAATCTGAGATCTGGGTTTGATCCTAATGGCCTCATACAAAAATGAGGTCAACACTCTTGTTCCACTTCTGAAAGTTCTTATGTTTCTTCCTTAGAAAGCTTTTGAATTGTCTAGTGATTAAGGCAACATCATCGCTATCAGACCCAGAAGAATCAGTGTCAATATCGTTGGCCTTCAGCGCCACAGTTTTCTCCTTCTTCTTCTCACCTGCATCAAGCTGTCTTTGGTTCACCCCTTGCTCGTAAGTAATGAGTGACCCAAGTAAGTTGTCAATAGAATAATTGTTCAAATCTTTTGATTCAGTAATTATAGTTATCTTAGCATCAAACGAAGAAGGCAAACATCTCAAAATCTTGTTCACTTTTTCATAGTTTGTAAGTTCTCTTCCTAAAGCATGCAAAGAAGTGACAATTTGAGTGAACCTCGTATACATTTCAGAAATAGACTCAGTAGGTTTCATGCGAAAAAGTTCATAGTCATACAACAATATATTTAACCTAGACTGTTTGACTTCAGTTGTACCTTCATAAGTGATGCACAATCTATCTCAAATTTCTTTGCCAGTTGTACAAGTAGAAATATGCATGTAATACTCAAATTTTAAGGCACAGAAAAAATAGTTCAAACATTTGGCATTTAGTTGGGCTAAGTCACGATCATCAAAAGTCCAATTAGTGAAAGACAGTTCAGTTTTAACATTATTAATCATTCTAAAAGGTGGTTCATAGCCATCCTTAACAAGCATCCACATGCGATAATCTATAGATTGAAGAAAAGTGAACATGCAAGTTTTCTAAAAATCAAAAGGTATATTATCAAACAATGGCGGTCGTATAATTGAATAACCTTCAGCAGTATTACGATTACTAAAGTTAGCTATGGATCAAATTCAAAAGTTTTTAAAGTTAAATTTTTAAATCCCGCTCTGATACCACTTGAAAGTTCGATAGGGATGTTAAGCCCTGATGAATTAGTCCCGAGGCTAACCAAGAGGGGGGGTGAATTGGTTATTTAAAAATTTGTGAGCAACATGAAAATTTTTTTTGATAATTTGTAGCGGAAACAAGTAAACATAGACACGAAAAGATCAACCACAGATTTAACCCAAGCAGACAATAATAGAAAAATAAAGTGCAGAAGATAATCAGAAAGAGCATACCAGATTTTATAATGGTTCAGTCAACTTGACCTATGTCCACTCCCCGGAGCCTCCCCTTCGGGTATTGCACTAACACAAAAGTGACTCTCCTTCTGCTCCCACAGCAAGGCAGAGAAGCCTATATAAAACTCCTTTCCACCAACTCGGTGAGGCAGAGAACCTGAACTCCTTTCGCTTCCTCCTGAAATAGGTAGAGAACCCGGACTCTTTTCACTTCCTCCTGAAGCAGGCAGAGAACCTGAACTTCTTTTGCTTCCTCCTGAAGCGGGCAGAGAACCCAGATCTTTTTGCGAACGATCCTCCCACAGAAAACACCGACAAGATGAGAGACGACGAACAGAGAAGATGACTCTGATCCTTGCTTGGAGAAACCTTTGTGACTCCCTCACAAACTCCCCCTCACAAGATCCTCTCTCTCTCCCAAGCTCTCCTTCTCTCTCTCTCAAGGTTTTTCTGGAAAGGAAAGTGGCAAAAAGATTTTTCTTGTTGGAAGAAAAAGATCTTTTATAGGAGGGCTCAAAATTTGCCCTAAATCTCAACTGGTCGGCCAATGTCATCTAGGACGATCTGCAGATCATCCTGTACGATCAGTTCAAAATCACCTGTTTCAGCCTGGACAATCTGGCTCTTCTGGACGATTAGTAGAAAAAGTTGTTCAGATCGTCCCGTATGATTCTGCAATCGTCCGGGACGATTAGTGTAAATCAGGAATTTTATCTAGAAAATTGCTCTGGTCGTCGAGAGGAACTTGTGCTGGACGACCTCAAAATGACTTGATCATCCAGGATGATATATTTATCGTCCGGTATGATTACTTCAAAAAGTGCCAAAATCATCCTGATCACCGCTCTGGACGTACATGTGAAACATGCTGGACGGTCAGGAGTCCCGTACGATCCTGCGATCGTCCAGGATGGTATGATCAAATCAATCAGACCTTGATTACTTTCCTTAATCACTAGACTAATTTAGGCGTGATTGTAATGGATCGTCAAGGATGATACACGTATTGTCTAGGACGATCAGATCAAATCTCTAAAAATAAAACTTGCCTAACTTGATTTGGCGGCAGAGAATTTCTGATTTGAGCCTATCGTCCCGTATGATGGATGGATCGTCTAGGACGATCGGCTTAATCAAACAGACTTAACTTGGTCGCTCTAATTAGGGTTTCTATTTTCACTGGATTGTCCAGGATGATATGAATATTGTCTAGGACGATCTGAATAAAAAATGAACAGAAATTCTAATTCACTCAAGCTCTCCCCCTGAGTGTGTGTGTGTAAGGTTACTTAGCTAGGGGATCAGTTACATAGCATTTGACTCAAGAAAGGAAAAAAATTATATTTAGACACAGTTGGACCCAATCTTGAGTTGGCTTGAATTGCATTTGATCTTTTGTACCTGAAATGATTAGCTAAGCAAAATAGAATACAAACATGTTTATCATCATCAAAATTATACTTCTTGAATCCAGATTTGCAACACAGTACAGTACATCCTTTCATTACTCATAATCATATTTAAGTTATTTTAGCCCAAATCACTTTTAACCTAACTCACATTTTTGTATTACCATATCAAATCACAGTACTTTACTTTTTAACTCATTTTTAATGCACATTTTTCTCTGCATTTTATATAAAAACTTTTATATACATATAATTTAATCAGTTAAAATATAATAAAATCATATCAATTTGTTTAAAAAGATCAAATCAATAACATATCAAAAGTTACACAATGAAAATATATAAAATCATAAGATATTATATTTTTAAGATATTATATTTTTAAGAGATTTAGGGGAAATAAAATCCATAAAAATTAAAATCATTGTTAATAGAAATAAGAGTTTTATCACTTACAATGAGAAGAATACTTTTTATATCAAAAGTGGTAGTAAAGTCCAAGAGAGCTTTCTCAATCTTCTCTCTCCCACTATTCCTCTTCACCCTTCTCTTATTCTTCCTCAGTTCCATCATGACCAAGATGTGTATGAGAGTGAGGGAGGGAGTGAAATTATAGGGATATTTATATTAAAATATATAAAAACTCATTTTAGTGCATGGCACTACAGAGCAATCCGAACCGGCACTGCAACCCCTCACGCGTATTCAAGAGTTACGATAAACCATAGGCATTAACACCGCAGTGGCAATTTTTGGCGTCAATATGCTCTCAAGCATAATACCATGATGC
Organism: Dendrobium chrysotoxum; assembly: GCA_019925795.1. Taxonomy (NCBI): domain Eukaryota; kingdom Viridiplantae; phylum Streptophyta; class Magnoliopsida; order Asparagales; family Orchidaceae; genus Dendrobium; species Dendrobium chrysotoxum. Next base: position 39,373,489 of record CM034303.1, on the reverse strand, counting down.
TTTCAAGCATTGTGCCGTAACACTCAACTCAAAATTTTCATATATGTATTCATTTTAAACTTTTGTGTTTTTACAATCTCGCTAACTTAAAAAAATGTATCTTAGATATTTCTATATCAGTTAATCTAAGAGAGAAAAAGCATACTCAAACACTCAAACAAAACTACCACATCCAATTGGTTCAAAAATTAATATTTAAAAATCTACACCATAAATCACATCAAAAAATGGAAAAACACATGCTTAAATCTCATTAAAAAGCTTAACTTATATAAAATAACATAAAATCATATTAGTTGTATCATCAGGCACTTCAAAAGCCCTTTCATAGATTCCAAATGTCTACTTCCTGTATGAGTACATCCCTATATATGCCCGGGCTATGGACATTCTACCATTTGGTGCCCATAATCACCTCACCTAAAACATTATCATATCACCCTATAGCAGGGTACTACATTTCTCCTCTCACACCAAATGCATTTTAGAGTAGCTTATAATCCAACAATCTTGCCAGCTCTCTTCTTACTACTTTCATATATTTTTTTATAACTCTATCCAAAATATTTTGTCAATTTATCATTCACCATTTGAGTGATCATATTAGTAAATTTTACCATGTTTTAAATATCGGTGAAAATGGTTTAGTATCAGATTCAGACTTCTTTCTTTTCGGGTCCACTTGTCTAATCAAGAAATAAATCTTAGATACAAAATAAATCCTTCAAATAAAATAAAAAATATATTAAATAAATTCTTTGAATAATGCAAACAGTAATATAGCTCTGATTACAAATAAATTCTTCAACTAACCACTTCTCTGATATCAATTGTAACACCCCAAAATCTAAAGTGAAAGAATTTCTTATCTTTTCTCTTTATTATCGTTTCAACTCATTCAATTTATTTTGTATTTCGGTTAATAACTAATAATCATTCATTTACAATCAGATCAATTTGACATTAAAAGCTAAGTAATTAGATTAAAAGAAATAAAATAATTGATTAATTTCATTAAAGGAAAAAAAATAAATAATAGGAAAATTATAATTATATTTTTATATTTAATATTTATATTCAACATGCCATAATGTAAAACGATATGTACAATAGCCATTACAGGCTATAATATAATATGCGTAGAACTAGGGAGCTAAAAATAGAACAAAACTAGCATCACACATTGACTCCTTACTTGAAATTATGTAAAATCATATAATGAACATATAGCCGAGTAAATAACCAAAACTTACCACTAAAATACAATATAAAGTAAAAAAGGAACAATTGTGGATAAATTTAACGTCCAAAATATAAAGTGTCACATAAGATTTTTCTTTAAATTTATATTTTGGGTTTCTTTAATCAAATCTATATAGATTGATATTATATCTTCCCTAAGGATAGACCAATATTCACTATCGATTTGAGATGCAAAACTTTTCATTCATGATTGAACACTGCATAGAGAATATTCAATTAACCCCAAAGGATAAAAAAATATTCACCTATCATTTTAATTATCAAACAAATCCAATATTTAAAGCTTAGGTCTACGTTCCAGAAATATTTTCCCTACCTTAGAAAGAAATAAAGGTATGATTTATTTTATTCTGGGTTGTAGACTCCCTATAGGGCAAGCCTCTACAGTTAATTATATCTTCTAAGAGAATACTCTCGATTAAAGTAAAGATTAAGAATTTTCAAAGATATATGGATCTAAAGAAATATTTAGGTTAACAAAATTTAATATGAAAACTTTAGATTATAAATTCTCTTGTTATCTTTAGATTTTTGATTTAAACTTTTTTGAGATTTTAAAAGAATTGAATAAAAATGTGCAAAAACTAAAGAGGTGTTTATAATCTAGACTTATATTTTCTTAGAGCGAGTTATTAGGTAACAATCCTAATGCACAATCAATTGACTTAGATGTAATGCATGATAGACTAAGCTCTATCTTAAGAAATTAAAAAGATGAGACAAACTCTAAAATTTATGACTCAAGATGAGTATTTTAACTTTAAGTTTAAATGACACTAGTGAGAAGACTAACTAAGAACTTTAAATTTATCATATTTAATTTACCTAAATAATTTTTCTAACCACCAAATTTTTTAAAAAATTTTAATAGCATAACAACCCTTAAAGAGCCTAAGTGCACCAACAAGAATTTAAAATGTATGACATCCAGATTGCTGAAATAAATAAATAAATATAACTTGGCAAGCAAATCACACCACCAGTCTAACCTAGGCTAGAGTTGGTTATCCTAGCAAACAATCTAAGTGTGTGTAGAAAGGCTGTGTGACTTGGATAATTTTTAGGCTTTATTGATTTAAAGTTGTCTATAAATAAATGTATTTATTTAAGGTCTTTATATGTTGATTTGAATTTAAGTTTTAATGATTTAGAAGTTTTAAATTTTTTTATGGATGATTTAATTGTGAAGTTATTTATAGGTTTTAAAAAATATAGCGTTCAACAGCTCCTAAGTACTAGAATTTGTTGATTAGTATGTCTTAGACTCAAAATTGTAATACTACGAGCCCTCTAAGACTGTGGTAGATTGATAACATGGAGTCTTCCATTTTAATTAAATATTTTCATCCTTAAAGCTTTCTTAATCTGATACACCTTAGCCTCTTGAAAGGAATCAAGAACAAGTGTATGAAAAGCTACAATTGCTATATATTTTATTAATGATTTTTATTTGAATTTAATTTAATATTTACTAATTTATTTAAGTTTATATTTAAAAGTTTACATTCTATCAAATCCATTTGTGTCATTGTCACAACGAGCAATTCCAAATTCATCGAATTATAGTCTCTTAATTATTAAAACTAACGAGTTTGCTCCTCATTTTGATTTCATCAAATTTTAGTCTCGTGACCATTAAGACTATCGAGTTCACCCCTCATTCCAAACTCATCAAAGTTTAATCTCTTGACTATTAAAACTATCGAGTTTGCCCCTCATTATGAATTCATCAATTTTGGTCACTTGATTTTTAAAACAATAGAGTTTACCCCACATTCTAAACTCGCCAAATTTTAGTCCTTTGACTTCAGGACTACCAAACCTATTTCTCATTTAAAGATTTATCGAATCTTAGTCCTCTTGATTTCACGATAACCAGCAGATAGCCTGAGTAGCACGATATATCATCAAATCCCCCTCCGGGTTTAAGTTGAAAAAGTTTGGACTACTCCCTGAGGTAAGTTAAAGTCCCCAAGCACTCAAGACCTGCATGAGCACCAGAGCCCATAGCATGAAGGAAAGTCTTCTTTCTGGAAAGAACGACTCTTTATCCTTTATTGAACGTCTAAGGGAAAAATAGTACGAACCTTAAAAATAATTCTACACAAGTTTGCCTACCCTTGGTAAACAATTAAGCACAAATCATTTATCCATTTACAAATAATTTACGCTATATTCAGGCAATTAGGGTGCAGGAGTAACCAGATCATTTAAACACATATAATTATACTTAATTATTCTGTAGAAACAAAACTTTTTATCATCTGGCCCTAAAATGGGATTATATGGAATCATACATCCTCTTAATAAGGTCTAGCAAAACTAATTGTCAATGGGTTCCTCAATGGACTCGCCAACGAATTACAAGGACAAGCCTGATTACCCGAGCAGCAAAGGATCATCAAATCCCCCTCCGAGTCAGAGTTGAAAGAAAAGATTGGACCACTCTCTAAGGTGAGCCAAGGACTAGAGGCACTTAAGACCTGAGCAAGCGCTAGAGCTCCAGGGTGAAGGAAAGTCATCTTTCTAGCTAGATCCATCACTCAATTTCTTATCAATCCCATAGAGTAATAAAGTTTTATTAAACTCACTCTCTCTCATAGAACCAATTATCTGATCATGTCCAACAAGCGCCAAAAAGTGTAAATATTTCATAAATAACATTTGCATAAAGAGATACTAAAAGAAACAAAGGTATCAATAAGTAATCTTTATTTCATATCTCTAAGGTATTACATCCAACCTTTATTATATGCCTCACATTAAGGCATGTACATATAATCACGTCAAAATCCAATTAGTTTTCCAACACCTAACATGGTGATCGAGAAAGCAGTTCTAATAAATAGTGTTGGGATGGCTAAAAGAATGCAACCCCATTTTAACAAATTTTTAAGAGAACTCATCCCAAGTGAACAATCTCGACAAGTAGAGTGAAAAGAATGATATCCACCATCATTTTACTACACTTATTGATGGCTCCCTCAGTATCAGTATCTGTACTGGAAAATAAGAGTTTGCATTCCCTCTTATCTGCATCTAATCTTTCTCGAACAAATCTCGCAAGATTGCTCTTTCCTTACTTGCCCAAGGAGAAGAATCATGCTCCTCTATACACTCAGTGATAGAATCGGTCGAGAAAAAATCTAAAAAATTATCAATTCTGGTTACCAAAGTGATCCACAAGAGAAATGAAAAGATGGAAATAGTGTGCTCTATTGCATCCACACTTAATCTGCCCTTTTCCCTTTCTCTTCAAAAAAGATACTGGGTTCTGAGTCTTCCCCTTTATAAAGCATGCATTTACATCTAAAGGCTAATATTAAGAAGGAAGACACATCTACTTTTTATTCCATGCCTCTAATGTCACAACAAGAAATGCCACTGGACAGACTAACTCATCATCACACTAACCATCAAAAAATAAACTCACTTTGAAAATATTGAGATGATTATCTGCACAAGAAGCATCAACACACCAATTTAAAAATTCTATAAGCACACTCCCATATTTATAGGTAGAAAGACACAAAGTGTTATGGCGGACCACCATAAATGGAAACTATTATTCAACGAATCTAGAAAATCTTGAAAAGATGCATCAGCATAAATACACTGCGTGCCACCTGAGGTAAACTACTACATCTTCCAAAATTTTCATTATCTTATATGGATAGGACAAACACCATTCTGCTAAGATCTCAGTCATATTAGTCATAGCAGTACAATGAATAAATGCCTCAAGCCTTTTGGTCGACTCCCCCCTTTGGGATGAGCTCTGCATTAAGTAGCATGTATGTCCCTCACAAGAGGTAAGTTTTACGTGCTCCAACACTAGGTGACTACAAAAATAATGCTACTTTTTATAACAAATGCCTCAGCCACTTTTGGCCAACTCCCCCCTTTACGATAAGCTCCGTATTGAGTAGCACATGAGTCTTTAACTGGTGACAAGTCTTACGTGCCTCTGAACAATAAGAGACTACAAGCATTATGCCACTATGGGACATGCCTCCACTTTTACGACAAGCTCCGTAAAAGTAGTGCACGACTCCTCCCTATAGTAGGCAAGGCCAATCGCATGAGACAGTGGAACATAATCCCCCTGGCAGATAATTCCTTCTCCTTTAAACATGACAAGCTCTGTAATAAAGTAAAATGGATTCCCCCAGTCAATGGGACCTAAGGGTCACTTTCTCAAATAGTTAAAATTTGGCACCAAACAACTTTTGACACTAATTCCTTAACGTAATTAGTGACCTCACAAGATAACTTTCACTTAGCATGTTTTCAAGCTCTTCACCACTAACGCCACGGGGACTTCATTTAATTTTGTAGACAAGGCATCAATAATTGCCTCATCTTATTTCTTTGCCCCGACGATTGCATCATAATTAATAACATTTGCATCTATCGGATCTTTGGCCTCCATGATCTACGTAGCCTCAGCCTTGACCAACTCAAACTCAAATCTGTGTCATTCCTATATCTGGACCATCTCGCGCCCTTGCCAATTCACTTTCATCTGTATGTCCCATAATGTCCAATTATAAGTCTTGCTTCGTCGCCACTTCTAAGCACCTAATCTTGGTGTCCAACCCTAAGAAATGATGGCTCAAGCAATAAGCCTTCTGTAACACTTCTGCTAGCAAGTTTATGGATGAACAAGCCAGGTTGCACAGATACAACTCCAAGATATTCCATTCCAACCAGATATTGTGGATGATGTAACCATTATAAAAAAACTATCTCAAATCGAGCTAAGTGCCCTGATTCTCACCCACAGATTCTCCTTTCTTATATAATAATGGGAGCTCATCAAATGGAGATTAACCTCTAGAACCCCTAGAGTTTTTAGTGGCCTCAACCAGCTCTTTCCTAAGAGCCATAAAAATAGTTTTATCCTCTCTTATGAATGGGTCTATAAACACCTCCTCTCTGGAGGGTTCTGCAACATCATTCCACATAAAAGGTGAAGCAGGATTGTTCTGCCCCTTAGGTCATCGACACTTTTGAACTCTAACCATCTTTGCATCCATCTTCTTTATCGAATGGACTTCATGATGATTTCCCTCTGTAGCCAAAGATAGTCCTCTCTCTCTCTATGCCTCATAGATGTTATTGTCACATTAGCCAATAACACTATGCCTATTAAAAATGTGTAACCCATAATATTTTCTTACAAAATACAAGAAAAGATTAGAATACGATAGACGAATTATTACATAAGGATAAAAATGAGTTGCTCATCATAGAAAGTCTTAAAGACATTTAGATAAGCTAGATGGTGCATAACCACCAACAACTCATTCTTTATTGACACTACTAGCTCCCTCTCCTCTATAGAGAGCTCATGAAGTGCCAATTCCTTCTTTTATAATGGGATCAAAGAAGTAGGCACTCTTCACTCAGGAAGACTCATGACCATAACAAATTTCACTTTTCAGTCCTGCAACTTGTTTGACAAGCCGACTGCTATGCCCGCCCTATGCAAGAACTAGATAAAACATTCTTGAGATGCTTGCGCCGTGAAGGCATTCCTAAATAAGTTCACTGACTATTGAAAGACGTGTTCCCATAACTAAGAACAAAAACATATCAGTGCTATGATAGAGGTTGGTAACCATTGGGCGATAATCACCCAATAGAAATTCAAAACTTCTTCCACCTCCATGCCAAGGGAAACCTTAGCCCCAATGCTAGATGGTCAACTAGAATGACATATTCCCCATCCAATGGTGAGTTGATTCGCTCATCATATACCACCGCTCTAATAAAAAAACCTTCATGCAAAAAGCAGTAGACCTTAAAAACATAATCAGCATACTCGTTAGTCATACGAGTCTTAGGAAAATTCTTCTCGTGAAGGAGTTTGTTTGCACTTTTGCATAATCCTTAAGGATCAAAATAAAAAAAACACTGGAGTGACAAAGTAGACATTTTCCCTCAAGGTCTTGCGGCTTCTATTTATAGTTGAGAATCTAATGCACAAGATCCCAAAAAACCTCAAATCAAAATTAATACGGGAAGATCTCACTCTTATCTATCATCATTATGAGATATGGGTAATCACAACACACTTGTTCCTAGAAGTCACTGTAGCTACTCTCAGAATTTGTGGCACGGCCACCTATCAATTCTATTAATCAAAATAGTCTCTCATTTTTCTCAGTAACTAAGAACTTTATTCAAACATGGATCGACAATCCAAGCTCGCAAATAAATATTTATACAAAAAAAGGAAAAATAAATCAGTTGATTTAGTGACCACATTGGGCATGCACTAGTACGGGATCCTTTTCCATACTCAGTGCTAATCCATGCATCTAATTAAGGTACACCGTGATGTACTGAGCACAATGGTAACATTTCTAGCAGTCCCTTCAATAATAGTGACTGTCCTCTCGGCAACCTCTCCGGTAGTCCCCTTAGAAAAAGTGACAGTGCTCTCAGCAACCATCTTCTACTTAGGAATACTTGGCTCCTACCAAGGAGCTCCACTAGCACTCTCTTGTGCACTCCCACAAAGAAAAGGATGATTATCTTCATCCTTTGAACCTTTAAAACCTTCGGCAATACCTCTTGTTATGAGAATAATAAGAGTCATCACCTCCTCCATCCTCACCACATGACAGATGACCAATCATCTTCAACAAAAATTGACTCAATGTCATCAACTTGCTTTCTCTTCAATAGAGAACTAGCTATCAGATCGGCCAAATCTATAGATACTCTTTCTTCTTCCCCAATAACAAGCTGATTCAGTATAACCCCATCTATATATGTAGCTTCCACACCAAAGAATGCCTGTGTTTTCTTGTAAGTAGTTCTTCGGGAAGCTTTACGAACTGAAGAATCCATCTAGCCAAAAGTAAGCAAGGCTTATAATTGGAATGTAATGGAAAACTTGCATCTGAACCAAAGTTGGTACTTATAGAGAGACTAGACCATGAGATCGTTCTGTCTCCAAGGATTGATGAACCTCAAAATTCGTAGAAGATTCGAGGCAGAAAATTATTTTTTACTCATACTCTATTTTCTAGTTTTTCATTAATCCGACCTTTTTGATATATGATGTTCAAAGGGTCGCACCTATCAATATCTGTGTAGGTACCCATTCGTAGGTGTCTTGTAGGTTACGATCGAGTAGAGCAATAAGAGGATACACTCCTCTCTTGGAACAGTTTGTTCAAAGGACTCACTCAAGAGCTCGAAGGAGCTTAACATTGGAGCACGATGGACTTAAACAAGTCACACACTCCAGGCAATCGTTGTCCCCCGAAGGGGCGAAGCCAAAAATTTTTATTGGTGGGAGCACAATTTGATGATTTTTAAATTACTCTTATAAATAGATTTTGGGTGATTTTTTTACTTTCAATTTATTAGTTCATATTGAAGTAATACTTTTATCTTTAAAAAATATTAATATTTATTTTTAATAATTTATTAAATTCTATATTTTATTAGTTGTGTTAGACACAAATTTATAATTAATTTATTTCACTTTAAATATTTAAGCATTAATTTTATTAAAATATTATAACATATACATTATATATATATATATATATATATATATATATATATATATATATATATATATATATATATATTAGTGATACAAACGGAGGTAGGGATTATATTGGATTTAAATATAGTGTAACTTGTAGATTAGCGGATGGACCTTGTAGTCCAATGGATGCACGAGCTCTTAGAAACTCAGAGATATGAGTTCGAATCCAAGGGAAACATTTTTATTTTAAATTGTTAAGCTTTGTGGGCCTTTATTCCTCTATTTCTATTAATGGGCCAATGGAATTTCTTTTAATGGGTCAGTGGGGGACTGAAATTTTACATGGTTGTGCTGGGGGCTTTTATTCCTCTATATTTTCTGTTAATGGGCCATTGGGGGCCCATGCCCCTAGGACGCCGACTATAGATATGCCCCTATTCCCCCTGGTGAAAGGAGGCCACCGAAGTTTCTCTCTCAATCACATAAATCTTTATCTATTTGAGCTTGAGCCAAGTCTCCCATAAGCAATACATCAAGGAGCCATCAACACGCATTGGCCAACTCCCCCCTTTACGATAAGCTCCGTATTGAGTAGCACATGAGTCTCTAACTGGTGACAAGTCTTACGTGCCTCTGAATTATAGGAGAATACAAGCATTATGCCACTATGGGACATGCCTCCGCTTTTACGACAAGCTTCGTAAAAGTAGTGCACGACTCCTCCCTATAGTAGGCAAGGCCAATCGCATGAGACAGTGGAACATAATTCACTTGGCAGATAATTCCTTCTCCTTTAAACATGGAAAGCTCTATAATAAAGTAAAATGGATTACCCCAATCAATGGGACCTAAGGGTGACTTTCTCAAATAGTTAAAATTTGGCACCAAACAACTTTTGACACTAATTCCTTAACTTAATTAGTGACCTCACAAGATAACTTTCACTTAGCATGTTTTCAAGCTCTTCACTACTAACGCCACGGGGACTTCATTTAATTTTGTAGTCAAGGCATCAATAATTGCCTCAACCTATTTCTTTGCCCCGACGATTGCATCATAATTAACAACATTTGCATCTATCGGATCTTTGGCCTCCATGATCTACGTAGCCTCAGCCTTGACCAACTCAAACTCAAATATGTGTCATTCCTCTATCTGGACCATCTCGCGCTCTTGTCAATTCACTTTCATCTGCATGTCACATAATGTCCAATTATAAGGCTTGCTTCGTCGCCACTTCTAAGCACCTAATCTTGGTGTCCAACCCTAAGAAATGATGGCTCAAGCAATAGGCCTTCTGTAACACTTCTACCAGCAAGTTTATGGATGAACAAGCCAGGTTACACAGATACAACTCCAAGATATTCCATTCCAACCAGAGATTATGGATGATGTAACCATTATAAAAAACCTATCTCAAATCGAGCTCAGTGCCCTGATTATCACCCACAGATTCTCCCTTCTAATATAATAATGGGAGCTCATCAAGTGGAGATTAACCTCTAGAACCCCTAGAGGTTTTAGTGTCCTCAACCAACTCTTTCCTAAGAGCTGTAAAAATAGTTTTATCCACCCTTATGGATGGGTCTATAAACACCTCCTCTCTGGAGGGTTCTACAACATCATTCCACATAAAAGGTGAAGCAGGATTATTCTGCCCCTTAGGTTATCGACACTTTTGAACTCTAACCATCTTTGCATCCATCTTCTTTATCGAATGGACTTCATGATGATTTCCCTCTGTAGCCAAAGATAGTCCTCTCTCTCTCTGTGCCTCATAGATGTCGTTGTCACATCAGCCAATAACACTATGCCTATTGAAAATGTGTAACCCATAATATTTTCTTACAAAATACAAGAAAAGATTAGAATACGATAGACGAATTATTACATAAGGATAAAATGAGTTGCTCATCATAGAAAGTCTTAAAGACATTTAATAAGCCAGATGGTGCATAACCACCAACAACTCATTCTTTATTGACACCACTAGCTCCCTCTCCTCTACAGAGAGCTCATGAAGTGCCAATTCCTTCTTTTATAATGGGATCAAAGAAGTAGGCACTCTTCACTCAGGAAGACTCATGACCATAACAAATTTCACTTTTTAGTCCTGCACCTTATTTGACAAGCTGACTGCTATGCCTGCCCTATGCGAGAACTAGATAAAACATTCTTGAGATGCCTGCGCCGTGAAGGCATTCCTAAATAAGTTCACTGACTATGGAAAGACGTGTTCCCTTAACTAAGAAGAAAAACATAGCAGTGCTATGATAGAGGTTGGTAGCCATTGGGCGATAATCACCCCATAGAAATTCAAAACTTCTTCCACCTCCATGCCAAGGGAAACCTTAGCCCTAATGCTAGATGGTCAACTAGAATGACAAGCTCCCCATCCAATGGTGAGTTGATTCGCTCATCATATACCACCGCTCTAATAAAAAAACCTTCATGCAAAAAGCAGTAGACCTTAAAAACATAATCAGCATACTCGCTAGTCAGACGAGTCTTAGGAAAATTCTTCTCGTGAAGGATTTTTTTTGCACTTTTGCATAATCCTTAAGGATCAAAATAAAAAAAACACTGGAGTGACAAAGTAGACAATTGCTCTCAGGGTCTTGCAGCGTCTATTTATAGTTGAGAATCTAATGCACGAGATTCCAAAAAACCTCAAATCAAAATTAATATAGGAAGATCTCACTCTTATCTATCATCATTATGAGATCTGGGTAATCACAACACACCTGTTCCTAGCAGTCACTGTAGCTACTCTCAGAATTTGTGGCACAACCACCTATCAATTCTATTTTTCAAAATAGTCTCTAATTTTTCTCAGTAACTAAGAACTTTATTCAAACATGGATCGACAATCCAAGCTCGCAAATAAATATTGATACCAGAAAGGAAAAATAAATCTGTTGATTTAGTGATCAAATTGGGCGTGCACTAGTATGGGATCCTTTTCCATACTCAGTGCTAATCCATGCATCTAATCAAGGTACACCGTGATGTACTGAGCACAATGGTAACATTTCTAGCAGTCCCTTCAATAATAGTGACTATCCTCTCGGCAACCTCTCCGGTAGTCCCCTTAGAAATAGTGACAGTGCTCTCAGTGACCATCTTCTACTTAGGAATACTTGGCTCCTACCAAGGAGCTCCACTCGCACTCTCTTGTGCACTCCCACAAAGAAAAGTATGATTATCTTCATCCTTTGAACCTTTAAAACCTTCGACAATACCTCTCGTTATGAGAATAATAAGAGTCATCGCCTCCTCCATCCTCACCACATGACAGATGACCAATCATCTTCAACAAAAATTGACTCTATGTCATCAGCTTTCTTTCTCTTTAATAGAGAACTAGCTGTCAGATCGGCCAAATCCATAGATACTCATTCTTCTTCCCCAATAACAAGCTGATTCTGTATAACCCGATCTATATATGTAGCTTCCATACCAAAGAATGCCTGTGTTTTCTTGTAAGTAGTTCTTCGGGAAGCTTTACGAACTGAAGGATCCATCTAGGCAAAAGTAAGCAAGGCTTATAATTGGAATGTAATGGAAAACTTGCATCTGAACCAAAGTTGGTACTTATAGAGAAACAAGACCATGAGATCGTTCTGTCTCCAAGGAATGATGAACCTCAAAATTCGTAGAAGATTCGAGGCAGTAAATTATTTTTTACTCATACTCTATTTTCTAGTTTTTCATTAATCTAACCTTTTTGATATCTGATGTTCAAAGGGTCGCACCTATCAATATCTGTGTAGGTACCCATTCGTAGGTGTCTTGTAGGTTATGATCGAGTAGAGCAATAAGAGGATACACTCCTCTCTTGGAACAGTCTGTTCAAAGGACTCACTCAAGAGCTCGAAGGAGCATAGCATTGGAGCACGATGGACTTAAACGAGTCACACACTCCAGGCAATCGTTGTCCCCCCAAGGGGCGAAGCCAAAAAATTTTATTGGCGGGAGCACAATTTGATGATTTTTAAATTACTCTTAATAGATTTTGGGTGATTTTTTTACTTTCAATTTATTAGTTCATATTGAAGTAATACTTTTATTTTTAAAAAATATTAATATTTATTTTTAATAATTTATTAAATTCTATATTTTATTTGTTGTGTTAGACACAAATTTATAATTAATTTATTTCACTTTAAATATTTAAGCTTTAATTTTATTAAAAAATTATAACATTTACATTATATATATATAAATATATATATATATATATATATATATATATATATATATATTGGATTTAAATATAGTGTAACTTGTAGATTAGCGGATGGACCTTGTAGTCCAATGGATACACGAGCTCTTAGAAACTCAGAGATATCAGTTCGAATCCATGGGAAACCTTTTTATTTTAAATTGTTAAGCATTGTGGGCCTTTATTCCTTTATTTCTGTTAATGGGCCAATGGAATTTCTTTTAATGGGTCAGTGGGGGATTGAAATTTTACATGGTTGTGCTAGGGGCTTTTATTCCTCTATATTTTCTGTTAATGGGCCAGTGGTGGGCCCATGCCCCTAGGGCGCCGACTATAGATATGCCCCTACTCCCCCCGGTGAAAGGCGGCCACCGAAGTTTCTCCCTCAATCACATAAATCTTTATCTATCTGAGCTTGAGCCAAGTCTCCCATAAGCAATACATTAAGGAGCCATCAACACGCATTGCCCCTCTCAAATTTTCCCCCTGACACACACCTGAAGACCACACTCAGACATAACTTAGCCTCTTTATCTCAACGAGGTGATCCAGATCTACCTGTCATCTCTCACCCACAACAGTTAGATGGAACTTGCCCCCTCTCAGCAAGCTGACTACTGATTATAATTTGATCTTATATGACTCACCTTCTTCAACCGCCGACTAGCTCGACACCAACAAGTTATTGCTACAGGTCGATGGGACAACTGTGCATTAGGACATAACTCCTAAATCCATCCAAACCCTATAAAAGGGTGATGAGGAGAAGGAAAGGAAGACTCGGAGGAACATATGTTAAGATACAGAGGGAAGGAAAAAAGGAGGAAAATAGAAAAGGTTCTGTAACCTCTGAAGAGATCCAAAGAAGAAAGAGATTCTCAGAGCATTGTATTATGTTTCTCACAGGACTTAAGCTTTATAGCATAGAGTTCTTATTTTAATCATTCTTATTTTTCTGGCTTAGATAATAAAAGATTTTATCTAATTCTATATTCTTCTTAAATTCACCTCATCTCTTCTATAATTTTCTTATATTCATATTTCATTACATTCTTCCTACGGCTCTCAGCCTTATAGGTAGCATAAAGTAGGGCCTGACATTATCCACCAAACAAAATGGAATTCAACATTTGTGATTTTTGATATTCCAAATCTCTACCGGGTTTAAAACTTGGTCACACATGAATTCTATCTAGGAGTCCAAGGGGACTGTTTGGAAATCATAAGTAAATTTTGTTGGGTTTGGCTGCTATGACACAACAATGAACCCAAAATTTTTTTTTGTTGATATTCAGTTTAAAGACTTTTTTTAGTAAATAATTCTAATGATCACTATTTTTTTACTAATAGTGCAATAATTAAATCTTAAGAATAAAAACTTAATAATGTAATAACATATCATAAAAATTAAATTACATCCGCAGGCGACTAACTAGTCCTGTCAACATACTTTTACGGACTCAAATATACGCGGCAATAGAGTTTAAATTTTCGTCTCAGCGTTGTACGTATATCCAGCACACAAACAGAAGAATGAAAGAACACCAGGATTTTTATGTGGAAAGCCCTGGAAAAGGGAAAAACCACGGGGCCACGCCCAGTTGAAAAAGTTCCACTAGTGTTGTATGAAATACACGGGGCTGATTCATCCTTTAAATTCAGGATGATCTGATTACAATGAATATCAGTTACAAGGCCAAGCAGAGTTCCGACGTCACTCGGGTGTCCGATAGGATTCCGGCGTCACTTGGAAAGAATTTCAGTGTCGCTCAGGCGTCGGGTAGAGTTCCGGCGTCGGGCAGAATTCTGACGTTGAGCAGAATTTCGAGGTTGCTCTGGCGTCGGGCAGAGCTTCGACGTCCCTCGGGAGCCCGGTGGTGCTCTGGCGATGCTCCGGTGGTGTTCCGGCGGAGTTCTGGCGGTGTTCCGGCGGAGTTCCGGCGGTGTTCCGACAGTGGTCGAGGAGGAGCTATTCCCTCCTAGACTTCTCTTCTCTTCTTCTTCTTTTCTTGTCTTCTTGGCTTGGGTCCTCTCTTAAGAGAAATGAGGGGCTATTTATAGTTTTTCTGGAGTGGCATAGCCTGTAAATAGATGAGGGATCAGGGGCAAATAAGGAGTGATCCGGATGAACGGCTGATATTGAATCCCTTGATCATGAACCGTTTATTGAGCATTTTAAGGTCTTAATGGTATCAGAATTCTACAATCTTGGGCTCGTTGGATTCGTCTCGTCGAGCTGCTCGATTCGATTATAAGCTCGTCAAAATCAGAGACCGTTTGGTAACTTAAATTGCTGTTTGATGCTTCCAATAGTGCTTCGGGTACTTGATTTGGACTCATTTGGGCTTGGATTGAGTCGAATTTGGTGTCGTTGGATTCGTATTTCCAAGACGCTCAGTTCGACTATAAGCTTGCTGAAATCGGAGTTTAAATGATCTATGAATTAATTTTTGAAGTTTTCAACTTGAGTTTTTCCTCGAGATTCGTGCCCGATCAAGATAATTTTTTGGTGATATATAAGTTGCCCCCCTATTTTTGGACGTCAAAGTTCCACGAGTCCAAAAATACTTGTCCTGACATTTTACATTGGCCGAATTGCAAAAAATTACGTTCCAAAAATTAAATGTTTGCTCGAACCTAATCATAGAGGTCCCGTTGAGCTCCGAAAGTGTCAAAATTGACTCTGGAACGTCGTAAAAGGTGTACGGGGACCCCAAAAATGTCGAATTTGGACCGTCCGGGCCCAAAATCGGAGCCCGGTAACGCGTAGGCGGCCGAACCGGCCGGCCGCCAGCAGCTGCCGGCAGCGGCGCCCGAGCGGGAGCTCGGACAAGAGGCGCGCCCCTTGGGGCGCACGGCAGTTGCCCCCCTTCCCATTTTTTTTTTAAATTTTTGTGGGGCACGCATGGATTTTATAAATCCAAAAAATCCGAAAAAATCCCAGAAAATTCAAAAAAATTCAGAAAAATTCAAAGTTTCTTCTAGAAGCCCTCTCCCTTTAAATTTTAAATATTTTCTCCCTCTTTTCTTCACATTTCACTCTCTTTTTCTCCCCCTTTTCATCGTATAAATACCCCCCTTGGGGTAATGAGAATTTGCACCACATCTCTCTCTCCCCCTAGCTTTCTAGCTTTTAGCATTCTGAGGCATTCCGCCCTTTTTAAGTAGGTGACTTTCCCTACTTGACTCGGCGCCCCTCCTTTTGCGCAGAAGTTAGCGGCTTTGCCCCTACCGCCCTTCTCTTTTCCCCTCTTTTTCTTCCTACTTTGGAGGCTCTCTGCAGTCTTTCGTAGGGGATTTTCCCTACTTAGATTTGCGCCCCTCTTTCGTAAAGGAAGCGAAATGGGTGATCCTGTACCTTCTAAAAATCCTTCGGAAGATCGTCCTGCGCAATGATCTGAAGTTTTAAAGAGGACCCAAAAGGCGCCGAAGGCTGACGATGTGATTTTCACCATCACTGAAGACGCTTTCATCTCATTTAGGAAAAAAAAATCATTTTCCTAATGATTTGGTGATGAAGGTGTCGGCCAGAACTGATCGTGCCTGCTTCCCTCCCCTGGGATTTGTGATGGTGTATGAATTTAGTCTACGAGCGGGACTACGATTTCCTCCTTCTTCTGAACTGATCGACATTCTAACGATTTGTGGGGTATGCTTTTCTCAATTTTCTTACAGAGCCATGTCGATCGTGATGGGCCTGATCATGCTTTTTAGAGACCGTGGAGTGGTACTTTCCTCAGAGTGCTTTTCTCGGATGGGGCGTCTCTTTAGCGACGCGTAGGGACGTATTTCATTCAGGTCCAAGTGGTTGGACATCCGCACTCGAGATCCCTCGAAAGGTTGGATCAACAACTTCTTTTATGTGCAGAATGATTGGGGTCTTCAGGAGAAATGGGGGAAGTTGAAAGAGCTACTTGTCCCCCTTCACATTGGAGCAGAAGATTTGTTGAGGATACTCAAGCTCCCTGATTTAGATGCTCTACACTACGAGGTGCGTTACTTGAGTAGATACATAGATGAAGAGTACTTGTTCAAGGTTGGATTATCTACTCAAGCAGGGAGATCACATGCTTAAATGTTGAAGAAGTCTGCTAGAGTTTCAGAAGTGGTTCCCCAAAAGAACCACTCCAAGCGACCAGGAAGTGAAGAAGGTTTGCAGGCACCGAGGAAGAAGAGGGCATATGAGGTTTTGACAGTTGTTGGCAAAGGTCCTCGAGTTTCTCCATCCAAGTTATATATTCTAGAAGAGGTGTTGAACCATCAGTGCATTGGCCGCCGGCGGGCTGAGGAGTTGGTGAGTTCTCATTTACTTCTTCCTCTTTTTTATATATATATTTTTAAGGAATATATTTTTGATATACTCTTGTTTCAGTATTCTGATTTCAAGCTCGAGATGACCAAGACTCTGAATGATTGGAACAAAGAGTTTGTGAAGGTTAAATACCTTCAGGGAGAGTACAAGAAGAAATATGATAGCAAGGTGAAGGAGATGAAGGTGGTGGAGGATCAGCTGGAGGGGTACAGAGCAGAGTTGGACAACAAGATCACTTCAGCCTCTTCTCAGAATGAACGGATGGATCGTCTGCATATAGAGTTGGTGGAGGCACATGCGACAATCAAGCAGCAGGAAAAGACTCAGCAGATCCTTAAGATTGAGAATGAGAGGCTTCAGAGTGTACTGTCCGAGAAGGAGGCCCAGCAGTTGCCGTCTGCAGTTATTGAGGAGTTCAAGAAATCTTATGCTTTCACGATCATCATTGAGGACCACATTCAGGAGGCTCGCAGTCATATTTATGATGTGGAGGTGAAGGCCTTGGAGGCAGAGTGCACAGAGGATGGCTTCATCAGGGGCTTTATGAAAGGCGTTCGTAGCGTACATCGCAAGACTGGAGCGGAGATTGAGGGGTTGACTCCTAGCCAGGCTTCTGGTGATGCTTCTTCAGACTCTGGTGGTGAAGAGCTGGAGAGTGAGTTGCAGCGAGCTTTTGCCTTGGAAGAGGATGAGGATGATGTTGAGATTCTGTAAGATATCTTTGATGTTGTTTTGTATCACTTTTGCTTTCTTTTATAGTGATTATATGTATGCTTGATGTTGATGTTTTTATTTGGTGTACTCGATGTTCAGTGATATATAAAGAAGTTGTTGATGTTCTTTTCTCACATGCAAATGAAATTCACTTGGTTTTACTTCAGTTTGGATGAGAGTATTTTAGTGAACTCCTTTTGACTTGAGCAAATGTGAGATATCCTTTTATTTAAAGGTTTTGACTTATCCGGGGTTATTTGTGAAAGCATTTTGCTTGGTGACATTAACCTATCCGGAAAAGGTCAGATCAAGTCCCTTTGGGATTGATCATCAAATGATTTTGATATCCAAGATATCCTCCTAGGATATTCGACCTATCCGAGGTTGTTAGTCAAAGCTTTTACTTGATGACATTAACCTGTGTGGAAGAGGTCGGATCAAATCCCCCTGGGATTTATCATTCAGTGATTGAGATACAATGTAGATTGTGTATTTCTCGAATTACAGAAAAAGAGTTTGGAGAGAAGAGACAATAGCACGACAAAGTGAATATCACATTACTTTGTAATATAAGATAGCAGTTCCCTATAATAACTTAGGGATACAAGAAAAAAGTTCTTCTATAATCAACACATAAGGGATGTACGAAAAACTTTAAAGATATATAACACGACTACAGGAGAAGATAAGATGCAAGATAAACATAGCACATAGACTGATAGTAGTATCAACTCCTACTAATAGTATTTGTGAAGGTTGCCCATGTTCCAAGTTTGGGGAAGTATTTTTCCACCAGCATCCTTCAGTTTGAAAGTTCCGGGCTTGACCATAGCCGCTACCAAATAAGGACCCTCCCAGAGGGGGGAGAGCTTATTACGCTGAGGACCTTTTCCAGCGACTTCAATGCTTCGTAGTACTAAGTCTCCAATGGTGATAGGGCGAGGTTTCACCCTTCGATTGTAGTGACGGGTGATTCTTTGGTGGTATGCAGCGGTTCTGAGTGAGACTTCATCTCTTACTTCTGGGAGGAGATCCAAATTTTCTCTAAGCCTCCCCTCGTTGGTATTAAAGTCAAAAGTCTGAACTCTGTGGCTAGGAACTCCGATATCAACTGGTATGATTGCTTTTGTACCAAAGCAAAGGTTATATGGGGTTTCCCCTGTAGGAGTTTTGGCGGTGGTCCGATAAGCCCAAAGGATATTAGGGAGTTCTTCGGCCCATTGCCCCCCAGCCTTCCCCAGGCGTGTCTTCAGCCCTTTCAGGATTGTTTGGTTTGTAACCTCTGTTTACCCATTAGCTTGAGGATGGGCAACAGCTGTGTGAATGAGCTGAATATGAAAATCCTTACAAAAAGATATAAAAATCTTTCCGGTGAACTATGTCCCGTTATCAGTGATGACTTTCGCAGGAATGCCAAAGCGACATATTATGTTCTTCCATAAGAATTTCCTGGCATTTGCTTCAGTAATCTTCGCCAAAGGTTCTGCCTCCACCCATTTAGTAAAGTAATCTATAGCCAAAATAATGAATTTTCGGTGTCCAGTCACTATAAGAAAAGGTCCCATTATATCAATTCCCCATTGGACAAAAGGCCAGGGGCTTTGAAGGGATACAAGCTCCAGAGCGGGTGTATGAGTGAGGTTGGAATGCAGTTGATAACTTTCACACTTTTGTGAGAACTCAAGTGCGTCATGTTTCATTGTAGGCCAATAGAATCCCTATCTCATAATCTTATAAGCTAACGCTCTTCCTCCCAAATATTCTCCACATACTCCTGAATGAACTTCTTGAAGTGCGTAATCAGCTTCTGATGGTGGGAGACACTTGAGGTACGGCCCAATGAAGGAGCACTTATACAACTCGTTGCTCATAATGGTGAAATTTATGGCTTATCTATGAAGTCGTAGTGCAGCCATAGGTTCTTCAGGTAGCACTCCATCTTTCAGAAAAGACAAGATGGGTTCGATCCAAGATATCTCTCTTGGTTCGTCAATTGACTGTATGACCCACGGACCCTGAATGCTTGGAAAGTGGATTTCCTCGATACATCTTCTCTTATAGATGTCCCCTGTTGTTGATGTAGTAAGTTTAGAAAGAGCATCTGCTCTCGCATTTTATTCTCGGAGGATATGTATGATTTGATGCTCTCCTATACGAGCCAAGAGTAGCTTCACAATGCTACAATATTGAGCCAGCTGAGGATTATGAATATCAAACTCCCCCTCCACCTGAGAGGAAACTAGTTGGGAATCAGTGTGGGCTATTAGGTTCTGAACTTCACAATCAATTGCTAGTCTCAATCCAGCAATAAGGGCCTCGTATTCGACTATGTTGTTGGTTGCTGGGAACTTGAGTCGGAGCCCGTACTCAAGGGTAACTTTCTGTGGAGAGATTAATAAAATTCCAGCCCCAGCCCTGGAACTTCCTGAAGCTCCATCGACGTACAACGTCCAGCATGGAGAAGAAGGTGAAGCACTCGGTTGTACATCAGATACCGGAACGGTGCATTCAACTATGAAATCTGCTAGTGCTTGAGATTTAATATCGGGCCTAGGTAAGTAGTGGATATCAAATTCTCCCAGTTCTACAGACCACTTAACAAGCCTGCCCGATGCTTCTGGCTTCTGCAGAATACTTTTTAGCGGCAGATTCGTGTAAACCCCAATTGAATGGGCTTGAAAGTAAGGGCGTAGTTTTCTAGCAGAATAAACTAATGCCAATGCTGTCTTATCTGCCAAAGGATAACGTCCCTCTACTTCAGATAAAATCTTACTAACATAGTAGATAGGACGTTGTATAGCATTTTCTTCTCGAACCAGAACCGAACTAATGGCTTGGACAGATACATCCATATACAAATACAGTCTCTCTTCTGGTATTGGTTTAAAAAGTAGTGGCGGGGATGCCAAATACTTTCGTAATTGTTTGAAGGCTTCTTGACATTCATCTGTCTATTGGAATCCAGAGCTACGAGCACCTCTAACTATCTTGAAGAAGGGCAAATATTTGTCTCCTGAACGTGCCAGGAAACGAGATAGTGCCGCAATTCTCCCATTCAGCCTTTGGACCTCCTTGATGTTCTTTGGCGTCACCATGTCTCTTAGTGCCTTGATCTTCTCTGGATTAGCCTCAATTCCTCTATGGGTTACCATAAACCCCAAAAACTTTCGAAAAGTGACTCCAAAAGCACATTTAGCAGGGTTGAGTCGCATATTATAATGTCTCAATAAGTGAAAATATTGTTTCAAGTCAGAGATATATTGGGATTTTTCAAGACTTTTTACCAGTATATCGTCTACGTACACCTCCATAGTATGTCCAATAAGACTTTTAAAAACCTTATTCATGAGACGCTGATAAGTTGCTCCAGCATTTTTGAGCCCGAAGGGCATCACCCGGTAGCAGTATAATCCTTTGTCTGTTTGAAAAGCTGTTGCTTCTTCATCAACAGGATTCATTTTTATTTGATTATAGCCAGAGTAAGCATCCATAAAGCTCAACATTTGATGTAGAGGTGGTATCAACTAACTGGTCGATGTGAGGGAGCGAAAAACTATCCTTTGGAAAAGCTTTGTTGAGATCAGTGTAATCTATACACATTCTCCAAGCTCCACTCCCCTTCCGTACCATGACAATATTTGCTAACCAAGTAGGATAGTACACCTCTCGTATGAATCCGGACTCTAAAAGTTTATCTACTTCTTGTTCAAATGCATGCTGGCGATCTGGTGCAAAGTTTTGTTTCTTCTGGATAATCGGTTTGCACGTTGGATTGACTTTGAGGGAGTGAACGATCACTTCGGGGTCAATTCCAGGCATATCTGCTGGACTCCATGCAAAAATATCCTGATTTTCTCGTAGAAATCTGTAAAGTTTTTCTTCTCATCATCTGAGAGAAGTGATCCAATTCGCACTGTCTTAGAAGGATACTCTTCAGATATAGATACAGTAGTAAGGTCTTCCACAGGGGAAGCTCTCTGAGGAATATCTTCGCTTCGTAGATCAAAGTCCTTGATGCTCAGGGTAACCGTTGGACGAGGCTTGATCTGCCTAAGATAGTAGGTTTGTGCTATTTACTGATCTTCGCATACTACACCGACTCCTGATAGGGTGTGAAATTTCAGCTTGAGGTGAGGGATGGAAGTGATGATCCCAAAAATTGACTGGAGCGGCCTCCCGAAGATAGCGTTGTAAGCCGATTCTGACTTCACTATGATGAATTGAATGGAATGTGTAGTCTGTTGAGGAAATTCTTCAAGTACTACCGGGAGATTGATTATACCTTCTGCTTGTACAGGTCAATTATCAAATCCATATAAAGGACCTGCAGCAGGTTGCAGTTTTTCTCTTGAGAGACCCATGTTGAGAAAAGTAGAGTAGAACAGGACATCTACAGAGCTTCCGTTGTCCACAAGAATTCTTTTGATATTGTAACACGGGTCACCTATGCCTGCGTTTATGACAAGCGGATCTTGATGGGGGGGTTTTTACTCCTTCCAGGTCGGAATCATCAAATGTGATGGAATGATCGATACGAGCCTTTTTTGGAGTTGGGTTTTCTTCCACAGTTAGAAAGACTTGGTCGGATAGTAAGGGGCCTCCGACGATTGTTTCAATTTCACCAACCGTTATCCGGTTATTCACTGGCTGTCTTTGTGGTTGATTCTGCCCCCCAGTGGTACGAGCTTCTTCTCGGATAGGTGGATTCCCAATAAACTGTCGAAGATAGCCCTGAAGGATGAGTCTTTCAATCTCTTCCCTAAGTTACCTACAGGATTCAGTAGTGTGGCCACGACTACGATGAAAGTGGCAGTACTGATCTTGGTTTCCTGTATTTGGCTTCAAACGATACGGCCACTTCACTTTGTCCTGATCTTGAATCGCCATCAACATATTTGCTCGAGATGTGTTGAGCGGAGTGTACTCCTTCTCCTGTTGGGGTTCTCGTCGTGGCAATGGGGGTCTAGGAGGTAGATTGCTCTTCCCTTGCTTTTTCCGTTGTGATGATGGATTATCCATCTCAGGTGCTCCCTTGCGCTTCCCAGTGGGTTACTCAAACTATTTTCTATGAGTGTTTATTGCCTCATCTGCTGATATCTGTGCTTCCACACGATG
The DNA here is from genome assembly GCA_019925795.1 of Dendrobium chrysotoxum. Taxonomy (NCBI): domain Eukaryota; kingdom Viridiplantae; phylum Streptophyta; class Magnoliopsida; order Asparagales; family Orchidaceae; genus Dendrobium; species Dendrobium chrysotoxum. The sequence goes on along the minus strand of CM034303.1, from coordinate 39,350,347 downwards.
GATCAGATCGGCATATGAATGAATAGTATCGCGCATGAGTGCCGAATAGAAGGGGCCAGGACGAAGTCCTCCAAGAAAGATCCCTCTGAGCAATTCTAGGTCTACTCCTGGGATTTGTCGAGCCTCGATAGAAAACCATTGAAAGTACTCTTTCAATGATTCTCCCTCATTTTGACGAATCCCAGAAAGGTGAGAAGAATCCTTAGCAATTCTTCGGTTAGCTACGAACTCTTCGATAAATACCTTTGCCAATTTGACAAATGTGGAGATCGTTCCGGCTGGAAGTGAATATAACCATATTTGAGCTTGTCCTTTAAGAGTGGCAGGCAAAGGAGTGCGTCTGAAGCTCGTTGAATATGCATGATGGTCCTGTAATGGTTGAGGTGCTCGTATGGGTCGGATGTCCCATCATAGGATTCGATGCTTGGCAGCTTAAAGCCAGCCGGAATAGGGTGTTGAAGAATGGCTTCCGTTAGGGGTGACGACTCCTGGAAGTCCCACTGACGAAGAGGTTTCCTTACGCCTCCTGTAGGGAACTCCTCTCAGACTATTCATCGCAGTTCGTGATATAGGGCATTGCGAGGGAGCTCAGCAACGCGAGGTATGGCTAACTCCTCAGGGAGGTCTTGAGGAAGGTGAGATTTTCGACCTGTGTGCGGAGGATGGGTAGAACTTGCTGTATCAGCCAGTTCGTTATCTTGATGTGACTGCGAACGCGTCCTGGGTGGAGGAAGAGGAACCTCGGCTTGAAGATGTTCAATTTGAACAGCTTCAACACATGGTGGATCTCGAGAGAGAAGAACCTCCTCCTGAGGTGCTAGGGTCGGTTGTCGAGTCTCTCACAAGAGTTGTAGGATCTCGTTTTAAGATTCTTCCATCTTTCGAATTCTTTCTTCTAGGGAGGGTCCTAAGGTACCTTCTCTAGGTGTATTTTGCCCCCCGGGGTGGAAAGAGGTAGATACTGGGTGTCTATGATTTATAGACTGATTTCTGGACTGGTGGGAGTTGGAGTGAGAAGCTCCAATGATACGACTACTGCGCCTATTGACCATCGTAGCAATACTTGAAGTTGTGGGATAAGTTTCCCACAGACGGTGCCAAACTGTTGCGGACTCAAATATACGCGGCGATAGAGTTTAAATTTCTGTCTCAGCGTTGTACGTATATCCAGCACACAAACAGAAGAAGGAAAGAACACCAGGATTTTTATGTGGAAAGCCCTGGAAAAGGGAAAAACCACGGGGCACGCCCAGTTGAAAAAGTTCCACCAGTGTTGTATGAAATACACGAGGCTGATTCATCCTTTAAATTCAGGATTATCAGATTACAATGAATATCGGTTACAAGGCCAAGCAGAGTTCCGACGTCACTCGGGTGTCCGGCAGGATTCTGGCGGCACTTGGAAAGAATTTCGGTGTCGCTCGGGCGTCGGGTAGAGTTTCGGCGTCGGGCAGAATTTCGATGTTGAGCATAATTCTGATGTTGCTCTGGCATCGGGCAGAGCTTCGGCGTCCCTCGGGAGCCCGGTGGTGCTCTGGCGATGCTCCGGTGGTGTTCCGGTGGAGTTCTGGCGGTGTTCCGGCGGAGTTCCGATGGTGTTCCGGCGGTGGTCAAGGAGGAGCTATTCCCTCCTAAACTTCTCTTCTCTTCTTGGCTTGGGTCCTCTCTTAAGAGAAATGAGGGGCTTTTTATAGTTTTTCTGGAGTGGCATAGCCTGTAAATAGATGAGGGATCATTGGGAAATAAGGAGTGATCCGGATGAACGGCTGATATTGAATCCCTTGATCATGAACTGTTTATTGAGCATCTTAAGGTCTTAAAGGTATCAGAATTCTACAATCTTGGGCTCGTTGGATTCGTCTCATCGAGTCGCTCGATTCGTCTATAAGCTCGCCAAAATCGAAGACCGTTTAGTAACTCAAATTGCTGTTCGATGCTTCCAACAGCGCTTCGGGTACTTGATTTGGACTCATTTGGGCTCGGATTGAGTCGAATTTGGTGTCGTTGGATTTGTATTTCCGAGACGCTCAGTTCGACTATAAGTTTATTGAAATTGGAGTTTAAATGATCTCCGAATTAATTTTTGAAGTTTTAAACTTGAGTTTTTCCTCGAGATTCGTGCCCGATCAAGATAATTTTTTGGTGATATATCAATTATGATATTATGACTTAATAGAAATTTATTTAATATTTTTCTTGTATTTATAGTAAATTTTTTGAACTCTAAACTATTTATTTACTATTATTTAATTATATGAAGACTTGATAAATTTTATTTTAGGTTTATGAAACTATAAAATTCATGAAATAATTATCTTAGATCAAGGATGACTCAAAGAATATTCTACAAATATTTTAGTTTATTTTGAATTTTTTATTTTTTTTTTCTTAAACTGTGTTTGTCATGCCTTAGGCCTCCAGAAAATCAAAACACATTTCTCACTCTCCAGCGCAACGACTCTCTGGCGACTCGCGTGCGACTCCACCGATCACTGTTCCTTTATGGTTTTTACTGTTGATTTGTGTTTTTTTTCTTTTTGTCGTGGTTTTGATTTCATTCTATAGTGGATTGGCAGCAGTTTCTCGGATTTTGGGGGGCTTCGGCCTTATGTTTTCTCTCTGATGGAGGCGGGTCTTCCCTCTGCTAATGCTTGGGGTGTTCCGCCTTCTGGATCGGTTGATTCTTCGAAAGGTTTGTTGGTTGGCGGTACTTCCGGTACCTCTTCTCGTTCTTTTTGTGATGTATTAGCGGGCTCTTCTTCGGCGAAGGATCCGACCTTGTCTTTCTCTAAATCGTTTGTTAATGGTGTCCCTGCTATTTTGATGTCTGATGATGATATTTTTAAACTAGCTTCTCCATTTTAGTTCACACTTGTTGGTAAGTTCTCTATCCGTAGACCTAACTAGATGCCATTCGAAATTCTTTTGGGAAGTTGAAGTTATCTGGCGTCTTTTCCATCAGTTTGCTTGATGCTAGGCATGTTTCGATTCAGCTCTCCAATGACCTAGATTATAGCAGAGTTTTTGCAAGGAGGTCTTACTATATTCTCAACTGTCAAATGAGGTTACTAAAATGGACTCCGTTTTTTGACGTTAAAGAAGAATCTCCGATTGTCCCGATTTGGATTTCATTCCCTAATTTACGAATGCACTTCTTTAATTCTCATGTTTTACATGCGATGGGTTCTATTTTTGGCAGATCGCTCCAAACTGATCAAGCTACCGCTGCTCGTTCGCGGCCATCGGTGGCGAGGATTTTGGTTGAAATCGATATAACTAAGAAACACTCGAAAGAGGTTTGGATAGGATCTGAAAATGCCGGTTACTTACAAAAAGTCGAATTTGAAAATATTCCTGATTTTTGTTTACACTGTAAAATTCATGGTCATGTTGTTGCTGATTGCTTTGTTGTTCATCCTCAACTTAGGAAGAATACTGTTACCGCTAAACCTATTATTGATTCTGTCACGCGTAATCTTGATACCACTAAACCTGCTATTGATCCTGTCACAGATAATTTTCATATGAATGAGGATCCCTTGATCTTCAAGGATTCGTTAATCCCTAATAAGGAACCTTTAACTGGAGGAGATGACATAAAGACTCAGTCTTTAGATTCTTCCATTAGGATTGATGAGGGAATGAATATCATTGAAAATGTTGGAGATGATAATTGTGAGGGAGCTTCTAATCACATGATTTTGTTGACTAACCGTGATAAGGAGATGGATGTGCCTCATAACAGGAATAACATACCTAATTTTCAGGATAGTCACCAAGCTAGTAAAGATCAATGTGGGAATGAATTCGCTAGCAACATAATAAAGGATCCTTTGGGGCAGGATGAAAAGATTGACGATTTGGAGGAAGGAGAAGTTGGCACTCTTGAAATTTGGATTCCTATAGAAGACACTAAGGATATGGGTAACTCTATGTCATCTCCTAAGGGGAAGGACCTTATAATTGAAGAAGGTAACAATTCATGTTCCAAAAAGAAAGGCAAGAAAATGAAACCCATCATGTCCAACACCCCTCAGGTCACTAGAGCCAACAACCAATATTTTAATGGTTAAAGCTCTCGTTGGAATATTAGGGGTGTGGGCGGTTCTCTTTCTAAGGATAGAGTGAAGAATCTTTATAGAATTCATGGTATTCAACTTCTTGCTTTAATTGAACCTTTAATTGCTGCTACTAAACTGAATGTTGTTAGATTGCATTTGGGATTTGATTTTGCTTTTGGTAATTGCTCCAATAAAATATGGCTTTTGTGGAATCGGTCTGTATCTTTAGATGTTATTTTGGATTGTCATCAAGTTATTCACACTAATATTGCTATCAATCATGTTTCTTATTTTGCATCTTTTGTTTATGCTTCTTGTTCTAGAATAGGAAGAAAGTGCCTATGGGAGCAGCTCATTAATTTTTCCAGTTCTATTAACGCTCCTTGGTTTGTGGGTGGTGACTTTAACTGCATTTCCAATGCTACTGAACATGTGGGCTATTTGCCTCCTAATTTTTATGCTATGGAGGATTTTAATGATATGATTAGAAATTGTAATCTGCATGATATTGGTTTCTCTGGAAATAGTTTCACTTGGAATAAGGGTACTATGTGGCAAAGACTAGATCGTTTTCTTTTTAATAATCACTGGATTGCTTCTTTACCCAATAGTTATGTTTCTCACTTATCTAGGACTTTATCCGATCATTCCCCTTTATTATTAAGCATTAACTCTATCATTAGCAACTCCCCTCCTCCCTTTAGATTTCAAAATATGTGGATCCTTCATGAAGATTTTGCTGCCATTGTGCGGGAAAACTGGGAGGCTCCCCTTTTTCCCAATGATAATGTGTTTGGCATGAATAGACTCTGGTTTAAACTTAAAAGGCTCAAGCAGAAACTGGCTTGGTGGAATAAATGTATTTTTAAAAATCTTTTCTCCAATATTACTAAGGCTGAGGAAGATGTGGATAATGCTGAGTTGACTTACATGAATGATCCTTCCACTGCTAATTTATCTCTGCTTAATGAGGCTAAGGCTAATTTATTCAAGCTGCAGGAACGGGAAGAAGCCTACTGGAGACAAAAGGCTTCTTCTAAATTCCTTGTGGAAGGTGACTGTAACACTTTGTACTTCCACAACATTGCTAATTATAACAAAGTGAGTAGACAAATTCATACCATTACCTCTCCGAATGGTACTGTTATTGAAGACCCTGATCTGATTTCTGCTTCGGGCACTGAGTACTTCTTTAAAGCTTTTAACTCCAATTTTTATCCTAATCTTAATGTTGATTTCTCTTATATCTCTTCTATTGTTTCTAACGAGGATAATGACATGCTTATCTCCCCCCCTTCTGAAGAGGAAATTCAGAGTAACTTAAACAACATGAACACTGACTCTATTGTTGGGCCTGATGGCTTTACCAATAAATTTTTTCAGAAAACTTAGGTTATCATTAAGGAGGATCTTGTTAATACTGTTTTGGACTTTTTCAGGGGCACTTCTATTCCTAAATTTTTTTTTGCTACTTCTATTGCTTTAATCCCTAAAGTCCCTAACATTAAATTTTGGAATGATTTTCGTCCTATTAGCCTATGTTCCTTTTTTAACAAACTTATTGCTAAAATTCTTATGGGTAAGATGGCTCTCATTCTCCCTAAAATTATTTCCTTGGAAAAATCTAGTTTTGTTAAAGGAAGATCCATTTTTGACAATGTTCTTCTTGCTCAAGAATTAGTTCATGATTTGGATAAAAAAGTGGTTGGTGGCAATATTATCTTCAAGATGGATATTTCTAAAGCTTATGACAACATTAATTGGGAATTTCTTTACGGCATCTTAAAATTATTTGGTTTTAATGCTGGTTTTATCAATTTGATTAAAAATACTATTGAGTCCTGTTATTTTTTGGTCATTATTAATGGTAAATCTCATGGCTTTTTTCGCTCCTCCCATGGTCTTAGACGGGGAGACCATCTTTCTCTTGCTCTGTTTATTATTGCTATGGAATTTCTTTCACGTGGCATTAATCAGCTGTTTAGAATGAATCCTAAACTTTACTTTAGATCGGGGGGTGGTTTTCCTTTAACCCATTTGAGTTTTGCGGATGACTTCATTATCTTTTCTAATGGCTCGATTAAATCGATGAAAAAACTCTTTAAATTTCTGAATGTTTTTCAGGAGGCTAGTGGTCTCTCCTTTAACCTTGCTAAATGTTGTTTTATTGCTGCTAAGTCTATATTTTCTACTCGTTTCCAAAGTATTGAAAGAAATTTTTGATTAACCAAGGCTCTTCCTCTAAAATATTTAGGAACCCCCCTTTATAAGGGTAAGAAACGGTCGCATTTATTCAATGATATTTTTACTAATATTCATAAGAAACTTTCCTCGTGGGCCTTTAATTTTCTTTCTTATGGTGGTAGACTTGTGTTAATTAAGCATGTTCTTTGCTCTATTCCTATATATTTGCTTCACACTGTTTGCCCGACTCTTAATGTCTGTAGTAGGTTGGAGATTTTATTTAACAAATTCCTTTGGGGTTCGAAGGAAGGCAAACGTTCTATTATTTGGGGTTCTTGGAATAACTACTCTGGGCCTATGGATGAGGGTAAATTAGGTTTCAAAACTTTTGCTGACATGACCAAAACCTACACTCATAAACTTTGGTTTAACTTTAGAGCTAAAAAAAGCTTATGGGCTAAGTTCATGGCTTCTAAGTACTGTGAGGGGAAGCATCCATTAAATAGTTTTTTTTAAAAAGGTGATTCTTCTAGTTGGAAAAGATTATGTGACATTAAGTGGGAAGCTGAGAATTTTGTTCAATGGGGGTTGGGGGCTGGTGAAATTTACTTTTGGCAAGACAAATGGCTTGGTAATTTTTCTATTGACAATCTTCTTTTTACTCGCTCTATAACTTGTTGTAAAGTTAAGAATTTTTTTCTCAATGGGACTTGGAATATTGATTACCTTTCCACTTTTTTGCCTGATTCTGTTATCAATTTGATTATTAACATTTCTTTACATTTGGAGAGTGATGATTGTATTCTGTTCAACTGTTCTAATGATGGTAGTTTTAATGCTAAACAAGTTTGGAATGCTACTAGACAAATTAGGCCGAGGAATTATCTTAATGTTGCTTTTTGGCATGCTAGTATCCCTCCTACTTATTCGTTTCTTATTTGGAGGATTTTGCATAACTACCTTCCTGTGGATTCTATTCTTGTCAAAAAAGGCCTATACATTGTTTCCAAATGTCAATGTTGCAATCATATTGAAAATATGATTCATGTGTTTTTCCAAGGCCCCATTGCTATGAAAGTCTGGATTTATTTTGACAATCTGTTCAATATTTTCTCTACTTTTAGCCTTAACTCTATAGTTGATATTTTAAATACCTGGTTCACTAATACTAAAGGGCATATTTGTAATATTATTCCTGTTCTTATCTGTTGGTATATTTGGAGTAGTAGGAATGATTTTAAATATGAGAACATTAAAATGAATGCTACTTTGATTATCTCCAAAATCAATCATAAAATTAATCAATTGTTTTGTGCTAAGCTTTTGAAAGTTGATTCTCTTAAAGGTTGCCATCAACTTGCTGCTAAGTTTGGTTTGAGCTTTGCCTCCCCTACGATTTCTTGTGATAGGATCATTTACTGGAGAAAACCTAAGTTGGGCTGTTTTAAATTGAATACTGATGGTGCTTGGAATCCTTCCAGTGCGGGGTGTGGTGGCACCATCAGAGATTCTACGGGTTCTGTGCTGATGGCTTATGTTGGTCCCTCTAATGCATCCTTTGCCATTCAAGCTGAGCTTGAAAGTTTGCTGTATGGGATTCAATTAAGTAACTCCCTTGGTATTACTAATTTATGGATTGAAGTTGATGCCTTTCTTATTATACATTATATTAGAGGCAGTTGTGCGTCCAATTCGATTAATTTTTACCGGATAAGAAATATTAAGCATCTCCTTTCTCTCATTTCTTTTAAAATTTCCCACATTTTAAGGGAGGGGAATGCTGTGGCCGATTCGTTGGCTAAACTGGGTTGCAATTTGGATAAATTCTATGAATATCATGAGCATAATCTGCCTAAAGATTCCAAAGGTCTGGTGCGATTAGATAGAATGGGGCTTCCTTATGTCCGTGGCCTCTAGCTCTTTGTTTTGTGCTCTGTTTTGTAACTTTGGTTTATTTTCTTGTTGTTTGGATCCTATTGTTTTTTTTTTTCCGTCCTTTATGCCTGTTTGCAGGTTCCTTGATATCCTTTGCTTCGTTTCTGGTTCAATTACTATTGTTTCTACTTACTCCTATGCTACCTGCGTGCTACTTCTTGGGGCATATCTTCTTTATGATGTTGATCATTGGATGCTTCATTGGGTGTGGTCCCTGGCTTATTGGCTTAATTTTACTGGCAGCAATTACATCGACATAGGGATTTCTAATATTATGGTTGTTTGCAACATTATTGATGACTTCTTTTATCTGGTTGCTGGGGCCAAGTTGTTTAGATACTCCAGTTTATTTTTTTTTAATTTTGCCTGCATGCACTATTATCATGAGGCCATTCTTACTTCTGTTGCTTGATTCATTCGATGCGGTTATTGGTTGATTATTTTAAAGATACTGGCTGCACTTATAGTTACCTGTGGACTATTAATTTCATGATTACTTGCAAAACCCTTGTTAATTTTTTGTATCAGGTTATAAGCACCAATTTACTTGGGCACTCCAGACTCAGTATCCTTTTACGTATTACTTTAATTCTCTATCAAACTATATATATTCTGGGATCGATTATTATGCAGGTTACTGGTATTGACATTTTGAAGTGTAGCAGATACATCTTCCGTACATGGAGCCGTATGATCCTTTCTCTCCATTTTTTGGGTCCTGTCTCTTACAGGCCTAGAATGTTATTAGGTTATTTTGTATTTGTTAGCATAGGGGACCACTGGCTCTTAGGTTTTATTTTGAAGTTTTTTGTAGCTCTTCTGAGCGGTAGCGAGCTGGAGGTCCTCTTTAAGGACATGTAATTTTTCCCTTATTTAACACGTAGGCCCCCACCGAGGGGTTTGCCCCCCCCCCCCCCCCCCCCCCCCCCCCGAAAAAAAAAAAAAAAGCCTTAGGCCTCCAAACGTATTATGTGTTATGATGGACTCTATGTGGGCAGACTTATATTATGTGTCCTGTCATGCCACAAAAAAAAATGTAATTCTTGGAAATTAATGAAATAGTCTATGTGATGAATGAATCTTCCTCTTATAAGAGGCTGATGTATGCGATGCTCTAATAGGTTTTATGAACAAGTGCGAACCTAGATGTAATAGCTCTGAGTTCATTGATATATTTTCTTAGATATTTGTTTGCACTTTTAACTTTCCCAAGTCTCACATATGCTTGATGCATGCTCACTATCTTGCAAATGCAAAACTTTTCTATTATGTTATATGCAACATCTAATTCAGTATGCATATTTGTTTTTTCCTTCAAACCATTTTTAAAAATTTCAAACTCCTTAACTAAACTAGAATGCTCATCTACTAATATAGTATGTATGTTCACTTTTCTAGCAAAAAAAATTGTTAAACTAATTTTGAGTCTTATCTATCAATGCATCATGATCATTTTTCTTGCAGAAATTAACTTTTTAGATCTTTATAACTAGCGTGGAACTGTTAAGAAAAAGAAAGCAATTCATCAAAAGAAAATTTGCATACGTGATTATCTTCTATATCACTAATTCTATCCTTGTCCATTAAGCATTAGTTTGTTACTTCTTCTTAAGCTTCAGTTTCTAAAGAATTAAGAGTTAACCTAAAATCTTTTTGAGATCTTTAATTGTTCTTTTTCATTTCCTTCTTTTTCTTAGTTTTCTTTTGTTTGGTTGATTCTTCGGATTTGGATAGTCTAATCTTATGTGATCTGGCTTTTTGCAATCATAACAAATACTGTTGGAAAAATTATCGAAGAAATAGTTTAAACACTTTGCATTTTTGCATTTAATTGTACGTACTCCTTATCTTCTAATTTCGAATTTGTGAATGGTATTTCAACTTTAGTGTCATTTACTCTATTGCCTCTAAATGAAAATCCATCAATAGTGAGAGAAGTTATTGCTTATTTTATTAATATTTATCGTAATTAAAAAAATGATTTATACTATGAATAGTTTTAGAGACATTTTTTATCAGTAGCTAAAAATTTTTCAATGAAAAAAATTTTGGTTGCTAAAACCTTTACAACAAGACTATTACGATGCATTAGAAAACCCAAAATTCTAAGTCACTATTCATTTTAATTAGCAATCTTTTCTTATTTTATGGACTCTATGTGGGCATACTTGTGTTATGTGTCCTTCCATGCCAAATATATATATATATATATATATATATATATATATATATATATATATATATATATATATATATATATATATATATATATATATATATAATTCTTGGAAATGAATGAAATAGTCGATGTAATGAATGAAATCTTCCTCTTAGAAAAGGATGATGTGTAACACTCCAAGATCTAAAGTGAAAATTTTTCTTTTCTCTTCTCTTTATTATCTTTCCAACTCATTCTATTTATTTATTTTTAGTTAACAATAAATAATCATTCATTTACAACCAAATTAATTTGAACTACATAGTTGATTAATTGTATTAAAAAAAATAAAAGAGCTAACTAATTACATTAAACGAAATAAATAAATAGAAAAAAATATAATTATATTTCTATAGTCAATATTCATATTATGCATGCCATCATCTAAAATATTATATAAAATAGTCATCACAAGCTACAAAAAAATATACATAAAACTAAGGAGCTGGAAAGAGAATTAAACTATCATCACACTATAGGCTTTTTACTTGAAATCATATAAAACCCAGCAAATAACCAAAACTTACTACAAAAATTAATGCAAAGCAAAAAAGAAAAAAAAATATTGTAAATCATATAAGAAACTTTATGAATTAATATATTAAAACAAACTAGTCATCTGTGTCAATTTATTAGTTCTATTACACTTCACATCTCATTCTGTCAATCATAAGTTCTAATATTGAGTTAATCTCATTCAGTCAATCAACTAGTTTCTCTATCTTATTCAATCATTCAATCTTATCATTCATTCAATCACTTTAGTTAAACAATTATCAAAATATTAATTGTATTAATATTGTTATCATATATATATATATATATATATATATATATATATATATATATATATATATATAAGTATTCTGATCATTTATTATATATTCAATCTATGGTATCTTGATCTTGCTCCTTCCCTTATGATTCACGATCAACCTCCCCATGTAACTTCTAATTAGTGAGCTCCTTATGACTCATAATCAATAAATCATGTGGATCGATCACCCCAGCTCTTTATGACTCTCCATCAATCTTCAACTCCTTATAACTCACATCAGTGATTCAGTTGATCTTGAGGACATCACGTGAGGTTATCGTATCATATATATCTTATATCAAGTAGTACATCATTTCTATCAAATTAATATCAATACAATACATCCTTTCATTACTCATAATCACATTTAAGTTATTTTAGCCCAAATCACTTTTAACCTAATTCACATTTTTGTATTACCATATCAAATCACAGTACATTACTTTTTAACTTATTTTTAATGCACATTTTTCTCTACATTTTATATAAAAATTTTTATATACATATAATTTAATCAGTTAAAATATAATGAAAGCATATCAATTTGTTTAAAAAGATCAAATCAATAACATATCAAAAGTTACACAATATAAACATATAAAATCATAAGATATTATATTTTTAAAAGATTTAGGAGAAATAAAATCCATAAAAATTAAAATCATTGTTAATAGAAATAAGAGTTTTATCACTTACAGCGAGAAGAATACTTTTTATATCAAAAGTGATGTCCAAGAGAGCTTTCTCAGTCTTCTCTCTCCCACTATTCCTCTTCACCCTTCTCTTATTCTTCCTCAGTTCCATCTTGACCAAGATGTGTATGAGAGTTAGGGAGGGAGTGAAATTTTAGGGATATTTATATTAAAATATATAAAAACTCATTTTAGTGCATGACACTGCGGAGCGATCTGACCCGGCAATGCAATGCCTCATGCATATTCAAGAGTTACTATAAACCATAGGCATTAACACCGCAGTGGTAATTTTTGGCGTCAATATGCTCTCAAGCATAATACCATGATGCTTGCAAGCATTGTGCCGTAACACTCAACTCAAAATTTTCATATATGTATTCATTTTAAACTTTTGTGTTTTTACAATCTCGGTAACTTAAAAAAATGTATCTTAGACATTTCTATATCAGTTAATCAAAGAAAGAAAGAGCATACTCAAACACTCAAACAAAACTACCACATCCAATTGGTTCAAAAATTAATATTTAAAAATCTACACCAGAAATCACATCAAAAAATGGAAAAACACATGCTGAAATCTCATTAAAATCATATTAGTCGTATCATCAGACACTTCAAAATCCCTTTCATAGATTCCAAATGTCTACTTCCTGTATGAGTACATCCCTATATATGTCCTGGCTATGGACATTCTACCATTTGGTGCCCATAATCACCTCACCTAAAACATTATCATATCACCCTATAGCAGGGTACTACATTTCTCCTCTCACACCAAATGCATTTTAGAGTAGCTTATGATCCAACAATCTTGCCAGCTCTCTTCGTACTACTTTCATATATTTTTTTATAACTCTATCCAAAATATTTTGTCAATTTATCACTCACCAATTGAGTGATCATATTAGTAAATTTTACCATGTTTTAAATATTGGTGAAAAAGGTTTAGTATCAGATATAGACTTCTTTCCTTTCGGGTCCACTTATCTAATCAAGAAATAAATCTTAGATACAAAACAAATCCTTCAAATAAAATAAAAAATATATAAAATAAATTCTTTAAACTAAAATAAATCTATAAATATCTTTAATCAATGAATAATGTAATCAGTAATATAGCTCTGATTACAAATAAATTCTTCAACTAACCACTTCTCTGATATCAATTGTAACACTCCAAAATCTAAAGTGAAAGAATTTCTTATCTTTTCTCTTTATTATCGTTTCAACTCATTCCATTTATTTTTTATTTCGGTTAATAACTAATAATCATTCATTTACAATAAGATCAATTCGACATTGAAAGCTAAGTAATTAGATTAAAAGAAATAAAATAATTGATTAATTTCATTAAAGGAAAAAAAATAAATAGTAGGAAAATTATAATTATATTTTTATAGTTAATATTTATATTCAGCATGCCATAATCTAAAACGATATATACAATAGCCATTACAGGCTATAATATAATGTGCATATAATTAGGGAGCTAAAAATAGAACAAAACTAGCATCACATAGTTGACTCCTTACTTGAAATTATGTAAAATCATATAATGAACATATAGCCCAGTAAATAACAAAAACTTACCACTAAAATACAATATAAAGTAAAAAAGGAACAATTGTGGATAAATTTAACTTCCAAAATATAAAGTGTCACATAAGATTTTCTTTAAATTTATATTTTGGGTTTCTTTAATGAAATCTATATAGATTGATATTATATCTTCCCTAAGGATAAACCAATATTTCACTATTGATTTGAGAAGCAAAACTTTTTATTCATGATTGAACACTGCATAGAGAATATTCAATTAACCCCTAAGGATAAAAAAATATTCACCTATCATTTTAATTATAAAACTAATCCAATATTTAAAGCTTAGGTCTACGTTCCAGAAATCTTTTCCCTACCTTAGAAAGAAACAAAGGTATGATTTATTTTATTCTGGGTTGTAGACTACCTATAGGGCAAGCCCCTATAGTTAATTATATCTTCTAAGAGAATACTCTTGATTAAAGTAAAGATTAAGAATTTTCAAAGATATATGGATCTAAAGAAATATTTAGGTTAACAAAATTTAATATGAAAACTTTAGATTATAAATTCTCTAGTTATCCTTAGAATTTAGATTTAAACTTTTTTGAGATTTTAAAAGAATTGAATAAAAATGTGCAAAAACTAAAGAGGTGTTTATAATCTAGACTTATACTTTCTTAGAGTGAGTTATTAGCTAACAATCCTAATGCACAATCAATTGACTTAGATGTAATGCATGATAGACTAAGCTCTATCTTAAGAAATTAAAAGATGAGACAAACTCTAAAATTTATGACTCAAGATGAGTATTTTAACTTTAAGTTTAAATGACACTAGTGAGAAGACTAACTAAGAACTTTAAATTTATCTTATTTAATTTACCTAAATAATTTTTCTAACCACCAAATTTTTTTAAAAATTTTGATAGCATAACAACCCTTAAAGAGCCTAAGTGCACCAACAAGAATTTAAAATGTATGACATCCATATTGCTGAAATAAATAAATATACATAACTTGGCAAGCAAATCACACCACCGGCCTAACCTAGGCTAGAGTTGGTTATCCTAGCAAATCATCTAAGTGTGTGTAGAAAGGCTATGTGACTTGGATAATTTTTAGGCTTTATTGATTTAAAGTTGTCTATAAATAAATGTATTTATTTAAGGTCTTTATAGGTTGATTTGAATTTAAGTTTTAATGATTTAGAAGTTTTAAAATTTTTTATGGATGATTTGATTGTGAAGTTATTTATAGGTTTTAAAAAATATAGCGTTCAACAGCTCCTAAGTACTAGAATTTGTTGATTAGTATGTCTTAGACTCAAAATTGTAATACTACCAGCCCTCTAAGACTGTGGTAGATTGATAACATGGAGTCTTCCATTTTAATTAAATATTTTCATCCTTAAAGCTTTCTTAATCTGATACACCTTTGCCTCTTGAAAGGAATCAAGAACAAGTGTATGAAAAGCTACAATGTCTATATATTATATTAATGATTTTTATTTGAATTTAATTTATTATTTACTAATTTATTTAAGTTTATATTTAAGTGTTTACATTCTGTCAAATCCATTTGTGTCATTGTCACAACAAGCAATTCCAAATTCATCGAATTATAGTCTCTTAATTATTAAAACTATCGAGTTTGCTCCTCATTTTGATTTCATCAAATTTTAGTCTCTTGACCATTAAGACTATCGAGTTCACCCCTCATTCCAAACTCATCAAAGTTTAATCTCTTGACTATTAAAACAATCGAGTTTTCCCCTCATTATGAATTCATCAAATTTTGGTCACTTGATTTTTAAAACCATAGAGTTTACCCCACATTCTAAACTTGCCAAATTTTAGTCCTTTGACTTCAGGACTACCAAACCTATTTCTCATTTAAAGATTTATCGAATCTTAGTCCTCTTGATTTCATGATAACCAACTGATAGCCTAAGTAGTACGATATATCATCAAATCCCTTTCCGGGTTTAAGTTGAAAATGATTGGACTACTCCCTGAGGTAAGTTAAAGCCCCCAAGCACTCAAGACCTGCATAAGCACCAGAGCCCATAGCATGTAGGAAAGTCTTCTTTCTGGAGAGAACGACTCTTTATCCTCTATTGAACGTCCAAGGGAAAAATAGTATGAACCTTAAAAATAATTCTACACAAGTTTGCCTACCCTTGGTAAACAATTAAGCACAAATCATTTATCCATTTACAAATAATTTACGCTACATTCAGGCAATTAGGGTGTAGGAGTAACCTGATCATTTAAACACATATAATTATACTTAATTATTTAGTAGAAACAAAACTTTTTATCATCTGGCCCTAAAATGGGATTATATGGAATCATACATCCTCTCAATAAGGTCTAGCAAAACTAATTGTCAAGGGGTTCCTCAATGGACTCGCCAACGAATTACAAGGACAAGCATGATTACCCGAGCAGCAAAGGATCATTAAATCCCCCTCCAAGTCTGAGCTGAAAGAAAAGATTGGACCACTCTCTAAGGTGAGCAAGGAGTTGAGGCACTCAAGACCTGAGCAAGTGCTAGAGCTCCAGGATGAAGGAAAGTCATCTTTCTAGCTAGATCCATCACTCAATTTCTTATCAATCCCATAGAGTAATAAAGTTTTATTAAACTCACTCTCTCTCATAGAACCAATTATTTCATCATGTCCAACAAGCGCCAAAAAGTGTAAATATTTCATAAATAACATTTGCATAAAGAGATACTAAAAGAAACAAAGGCATCAACAAGCAATCTTTATTTCATATCTCTAAGGTATTACATCCAACCTTCATTATATGCCTCACATTAAGGCATGTACATATAATCACGTGAGAATCCAATCAATTTTCCAACACCTAACTTGGTGATTGAGAAAGCAGTTCTAATAAATAGTGTTGGGATGGCTAAAAGAATGCAACCCCATTTTAACAACTTTTTAAGAGAACTCGTCCCAAGTGAACAATCTCGACAAGTAGAGTGAAAAGAATGATATCCACCATCATTTTACTACATTTATTGATGGCTCCCTCAGTATCAGTATATGTACTGGAAAATAAGAGTTTGCATTCTCTCTTATCTGCATCTAATCTTTCTCGGATGAATCTAGCAAGATTGCTCTTTCCTTACTCGCCCAAGGAGAAGACTCATCCTCCTCAATACACTTAGTGATAGAATCGGTCAAGAACAAATCTAAAAAATTATCAATTCTGGTTACCAAAGTGATCCACAAGAGAAATGAAAAGATGGAAATAGTGTGCTCTATTGCATCCACACTTAATATGCCCTTTTCCCTTTCTCTTCAAAAAAGATACTGGGTTCTGAGTCTTCCCCTTTATAAAACATGCATTTACATCTAAAGGCTAATATTAAGAAGGAAGACACATCTACTTCTTATTCCATGCCTCTAATGTCACAACAAGAAATGCCACTAGACAGACTAACTCATCATCACACTAACCATCAAAAAATAAACTCACTTTGAAAATATTGAGATGATTATCTTCAAAAGAAGCATCAACACACCAATTCAAAAATTCTATAAGCACACTCCCTTATTTATAGGAAAAAAGACACAAAGTGTTATGGCGGACCACCATAAATGGAAACTATTATTCAACGAATCTAGAAAATCTTGAAAAGATGCATCCGCATAAATACACTGCGTGCCACCTGAGGTAAACCACTGCATCTTCCAAAATTTTCATTATCTTATATGGATAGGACAAACACCATTCTGCTAAGATCTCAGTCATAGCAGTACAATGAATAAATGCCTCAAGCCTTTTGGTCGACTCCCCCCTTTAGGATGAGCTCTGCATTAAGTAGCATGTAAGTCCCTCACAAGAGGTAAGTCTTACGTGCTCCAACACTAGGTGACTACAAAAATAATGCTACTTTTTATAACAAATGCCTCAGCCACTTTTGGCCAACTCCCCCCTTTACAATAAGCTTCGTAATGAGTAGCACATGAGTCTCTAACTAGTGACAAGTCTTATGTGCCTCTAAACTATAGGAGAATACAAGCATTATGCCACTATGGGACATGCCTCCACTTTTACGACAAGCTTCGTAAAAGTAGTGCAGGACTCCTCCCTATAGTAGGCAAGGCCAATTGCATGAGACAGTGGAACATAATCCCCCTCACAGATAATTCCTTCTCCTTTAAACATGACAAGATCTGTAATAAAGTAAAATGGATTCCCCTAGTCAATGGGACCTAAGGGTCACTTTCTCAAATAGTTAAAATTTGGCACTAAACAACTTTTGACACAAATTCCTTAACGTAATTAGTGACCTCATCAAGATAACTTTCACTTAGCATGTTTTCAAGCTCTTCACCACTAACGCCATGGGGACTTCATTTAATTTTGTAGTCAAGGCATCAATAATTGCCTCAACCTATTTCTTTGCCCCGACGATCGCATCATAATTAACAACATTTGCATCTATCGGATCTTTGGCCTCCATGATCTACGTAGCCTCAGCCTTGACCAACTCAAACTCAAATATGTGTCATTCCTGTATCTGGACCATCTCGCGCTCTTGCCGATTCACTTTCATCTGCATGTCCCATAGTGTCCAATTATAAGGCTTGCTTCGTCGCGACTTTTAAGCACCTAATCTTGGTGTCCAACCCTAAGAAATGATGGCTCAAGCAATAACCCTTATGTAACACTTCTACTAGCAAGTTTATGGATGAACAAGCCAGGTTGCACAGATACAACTCCAAGATATACCATTCCAACCAGAGATTGTGGATGATGTAACCATTATAAAAAAACTATCTCAAATCGAGCGCAGTGCCCTGATTCTCACCCACAGATTCTCCCTTCTAATATAATAATGTGCGCTCATCAAATGGAGATTAACCTCTAGAACCCCTAGAGGTTTTAGTGTCCTCAACCAGCTCTTTCCTAAGAGCCATAAAAATAGTTTTATCCTCTCTTATGGATTGATCTATAAACACCTCCTCTCTGGAGGGTTCTGCAACATCATTACATATAAAAGGTGAGGCAGGATTGTTCTACCCCTTAGGTCATCGACACTTTTGAACTCTAACCATCTTTGCAACCATCTTCTTCATCGAATGGACTTCATGACGATTTCCCTCTGTAGGCAAAGATATTCCTCTCTCTCTATGCCTCGTAGATGTTATTGTCACATCAGCCAATAACACTATGCCTATTGAAAATGTGTAACCCATAATATTTTCTTACAAAATACAAAAAAAGATTAGAATACGATAGACGAATTATTACATAAGGATAAAATGAGTTGCTCATCATAGAAAGTCTTAAAGACATTTAGATAAGCCAGATGGTGCATAACCACCAACAACTCATTCTTTATTGACACCACTAGCTCCCTCTCCTCTACAGAGAGCTCATGAAGTGCCAATTCCTTCCTTTATAATGGAATCAAAGAAGTAGGCACTCTTCACTCAGGAAGACTCATGACCATAACAAATTTCACATTTCAGTCCTGCACCTTGTTTGACAAACTGACTGCTATGCCCGCCCTATGCAAGAACTAGATAAAACATTCTTGAGATGCCTGCACCGTGAAGGCATTCCTAAATAAGTTCACTGACTATGGCAAGACGTGTTCCCATAACTAAGAAGAAAAACATAGCAGTGTTGTGATAGAGGTTGGTAGCCATTAGGCGATAATCACCCCATAGAAATTCAAAACTTCTTCCACCTCCATGCCAAGGGAAACCTTATCCCCAATGCTAGATGGTCAATTAGAATGACAAGCTCCCCATCCAATGGTGAGTTGATTCGCTCATCATATACCATCGCTCTAATAAAAAAACCTTCATGCAAAAAGCAGTAGACCTTAAAAACATAATCAGCACACTCGCTAGTCAGACAAGTCTTAGGAAAATTCTTCTCGTGAAGGAATTTGTTTGCACTTTTGCATAATCCTTAAGGATCAAAATAAAAAAAACACTGGAGTGACAAAGTAGACAATTGCCCTCAGGGTCTTGCAGCTTCTATTTATAGTTGAGAATCTAATGCACGAGATTCCAAAAAACCTCAAATCAAAACTAATACAGGAAGATCTCACTCTTATTTATCATCATTATGAGATCTGGGTAATCACAACACACCTGTTCCTAGCAGTCACTGTAGCTACTCTTAGAATTTGTGGCACGACCACCTATCAATTCTATTTGTCAAAATAGTCTCTAATTTTTCTCAGTAACTAAGAACTTTATTCAAACATGGATCGACAATCCAAGCTCGCAAATAAATGTTGATACAAAAAAGGAAAAATAAATCAGTTGATTTAGTGACCACATTGGGCATGCACTAGTATGGGATCCTTTTCCATACTCAGTGCTAATCCATGCATCTAATCAAGGTACACCGTGATGTACTGAGCACAATGGTAACATTTCTAGCAGTCCCCTCAATAATAGTGACTGTCCTCTCGGCAACCTCTCCGGTAGTCACCTTAGAAACAGTGACAGTGCTCTTAGTGACCATCTCCTACTTAGGAATACTTGGCTCCTACCAAGGAGCTCCACTCGCACTCTCTTGTGCACTCCCACAAAGAAAAGGATGATTATCTTCATCCTTTGAACCTTTAAAACCTTCGGCAATACCTCTCGTTATGAGAATAATAAGAGTCATCGCCTCCTCCATCCTCACCACATGACAGAAGGCCAATCATCTTCAACAAAAATTGACTCTATGTCATCAACTTGCTTTCTCTTCAATAGAGAACTAGCTGTTAGATCGGCTAAATCCATAGATACTCATTCTTCTTCCCCAATAACAAGCTGATTCAGTATAACCCCATCTATATATGTAGCTTCCATACCAAAGAATGCCTGTGTTTTCTTGTAAGTAGTTCTTCGAGAAGCTTTACGAACTGAAGGATCCATCTAGCCAAAAGTAAGCAAGGCTTATAATTGGAATGTAATGGAAAACTTGCATCTGAACCAAAGTTGGTACTTATAGAGAGAAACTAGACCATGAGATCGTTCTGTCTCCAAGGAATGATGAACCTCAAAATTCGTAGAAGATTCGAGGCAGTAAATTATTTTTTACTCATACTCTATTTTCTTGTTTTTCATTAATCTAACCTTTTTGATATCTGATGTTCAAAGGGTCGCACCTATCAATATCTGTGTAGGTACCCATTTTTAGGTGTCTTGTAGGTTACGATTAAGTATAGCGATAAGAGGATACACTCCTCTCTTAGAACAGTCTGTTCAAAGGACTCACTCAAGAGCTCGAAGGAGCATAACATTGGAGCACGATGGACTTAAACAAGTCACACACTCCAGGCAATCGTTGTCCCCCCAAGGGGCGAAGCCAAACATTTTTATTGGTGGGAGCACAATTTGATGATTTTTAAATTACTCTTAATAGATTTTGGGTGATTTTCTTACTTTCAATTTATTAGTTCATATTGAAGTAATAGTTTTATCTTTAAAAATGTTAATATTTATTTTTAATAATTTATTAAATTCTATATTTTATTAGTTGTGTTAGACACAAATTTATAATTAATTTATTTCACTTTAAATATTTAAGCATTAATTTTATTAAAAAATTATAACATTTACATTATATATATATATATATATATATATTAGTGATACAAACGGAGGTAGGGATTATATTGGATTTAAATATAGTGTAACTTGTAGATTAGCGGATGGACCTTGTAGTCTAATGGATACACGAGCTCTTAGAAACTCAGAGATATGAGTTTGAATACATGGGAAACCTTTTTATTTTAAATTGTTAAGCATTGTGGGCCTTTATTCCTCTATTTCTGTTAATGGGCCAATGGAATTTCTTTTAATGGGTCAGTGGGGGACTGAAATTTTACATGGTTGTGCTGGGGGCTTTTATTCCTCTATATTTTCTATTAATGGGCCAGTCGGGGCCCATGCCTTTAGGGTGCCGACTATAGATATGCTCCTACTTCCCCCGATGAAAGGCGACCACAGAAGTTTCTCTCTCAATCACATAAATCTTTATCTATCTGAGCTTGAGCCAAGTCTCCCATAAGCAATACATTAAGGAGCCATCAACATGCATTGCCCCTCTCAAATTTTCCTCCTGACACACACCTGAAGACCACACTCAGACATAACTTAGCCTCTTTATCTCAACGAGGTGATCCAGATCTACCTGTCATCTCTCACCCACAACAGTTAGATGTCACTTGCCCCCTCAGATCTCAGCAAGGCGACTACTGATTATAATTTAATCTTATCTGACTCACCTTCTTCAACCGCCGACTAGCTCGACACCAACAAGTTATTGCTACAGGTCGATGGGACAACTGTGCATTAGGACATAACTCCTAAATCCATCCAAACCCTATAAAAGGGTGATGACGAGAAGGAAAGGAAGACTCAGAGGAACATATGCCAAGATACAGAGGGAGGAAAAAAGGAAGAAAAAAGAAAAGGTTCTGTAACCTCTGAAGAGATCCAAAGAAGAAAGAGATTCTCAGAGCATTGTATTATGTTTCTCACAGGACTTAAGCTTTATAGCATGCATAGAGCTCTTATTTTAATCATTCTTATTTTTCTGGCTTAGATAATAAAAGATTTTATCTAAATCTATATTCTTCTTAAATTCACCTCCTCTTCTTTAGTTTTCTTATATTCATATTTCATTACATTCTTCCTACGGCTCTCAGCCTTGTAGGTAGCATAAAGTAGGGCCCGACATTATCCACCAAACAAAATGGAATTCAACATTTGTGATTTTTGATATTCCAAATCTCTACCAGGTTGAAAACTTGGTCACACATGAATTCTATGTAGGAGTCCAAGGGGATTGTTTGGAAATCATAAGTAAATTTTGGTGGGTTTGGCTGCTATGGCATAGCAATGAACTCAAAATTTTTTTTTTGTTGATATTCAGTTTAAAGACTTTTTTTAGTAAATAATTCTAATGATCACTATTTTTTTACTAATAGTGAAATAATTAATTCTTAAGAATAAAAACTTAATAATGTAATAACATATCATAACAATAAAATTAAAAAATAGGTATAATCGTCCGTTTAACGGGCAACTTACTAATCCTGTCAACATACTTTCGACGAAAAAATAAATTTTTAAAATACTGTAACAAGTCGCCCATTTAACTGGCAACTTGCTACAGTAATACAATTATTTTTCAAATAAAACATAAGTTTAAAGTTTCTCTTAAAAACATAAAAACAGACTATTTTTTAAAAAAATTAAATTAATTTTAGTATCTCAAATTTTAATTTTGACTGCTTTGTTACTTTTTAATTATAACTTTTTTAAAATTAGTATTTAATTTTTTATTAAATATTTAAGAAATCTAATATTTAAAAAAAATTACTACTGAAAAATTTCTTCATAATATTGTTATTATTAATTGACTAATAAATTCTTTTAATTAAAAATAGTTATAATTAAAAAAAGAAACAAAACAGTCAAAATAAAAGAAAGAGAAAATTAAAATTAATCTAATTAAAAAAAACGTAATCTGTTTTTAAGTTTTTAAAGAAAAAGCTAATTTAAATTTATGTTTTCTTCAAAAAAAAAATAGAAATTTGATTTAAAATAAATAAAAAACTAATAGTGCACTATGGAGAATCTGAGTGCTGAAATATAAAATTATACTTTAAAATCCTCCAATTTAGCCAAAAAATGATGCTATATACCTAAGCATAAGAATTCTTTGTAAATGAAAAAATGTTTTCAAATAATTATATCAAGATTTTTTTTTTTAAGAATATTTAGGTCAATTAAAGCAGATTAATACACACAACACATACACAAGACTTAAACCCAAAATTTCTTAATTGATAGCCTATTCTCCTAACCAACAGATCAAAATGAGTTATGTTATATCGAGAATCTGAGTGCTGAAATATCAATTCATTACCAGAATGGAACACACACACGAACTTCAAACAAGAACCTGGTTTTACACAATCATAAAAGTTGAAAGAAAATTACAACCTCTTGCATCCCTACCAGAGCACCACCCTTATTGTATACGAAATAGGAATATATGTTCAAATTAAATTAAATAGGAAAAGCCCTGGAAACACGGGGATACACAACATGAACAGGATGCGCCATGATGCGTCGTCCCTTCATGCGCCTGAATATATAGACCATCGCACCCACCGGCCACTCCACAACCCCCGCCGCAGCGCATGCTAGAATTCCTACCGTAGGCCCTAGCACCTTGCGCCTCCTCATTCCACCGGTATGCTTGTTAGTCACATGTCGTTGCACCATTTTGCTCCTGCGTAAATTTCGTATCACCATTTTGCTCCTGCGTAAATTTCGTATCACGTCCAAGCACTTTCACAGCGTATCAGCTTAGTAGAATGTTTGAGAAGGAAGAAGTCTGAATGATTTGGCGAATTGGAAGGCTCAAATATTTAAAGGTGTTGTTTGTGTGCTGCGTGGTGCTTTCAGGCTTGAAGCTGAGGCCACGGCGACATGTGTAAGTTTGATAGGTACACGTGTATTTATCATAAATTTTTAGGATCTGCATGTGTATGATTAATCACACGTGTCATATTTTTTGACTTGATTTTTTAAATATTATTATTGAGAAATAGCAACTCCATACCTTTTTGAAATGTACGGTCTATTTTAATATAATTATAATTTTATTATAAATTTAATTTTACACACAAAAAATAAAGAATATATATATATATATATATATATATATATATATATATCATATAAATTCCATTAAAGCATATACATGAAAAGGGATATTTTCGGATTTATAAAAGAAATTTTTTGATATAACTTTGTTCTATTCAGTTTAATTTTCATTATGATATTATGACTTAATAGAAATTTATTTAATATTTTTCTTGTATTTTTAGTAAATTTTTTGAATTCTAAACTATTTATTTATTATTATTTAAATAATATGAAGGCTTGATAAATTTTATTTTAGGTTTATGGAACCCTAAAATTCATGAAATAATTATCTGAGATATAGGATGACTCCAAGAACATTTCATAAATATTTTGGTTTATTTTGAAATTTTATTTTTTTAATTATTTTTAAATTATGCTCGTTATGCATTAGGCCTCCAAATGTATTATGTGTTATGATGGACTTTATGTGGGCAAACTTATATTATATCCTATCATGCCACAACAAAATAATAATAATAATAATTCTTAGAAATTAATGAAATAGTCTATGTCATGAATGAATCATCCTCTTATAGGAGGATGATGTATGTGATGCCCTAATAGGTTTTATGAACAAGTGCGGACCTAGATGTAATAGCTCTGAGTTCATTGATATCTTTTCTTAGATATTGGTTTGCACTTTTAACTTTCCCAAGTCTCACATATGCTTGATGCATGCTCACTATCTTGCAAATGCAAAACTTTTCTATTATGTTATATGCAACATCTAATTCAGTATGCATATTTGTTTTTTCCTTGAAACCTTTTTTAAAAATTTCAAACTCCTTAACTAAACTAGAATGCTCATCTACTAATGTAGTATGTATGTTCACTTTTCAAGCAAAAAAAAATTGTTAAACTAATTTTGAGTCTTATCTATCAATGCATCATGCTCATTTTTCTTGCAGAAATTAACTTTTTAGATCTTTATAACTAGCGTGGAACTGTTAAGAAAAAGAAAGCAATTCGTCAAAAGAAAATTTGCATACGTGATTATCTTCTATATCACTAATCCTATCCTTGTCCAACAAGCATTAGTTTGTTACTTCTTCTTAAGCTTCAGTTTCTAATGAATTAAGTAAGAGTTAGCCTAAAATCTTTTTGAGATCTTTAATTGTTCTTTTTCATTTCCTTCTTTTTCTTAGTTTTCTCTAATTTGGTTGATTCTTCGGATTTGGATAGTCTAATCTTATGTGATCTAGCATTTTGCAATCATAACAAATACTATGTTGGAAAAATTATCGAAGAAATAGTTTAAACACTTTGCATTTAACTGTACATACTCCTTATCTTCTAATTTCAAATTTGTGAATGGTTTTTCAACTTTAGTGTCATTTACTCTATTGCCTCTAAATGAAAATCCATCAATAGTGAGAGAAGTTATTGCTTGTTTTAGTAATATTTACTGTAATTAAAAAAAATGATTTATACTATGAATAGTTTTAGAGACATTTTTTATCAGTAGCTAAAAATTTTTCAATGAAAAAAATTTTGGTTGCTAAAACCTTTACAACAAGACTATTACGATGCATTAGAAAACCCAAAATTCTAAGTCACTATTCATTTTAATTAGCAATCTTTTCTTATTTTATGAACTCTATGTGGGCATACTTGTGTTATGTGTCCTTCCATGCCAAATATATATAACACAAGTATATGTGTCCTTCTATGCCATATTATGTGTCCTTCCATGCCAAATATATATATATATATATATATATATATATATATATATATATATATATATATATATATAATTCCTGGAAATGAATGAAATAGTCGATGTAATGAATGAAATCTTCCTCTTATAAAAGGATGATGTGTAACACTCCAAGATCTAAAGTGAAAATTTTTCTTTTCTCTTCTCTTTATTATCTTTCCAACTCATTCTATTTATTTATTTATTTAGTTAACAATAAATAATCATTCATTTACAACCAAATTAATTTGAACTTCATAGTTGATTAATTGTATTAAAAAAATAAAAGAGCTAACTAATTACATTAAATGAAATAAATAAATAGCAAAAAAATATAATTATATTTCTATAGTCAATATTCATGTTATGCATGCCATCATCTAAAATAATATATAAAATAGTCATCACAAGCTACAAAAAAATATACATAAAACTAAGGAGCTGGAAAGAGAATTAAACTATCATCACACTATAGGCTCCTTACTTGAAATCATATAAAACCCAACAAATAACCAAAACTTACCACAAAAATTAATGCAAAACAAAAAAGAAAAAAATATATTGTAAATCATATAAGAAATTTTATGAATTAATATGTTAAAACAAACTAGTCATCCGTGTCATTTTATTAGTTCTATTACACTTCACATCTCATTCTGTCAATCATAAGTTCTAATATTGAGTTAATCTCATTCAGTCAATCAACTAGTTTGTCTATCTTTATTATTTAATTTATCTTATTCAATCATTCAATCTTAACATTCATTCAATCACTTTAGTCAAACAATTATCAATAAATTAATTGTATTAATATTGTTATCACACACACACACACACACACACACACACACACACACACATATATATATAAGTATTCTTATCATATATTCAAATTATGATATCTTGATCTTGCTCCTTCCCTTATGATTCACGATCAACCTCCCCTTGTAACTTCTAATTAGTGAGCTCCTTATGACTCATAATCAATAAATCATGTGGATCGATCACCCCAGCTCCATATGACTCTCCATCAATCTTCAACTCCTTATAACTCCCATCAGTGATTCAATTGATCTTTAGGACATCACGTGAGGTTATCGTATCATATATATCTTATATCAAATAGTACATCATTTCTATCAGATTAATATCAGTATAGTACAACCTTTCATTCACTACAGGAAAATCTCCCATTACCGGCGGAATTTCTGGCGGAACAATTTCCGGCGGATTTTCTGGCGGATTTTCGATGGATTATTTAGAAATATTTCCGACAAGTTTTTAAGCAGATTTTCCGGCGGCTTTTACGACGGAGTTTCCGACGGAATCCAAAAAAATTTGAAAATATAACTTATTCTGATTATTAATTAAAATAATAAACTTAAATGATTTAGTTTTAATTATAATATTCTGTAAGTTTTACTATAAATACAAAAATATATCTATTTTAACACATTTGCATAGATGGTATAGTGGTCGGAACACTGGCTCGCAGGCGGGTGCGCGGGGGGAGGTCCTGTGTTCGAATCTCAGCTCAGACAGGCGCTCGGGCGGGTCGCGCTAGAGCAGGCTGGGCGCGGTTGCGGGAGCGGGCTGGGCATCCTGGGCGGCGGGTCGCGGGAGTGGGCTGGGCATCCTGGGCGGCGGGTCGCGGGAGCGGGCTGGGCGTGGTTGCGAGCGCTGGTTGCGGGAGGGGCGGGGCTGAGGTTTGATAATTTTTTTTTAAAACCTATTTTTTATTTCCGGCGGATCTGTTCCACCGGAAAAACATTCCGGCGGAAAAATTCCGCCGGAAAAAAATTTCTGACGAATTTTTTTCGACGGAAAAATTTTCCGACGCTCGATTTACCGTCGAAGAAACTTTCGTCGGAAATCCGCCGGAAAATTTTGAAATCCGCCGGAAACTTCAGAATTTTTCGCCAGAAATTCTGCCGGAAATTTGCAACTTTCCTGTAGTGATTACTCATAATCACATTTAAGTTATTTTAGCCCAAATCACTTTTAACCTAATTCACATTTTTGTATTACCATATCAAATCACAGTACATTACTTTTTAACTCATTTTTAATGCACATTTTTCTATGCATTTTATATAAAAATTTTTATATACATATAATCTAATCAGTTAAAATATAATAAAATCATATCAATTTGTTTAAAAAGATCAAATCAATAACATATCAAAAGTTACACAATAAAAATATATAAAATCATAAGATATTTTATTTTTAAAAGATTTAGGAGAAATAAAATCCATAAAAATTAAAATTAGTGTTAATAGAAATAAGAGTTTTATCACTTACAACGAGAAGAATACTTTTTATATCAAAAGTGATAGTAAAGTCCAAGAGAGCTTTCTCAGTCTTTTCTCCCACTATTCCTCTTCACCCTTCTCTTATTCTTCCTCAGTTCCATCTTGACCAAGATGTGTATGAGAGTGAGGGAGGGAGTGAAATTATAGGGATATTTATATTAAAATATATAAAAACTCATTTTAGTGCATGACACTGCGAAGCGATCTGACCTGGCACTGCAATGCCTCACGCGTATTCAAGAGTTACTATAAACCATAGGCATTAGCACCGTAGTGGCAATTTTTGGCGTCAATATGCTCTCAAGCATAATACCATGATGCTTGCAAGCATTGTGCCGTAACACTCAACTCAAAATTTTCATATATGTATTCATTTTAAACTTTTGTGTTTTTACAATCTTGCTAACTTAAAAAAATGTATCTTAGACATTTCTATATCAGTTAATTTAAGAGAGAAAGAGCATACTCAAACACTCAAACAAAACTACCACATCCAATTGGTTCAAAAATTAATATTTAAAAAGCTACACCATAAATCACATAAAAAAACGGAAAAACACATGCTTAAATCTCATTAAAAATCTTAACTTATATAAAATAACATAAAATCATATTAGCCCTATCATCAGGCACTTCAAAAGCCCTTTCATAGATTCCAAATGTCTACTTCCTGTATGAGTACATTCCTATATATGTCCGGGCTATGGACATTCTACCATTTGGTGCCCATAATCACCTCACCTAAAACATTATCATATCACCATATAGCAGGGTACTACATTTCTCCTCTCACACCAAATGCAACAATCTTGCCAGCTCTCTTCTTACTACTTTCATATATTTTTTTATAACTCTATCCAAAATATTTTGTCAATTTATCACTCACCATTTGAGTGATCATATTAGTAAATTTTACCATGTTTTTAAATATCGGTGAAAAAGGTTTAGTATCAGATTCAGACTTCTTTTTTTTCGGGTCCCCTTGTCTAATCAAGAGATAAATCTTAGATACAAAACAAATCTTTCAAATAAAATAAAAAATATATAAAATAAATTCTTTGAATAATGCAATCAGTAATATAGCTCTGATTACGAATAAATTCTTCAACTAATCACTTCTCTGATATCAATTGTAACACCCCAAAATTTAAAGTGAAAGAATTTCTTATCTTTTCTCTTTATTATCGTTTCAACTCATTCAATTTATTTTTTATTTCGGTTAATAACTAATAATCATTCATTTACAATCAGATCAATTTGACATTAAAAGCTAAGTAATTAGATTAAAAAAAATAAAATAATTGATTAATTTCATTAAAGGAAAACAATAAATAATAGGAAAATTATAATTATATTTTTAGACTTAATATTTATATTCAACATGCCATAATCTAAAACGATATGTACAATAGCCATTATAGGCTATAATATAATATGCGTAAAACTAGGGAGCTAAAAATAGAACAAAACTAGCATCACACAGTTGACTCCTTACTTGAAATTATGTAAAATCATATAATGAACATATAGCCCAGTAAATAACCAAAACTTACCACTAAAATACAATATAAAGTAAAAAAGGAACAATTGTGGATAAATTTAATGTCCAAAATATAAAGTGTCACATAAGATTTTCTTTAAATTTATATTTTGGGTTTCTTTAATCAAATATATATAGATTGATATTATATCATCCCTAAGGATAGACCAATATTTCACTATCAATTTGAGAAGCAAAACTTTTCATTCATGATTGAACACTGCATAGAGAATATTCAATTAACCCCAAAGGATAAAAAAATATTCATCTATCATTTTAATTATGAAACTAATCCAATATTTAAAGCTTAGGTCTACATTCCAGAAATCTTTTCCCTACCTTAGAAAGAAACAAAGGTATGATTTATTTTATTCTGGGTTGTAGACTCCCTATAGGGCAAGCCCCTACAGTTAATTATATCTTCTAAGAGAATACTCTCGATTAAAGTAAAGATTAAGAATTTTCAAAGATATATGGATCTAAAGAAATATTTAGGTTAACAAAATTTAATATGAAAACTTTAGATTATAAATTCTCTAGTTATCTTTAGAATTTAGATTTAAACTTTTTTGAGATTTTAAAAGAATTGAATAAAAATGTGCAAAAACTAAATAGGTGTTTATAATCTAGACTTATACTTTCTTAGAGTGAGTTATTAGCTAACAATCCTAATGCACAATCAATTGACTTAGATGTAATGCATGATAGACTAAGCTCTATCTTAAGAAATTAAAAGATGAGAAAAACTCTAAAATTTATGACTCAAGATGAGTATTTTAACTTTAAGTTTAAATGACACTAGTGAGAAGACTAACTAAGAACTTTAAATTTATCATATTTAATTTACCTAAATAATTTTTCTAACCACCAAATTTTTTTAAAAATTTTGATAGCATAACAACCCTTAAAGAGCCTAAGTGCACCACCAAGAATTTAAAATGTATGGCATCCAGATTGCTGAAATAAATAAATATACATGACTTGGCAAGCAAATCACACCACCAGCCTAACCTAGGCTAGAGTTAGTTTTCCTAGCAAACCATTCTAAGTGTGTGTAAAAAGGCTGTGTGACTTGGATAATTTTTAGGCTTTATTGATTTAAAGTTGTCTATAAATAAATGTATTTATTTAAGGTCTTTATAGGTTGATTTGAATTTAAGTTTTAATAATTTAGAAGTTTTAAATTTTTTTATGGATGATTTGATTGTGAAGTTATTTATAGGTTTTAAAAAATATAGCGTTCAACAGCTCCTAAGTACTAGAATTTGTTGATTAGTATGTCTTAGACTCAAAATTGTAATAATACCAGCCCTCTAAGACTGTGGTAGATTGATAACATGGAGTCTTTCATTTTAATTAAATATTTTCATCCTTAAAGCTTTCTTAATCTGATACACCTTTGCCTCTTGAAAGGAATCAAGAACAACTGTATGAAAAGCTACAATGTCTATATATTTTATTAATGATTTTTATTTGAATTTAATTTATTACTTACTAATTTATTTAAGTTTATATTTAAGTGTTTACATTCTGTCAAATCCATTTGTGTCATTGTCACAACAAGCAATTCCAAATTCATCGAATTATAGTCTCTTAATTATTAAAACTATCTAGTTTGCTCCTCATTTTAATTTCATCAAATTTTAGTCTCGTGACCATTAAGACTATTGAGTTCACCCCTCATTCCAAACTCATCAAAGTTTAATCTCTTGACTATTAAAACTATCGAGTTTGCCCCTCATTATGAATTCATCAAATTTTGGTCACTTGATTTTTAAAACAATAGAGTTTACCCCACATTCTAAACTCGCCAAATTTTAGTCCTTTAACTTCAGGACTACCAAACCTATTTCTCATTTAAAGATTTATCGAATCTTAGTCCTCTTGATTTCACGATAACCAGCTAATAGCCTGAGTAGCATGATATATCATCAAATCCCCCTCCGGGTTTAAGTTGAAAATGATTGGACTACTCCCTGAGGTAAGTTAAAGCCCCAAGCACTCAAGACCTGCATGAGCACCAGAGCCCATAGCATGAAGGAAAGTCTTCTTTCTGGAAAGAACGACTCTTTATCCTCTATTGAACGTCTAAGGGAAAAATAGTACGAACCTTAAAAATAATTCTACACAAGTTTTCCTACCCTTGGTAAACAATTAAGCACAAATCATTTATCCATTTACAAATAATTT
The DNA here is from genome assembly GCA_019925795.1 of Dendrobium chrysotoxum. Taxonomy (NCBI): domain Eukaryota; kingdom Viridiplantae; phylum Streptophyta; class Magnoliopsida; order Asparagales; family Orchidaceae; genus Dendrobium; species Dendrobium chrysotoxum. The sequence continues at coordinate 39,318,453 of CM034303.1, read as the reverse complement.
ACGCTGCATTCAGGCAATTAGGGTGCAGGAGTAACCAGATCATTTAAACACATATAATTATAGTTAATTATTTTGTAGAAACAAAACTTTTTATCATCTGGCCCTAAAATGGAATTATATGGAATCATACATCCTCTCAATAAGGTCTAGCAAAACTAATTGTCAATGGGTTCCTCAATGGACTCGCCAACGAATTACAAGGACAAGCATGATTACCCGAGCAACAAAGGATCATCAAATCCCCCTCCGAGTCTGAGCTGAAAGAAAAGATTGGACCACTCTCTAAGGTGAGCCAAGGACTAGAGGCACTCAAGACCTGAGCAAGCGCTAGAGCTCCAGGGTGAAGGAAAGTCATCTTTCTAGCTAGATCCATCACTCAATTTCTTATCAATCCCATAGAGTAATAAAGTTTTATTAAACTCACTCTCTCTCATAGAACCAATTATCTGATCATGTCCAACAAGGGCCACCAAAAAGTGTAAATATTTCATAAATAACATTTGCATAAAGAGATACTAAAAGAAACAAAGGTATCAACAAGCAATCTTTATTTCATATCTCTAAGGTATTACATCTAACCTTCATTATATGCCTCACATTAAGGCATGTACATATAATCACGTGAGAATCCAATCAATTTTCCAACACCTAACATGGTGATCGAGAAAGCAGTTCTAATAAATAGTGTTGGGATGGCTAAAAGAATGCAACCCCATTTTAACAACTTTTTAAGAGAACTCATCCCAAGTGAACAATCTCGACAAGTAGAGTGAAAAGAATGATATCCACCATCATTTTACTACACTTATTGATGGCTCCCTCAGTATCAGTATATGTACTGGAAAATAAGAGTTTACATTCCCTCTTATCTGCATCTAATCTTTCTCGGACAAATCTAGCAAGATTGCTCTTTCCTTACTCGCCCAAGGAGAAGACTCATCCTCCTCTATACACTCAGTGATAGAATCGGTCGAGAACAAATCTAAAAAATTATGAATTCTAGTTACCAAAGTGATCCACAAGAGAAATGAAAAGATGGAAATAGTGTGCTCTATTGCATCCACACTTAATCTGCCCTTTTCCCCTTCTCTTCAAAAAAGGTACTGGGTTCTGAGTCTTCCCCTTTATAAAACATGCATTTACATCTAAAGGCTAATATTAAGAAGGAAGACACATCTACTTTTTATTCCATGCCTCTAATGTCACAACAAGAAATGCCACTGGATAGACTAACTCATCATCACACTAACCATCAAAAAATAAACTCACTTTGAAAATATTGAGATGATTATCTGCACAAGAAGCATCAACACACCAATTCAAAAATTCTATAAGCACACTCCCCTATTTATAGGCAGAATGACACAAAGTGTTATGGCAGACCACCATAAATGGAAACTATTATTCAACGAATCTAGAAAATTTTGAAAAGATGCATCAGCATAAATACACTGCGTGCCACCTGAGGTAAACCACTGCATCTTCCAAAATTTTCATTATCTTATATGGATAGGACAAACACCATTATGCTAAGATCTCAGTCATATCAGTCATAGCAGAACAACGAATAAATGCCTCAAGCCTTTTGGTCGACTCTCCCCTTTGGGATGAGCTCTACATTAAGTAGCATGTAAGTCCCTCACAAGAGGTAAGTCTTACGTGCTCCAACACTAGGTGACTACAAAAATAATGCAAATTTTTATAACAAATGCCTCAGCCACTTTTGGCCAACTCCGCCCTTTACGATAAGCTCCGTATTGAGTAGCACATGAGTCTCTAACTGGTGACAAGTCTTACGTGCCTCTGAACTATAGGAGAATACAAGCATTATGCCACTATGGGACATGCCTCCACTTTTACGACAAGCTTCGTAAAAGTAGTGCACGACTCCTCCCTATAGTAGGCAAGGCCAATCACATGAGACAGTGGAACATAATCCCCCTGGCAGATAATTCCTTCTCCTTTAAACATGACAAACTCTGTAATAAAGTAAAATGGATTCCCCCAATCAATGGGACCTATGGGTCACTTTCTCAAATAGTTAAAATTTGGCACCAAACAACTTTTGACACTAATACCTTAACGTAATTAGTAACCTCACAAGATAACTTTCACTTAGCATGTTTTCAAGCTCTTCACCACTAACGCCACGGGGACTTCATTTAATTTTGTAGTCAAGGCATCAATAATTGCCTCAACCTATTTCTTTGCCCCGACGATCACATCATAATTAACAACATTTGAATCTATCAGATCTTTGGCCTCAATGATCTACGTAGCCTCAGCCTTGACCAACTCAAACTCAAATCTGTGTCGTTCATGTATCTGGACCATCTCGTGCTCTTGCCAATTCACTTTCATCTGCATGTCCCATAATGTCCAATTATAAGGCTTGCTTCGTCGCCACTTCTAAGCACCTAATCTTTGTGTCCAACCCTAAGAAATGATGGCTCAAGCAATAAGCTTTCTATAACACTTCTGCTAGCAAGTTTATGGATGAACAAGCTAGGTTGCACAGATACAACTCCAAGATATTCCTTTCCAACAAGAGATTGTGAATGATGTAAACATTATAAAAAAACTATCTCAAATTGAGCTCAGTGCCCTGATTCTCACCCACAGATTCTCCCTTCTAATATAATAATGGGAGCTCATCAAATGGAGATTAACCTCTAGAACCCCTAGAGGTTTTAGTGTCCTCAACCAGCTCTTTCCTAAGAGCCGTAAAAATAGTTATATCCTCCCTTATGGATGGGTCTATAAACACCTCCTTTTGGAGGGTTCTGCAACATCATTCCACATAAAAGGTGAAGCAGGATTGTTCTGCCCCTTAGGTCATCGACACTTTTGAACTCTAACCATCTTTGCATCCATCTTCTTTATCGAATGGACTTCATGATGATTTCCCTCTGTAGCCAAAGATAGTCCTCTCTCTCTATGCCTCATAGATGTTGTTGTCACATCAGCCAATAACACTATGCCTATTGAAAATGTGTAACCCATAATATTTTCTTACAAAGTACAAGAAAAGATTAGAATACGATAGATGAATTATTACATAAGGATAAAATGAGTTGCTCATCATAGAAATTCTTAAAGGCATTTAGATAAACCAGATGGTGCATAACCACCAACAACTAATTCTTTATTGAAACCACTAGCTCCCTCTCCTCTATAGAGAGCTCATGAAGTGCCAATTCCTTCTTTTATAATGGGATCAAAGAAGTAGGCACTCTTCACTCAGGAAGACTCATGACCATAACAAATTTCACTTTTCAGTCCTGCACCTTGTTTCACAAGCCGACTGCTATGCCCGCCCTATGCGAGAACTAGATAAAACATTCTTGAGATGCCTGCGCCGTGAAGGCATTCCTAAATAAGTTCACTGACTATGGCAAGACGTGTTCCCATAACTAAGAAGAAAAACATATCAGTGCTATGATAGAGGTTGGTAGCCATTGGGCGATAATCACCCCATAGAAATTCAAAACTTCTTCCACCTCCATGCCAAGGGAAACCTTAGCCCCAATGCTAGATGGTCAACTAGAATGACAAGCTCCCCATCCAATGGTGAGTTGATTCGTTCATCATATACCACCGCTCTAATAAAAAAACCTTCATGCAAAAAGCAGTAGACCTTAAAAACATAATCAGCATACTCTCTAGTCAGACGAGTCTTAGGAAAATTCTTCTCGTGAAGGAATTTGTTTGCACTTTTGCATAATCCTTAAGGATCAAAATAAAAAAAACACTGGAGTGACAAAGTAGACATTTTCCCTTAGGGTCTTGTAGCTTCTATTTATAGTTAAGAATCTAATGCACGAGATTCCAAAAAACCTCAAATCAAAATTAATACGGGAAGATCTCACTCTTATCTATCATCATTATGAGATCTGGGTAATTACAACACACTTGTTCCTAGCAGTCACTGTAGCTACTCTCAGAATTTGTGGCACGGCCACCTATCAATTCTATTAGTCAAAATAGTCTCTCATTTTTTCTCAGTAACTAAGAGCTTTATTCAAACATGGATCGACAATCCAGGCTCGCAAATAAATATTGATACAAAAAAGGAAAAATAAATCAGTTGATTTAGTGACCACATTGGGCATGCACTAGTACGGGATCCTTTGCCATACTCAGTGCTAATCCATGCATCTAATCAAGGTACACCGTGATGTACTGAGCACAATGGTAACATTTGTAGCAGTCCCTTCAATAATAGTGACTATCCTCTCGGCAACCTCTCCTGTAGTCCCCTTAGAAACAGTGACAGTGCTCTCAACGACCATCTCCTACTTAGGAATACTTGGCTCCTACCAAGGAGCTCCACTCGCACTCTCTTGTGCACTCCTACAAAGAAAAGGATGATTATCTTCATCCTTTGAACCTTTAAAACCTTCGGCAATACCTCTCGTTATGAGAATAATAAGAGTCATCGCCTCCTCCATCCTCACCACATGACAGATGACCAATCATCTTCAACAAAAATTGACTCTATGTCATCAACTTGCTTTCTCTTCAATAGAGAACTAGCTGTCAGATCGGCCAAATCCATAGATACTCATTCTTCTTCCCCAATAACAAGCTGATTCAGTATAACCCCATCTATATATGTATCTTCCATACCAAAGAATGCCTGTGTTTTCTTGTAAGTAGTTCTTCGGGAAGCTTTACGAACTGAAGGATCCATCAAGCCAAAAGTAAGCAAGGCTTATAATTGGAATGTAATGGAAAACTTGCATCTGAACAAAAGTTGGTACTTATAGAGAAACTAGACCATGAGATCATTCTGTCTCCAAGGAATGATGAACCTCAAAATTCATAGAAGATTCGAGGCAGTAAATTATTTTTTACTCATACTCTATTTTCTAGTTTTTCATTAATCTGACCTTTTTGATATATGATGTTCAAAGGGTCGCACCTATCAATATTTGTGTAGGTACCCATTCGTAGGTGTCTTGTAGGTTACGATTGAGTAGAGCAATAAGAGGATACACTCCTCTCTTGGAACAGTTTGTTCAAAGGACTCACTCAAGAGCTCGAAGGAGCTTAACATTGGAGCACGATGGACTTAAACAAGTCACACACTCCAAGCAATCGTTGTCCCCCCAAGGGGCGAGCCAAAAAAATTTATTGGTGGGAGCACAATTTGATGATTTTTAAATTACTCTTAATAGATTTTGGGTGATTTTTTTACTTTCAATTTATTAGTTCATATTGAAGTAATACTTTTATCTTTAAAAAATATTAATATTTATTTTTAATAATTTATTAAATTCTATATTTTATTAGTTGTGTTAGACACAAATTTATAATTAATTTATTTCACTTTAAATATTTAAGCATTAATTTTATTAAAAAATTATAACATTTACATTATATATATATATATATATATTAGTGATACAAACGGAGGTAGGGATTATATTGGATTTAAATATAGTGTAACTTGTAGATTAGCGGATGGACCTTGTAATCCAATGGATACACGAGCTCTTAGAAACTCAGAGCTATGAGTTCGAATCCATGGGAAACCTTTTTATTTTAAATTGTTAAGCTTTGTGTGCCTTTATTCCTCTATTTCTGTTAATGGGCCAATGGAATTTCTTTTAATGGGTCAGTGGGTGACTGAAATTTTACATGGTTGTGCTGGGAGCTTTTATTCCTCTATATTTTCTGTTAATGGGCCAGTGGGGGCCCATGCCCCTAGGGCGCCGACTATAGATATGCCCCTACTCCCCCCGGTGAAAGGCGGCCACCGAAGTTTATCTCTCAATCACATAAATCTTTATCTATCTGAGCTTGAGCCAAGTCTCCCATAAGCAATACATTAAGGAGCCATCAACACGCATTGTCCTTCTCAAATTTCCCCCCTGACTCACACCTAAAGACCACACTCAGACATAACTTAGCCTCTTTATCTCAACGAGGTGATCCAGATCTACCTGTCAACTCTCACCCACAACAGTTAGATGGCACTTACCCCCTCAGATCTCAGCAAGGCGACTACTGATTATAATTTGATCTTATCTGACTCACCTTCTTCAACCGTCGACTAGGTCGACACCAACAAGTTATTGCTACAGGTCGATGGGACAACTGTGCATTAGGATATAACTCCTAAATCCATCCAAACCCTATAAAAGGGTGATGAGGAGAAGGAAAGGAAGACTCGGAGGAACATATGCCAAGATACAGAGGGAGGAAAAAAGGAGGAAAATAGAAAAGGTTCTGTAACCTCTGAAGAGATCCAAAGAAGAAAGAGATTCTCAGAGCATTGTATTATGTTTCTCACAGGACTTAAGCTTTATAGCATAGAGCTCTTATTTTAATCATTCTTATTTTTCTGGCTTAGATAATAAAAGATTTTATCCAAATCTATATTCTTCTTAAATTCACCTCCTCTCTTCTTTAATTTTCTTATATTCATATTTCATTACATTCTTCCTACGGCTCTCAGCCTTGTAGGTAGCATAAAGTAGGGCCCGACATTATCCACCAAACAAAATGGAATTCAACATTTGTGATTTTTGATATTCCAAATCTCTACCGGGTTTAAAACTTGGTCACACATGAATTCTATGTAGGAGTCCAAGGGGACTGTTTGGAAATCATAAGTAAATTTTGGTGGGTTTGGCTGCTATGATACAGCAATGAACTCAAAAAAAAATTTTTTGTTGATATTCAGTTTAAAGACTTTTTTTAGTAAATAATTCCAATGATCACTATTTTTTTACTAATAATGCAATAATTAATTCTTAAGAATAAAAACTTAATAATGTAATAACATATCATAAAAATTAAATTAAAAAATAGGCATAATCGTCCGTTTAACGGGCGACTTACTAGTCCTGTCAACATACTTTCGACGAAAAAATAAAATTTTAAAATACTGTAATAAGTCGTCCATTTAACTGACAACTTGCTACAGTATACAATTATTTTTTCAAATAAAACGTAAGTTTAAAGTTTCTCTTAAAAACATAAAAATAGACTATTTAAAAAAAAAAAATTAATTTTAGTCCCTCAAATTTTAATTTTGACTGCTTTTTTACTTTTTTAATTATAACTTTTTAAAATTAGTATTTAATTTTTTATTAAATATTTAATAAATCTAATATTTTAAAAAAATTACTACTGAAAATTTTCTTCATAATATTTTTATTTTTAATTGACTAATAAATTCTTTTAATTACAAATAAAAAAAATAGTTATAATTAAAAAAAGAAACAAAAGTCAAAATAAAAAGAAAGAGAAAATTAAAATTAATCTAATTAAAAAAAACGTAATCTGCCCTTTTCCCTTTCTCTTTCAAAAAGATACAGGGTCCTTAGTCTTCCCCTTTGTAAAACATTCATTTACTCCTAACGACTAATATTAAGAAGGAAGACCCATCTCCTTTTTCCTCCATGCCTCTAATGCCACAATAAAAAATGCCTATTTGGAAATCATAAGTAAATAAATTTTGGTGGCTTGGATGCTATAACACAACAATGAACTCAAATTTTTTTTTTTTGGTTGCTATTCAGTTTAAAGACTTTTTTTAAGTAAATAATTCTACTGATCACTAATTTTTTCTATCAAAGTGGAGTAAAGGTCATCTCAATCTCAATTTAACTTTGTTACCCTCCTACAAAACTACCTAAGAATGTTTCAACCATCAAATCAATACAAATAATATGAGGTTAAAGTTCTACGACAACTCTTAATTTAAACTTGAGTAAGGACAAATGATATCTTAAAATTGATTGAGGATAAATAATAGAAGTGGACTTATGTCTGTTTTGGACATATATAGATTTTTATAAAGATAATTGTAAAAATATTGAAGAAAAAGTAAATTTTTTTTAAAATTGTTATAAAGTTGCTTCTTAGCACAAACAATTATTAAAAATAATGACAATTTGAAAACCAAAGTAGCAAGAAAGCTATTTCAAACTGACAACCTTATTCTCCTCGAAAATTGCTCTTTTAAATTCTCATCCTCCACTTGTGTATTGCTTGGAATCTCTCAAACTTTCTGACGAATTATATCACAAAAGAACAATATATGTTGAGGGCTAGAATATATGCGGTGATAGAGTTAGAATTTTTCATCGCAGCATTGTACGGACAGCCAGCACATAAACAGGGAATTCAAAAAACAAGGTTTTTTATATGGAAAATCCTAAAAAATGGGAAAAATCACAGGCCCACGCCTAGTTGAAATGATTCTACTAGAATTTGAATAAATTACAAATAACTGGTTTGTCTTTGAAATTGAGGAGGATCGGATTATAACAATCAACTGTCGGGTTGAAATCAAGTGACGAGCAAAGATTAGACGGAAATTTGGCAATGTTGGGTGGTTGGGAGGAAATCCGGCATTAGTTGGCGGCCGGGCAGAAGTCTGGCGTCAGTCGGTGGCCAAGCAGAAGTTCAATGTCAGTCAGTAGACGGGTGGAAATCCGACGTTAGTTGGCGACCGGGCAAAAGTACGACGACGGTCGTTGGTTCGACGGTGGTCGAGGAGTATGGTAGCAAAAGTATTATAGTTTCTCTCACTTCCTTCTCTTCCTTATTTGGGTCCATTTCCATGAGGAATGAGAGATCTACTTATAGTTTTCTAAGAGTGGTATTGCAAGTAAATAGAAAGAAGATCAAGGGTATGTTGAAAATGGTTTGAATGGACGGCCGATATTGATCCCCTTGATCATGGACCGTTTACAGGACATTTGAATGTCTTAATGATATCAAAATTCGGTGATCTTTGGCTCATTGTATTTATCCCGTCGAGCTGCTCGATTTTACTATAAGCATGTCACGTTTGCAAATCATTTGGTCATCCAACTTATGGTTTGAACTTTTCAAAGGCGCTTTGGGTCTTCGATTTGGACCCATTTGGGCTCGGATTGAGTCGAATTTAGTCTCGTTGGGTTCGTATTTTCTAAACGTTCAGTTGGACTGTAAGTTTGCTGAACTTAGAGTTCAGATGGTCTCAGATTTAATTTTGGAAGCTTTCAATTTGAATTTGCATCGAGATTCGTGCCTGATCAACATATATTTTGATGGTATATATATACATATATATAAACTCAGGTACATCTCCTAATATATTTATGGCAAATTATTAAAATAGTTATGCTTAAAATTTTAATAATGTAATTACGTATCATAAAAATTAAATTTAAAAATAGTCATAATCATGGGAAACTTACTAATCATCTCAATATACTTTCGAAGAAAAATAAATTTTTAAAATAATGTAGCAAGTCGCTCATTGAACTGACAACTTGCTACGGTATAGTATTATTTTTTTATTATTTATTTTTTAAATCAAATTTATGTTTTTCAAATAAAACATAAATTTCTTTTTGGGACATTAGGCCAATTAAGGCAGACTCCCACACAATCGCATACAAAAGACTCAAACCCAAACCTCTTAGTTGGTAGCCTATGCTCCCAACCAATAGACAAAAATGAATTGTGTTATATCGAGAATCTGAGTGCTGAAATATAACCCAATCTAACTTCAAAGGCTTCAAATTTAACTTTAAATATTTTTTTGGGACATTTTAGGTCAATTAAGGCAAACTCACACACACAACGCATATATAAAGACTTGAACCCAAGACCTCTTAGTTGGAAGCCTAAGCTCTCAACCAAGAGACCAAGATGAGCTATATTAAATTTAAATATCAATTCATTCCCAGAAAAAAAACACACACACGAACTTCAAACAAGAACCTGGTTTTACACAACCATAAAAGTTGAAAGAAAATTACAACCACTTGCATCCCTGCCAGAGCACCACCAGTACTATATACGAAATATGAATACATGTTCAAATTAAATTAAATAGGAAAAGCCCTGGAAACACGGGGATACACAACATGAACAGGATGCGCCATGATGCGTCGTCCCTTCATGCGCCTGAATATATAAACCATCGCACCCACCGGCCACTCCACAACCCCTGCCGCAGCGCATGCTAGGATTCCCACCGCAGGCCCTAACACCTTGCGCCTCCTCATTCCGCCGGTATGCTTATTATTCACATGTCGGTGCACCATTTTGCTCCTGCGTAAATTTCGTATCGCGTCCAAACGCCTTCGCAGGGTATCAGCTTAGTAGAAAGATTGAGAATGAACAAATCTGAATGATGTGGCGAATTGAAAGGCTCAAATATTTGAAGGTGCTGTGTGTGTGCTGCGTGGTGCGTTCAGGCTTGAAGTTGAGCCCACGGCGACATGTGTAAGTTTGATAGGTACACGTGTATTTATCTTAAATTTTTAGGGTCTGCATTTGTATGATTAATCACACGTGTCATATTTTTTGACTTGATTTTTTAAATATTATAATTGAGAAATAGCAACTCCATCCTTTATGTAATGTAGGGGTGTCAATATTGGACCCGACCCGAAAACCCGATCCGAACCCGACCCGAAAATTTCGGGTTTGGGTTGAACCGAACCCGAAACGGGTCGGGTTCGGGTTCAACAATTCGACTCGTTTAAAAAATCGGGTCGGGTTCGAGTTGACCCATTGATCTGAAATTGACCCGAAAATGATCCGTTTTTGACCCGAAAACCCATTTTTGACCCGTCAACCCAAGATTGACCCGTTTCTGACCCGAAAAGTGGAGATTGACCCGTTTCTGACCCGAAAAAATAGCATTTTTCTTATTGGAACCGGGTCATTCGGGTCGGGTTGACCCGGACCAGAAGCGGGTCGGGTTCGGGTCATGAAAACCGACCCGTTTGCAAAAACGGGTTGGGTTCCGGTTGACCCGAATAGTGCCGGGTCAGTTTCGGGTTTGACCCGAACCCGACCCGTGACCTGAAATTGACACCCCTAATGTAATGCACGGTCTGTTTTAATATAATTATAATTTTATAATAAATTTAATTTTACACACAAAAAATAAAGGATATATATATATATATATATATATATATATATATATATATATATATATATATATATATATAAGATAAAATATTATATATTTATATATTTAATATCGGAATCATATAAATTCCATTAAAGCATATACATGAAAAGGGATATTTTCGGATTTATAAAAGAAAATTTTTGATATAACTTTGTTCTATTCAGTTTAATTTTCATTATGATATTATGACTTAATAGAAATTTATTTAATATTTTTCTTGTATTTTTAGTAAATTTTTCGAATTCTAAACTATGTATTTATTATTATTTAAATAATATGAAGGCTTGATAAATTTTATTTTAGGTTTATGGAACCCTAAAATTCATGAAATAATTATCTGAGATATAGAATGACTCCAAGAACATTTCATAAATATTTTGGTTTATTTTGAAATTTATTTTTTTAATTATTTTTAAATTATGCTCGTTATGCATTAGGCCTCCAAACGTATTATGTGTTATGATGGACTTTATGTGGGCAAACTTATATTATATCCTATCATGCCACAACAAAATAATAATAATAATAATTCTTAGAAATTAATGAAATAGTCTATGTCATGAATGAATCATCCTCTTATAGGAGGATGATGTATGTGATGCCCTAATTGGTTTTATGAACAAGTGCGGACCTAGATGTAATAGCTCTGAGTTCATTGATATCTTTTCTTAGATATTGGTTTGCACTTTTAACTTTCCCAAGTCTCACATATGCTTGATGCATGCTCACTAACTTGCAAATGCAAAACTTTTCTATTATGTTATATGCAACATCTAATTCAGTATGCATATTTGTTTTTTCCTTCAAACCATTTTTAAAAATTTCAAACTCCTTAACTAAACTAGAATGCTCATCTACTAATGTAGTATGTATGTTCACTTTTCAAGCAAAATAAAATTGTTAAACTAATTTTGAGTCTTATCTATCAATGCATCATGCTCATTTTTCTTGCAGAAATTAACTTTTTAGATCTTTATAACTAGCATGGAACTGTTAAGAAAACGAAAGCAATTCGTCAAAAGAAAATTTGCATATGTGATTATCTTCTATATCACTAATCCTATCCTTGTCCAGCAAGCATTAGTTTGTTACTTCTTCTTAAGCTTCAGTTTCTAATGAATTAAGTAAGAGTTTGCCTAAAATCTTTTTGAGATCTTTAATTGTTCTTTTTCATTTCCTTCTTTTTCTTAGTTTTCTCTAGTTTGGTTGATTCTTCGGATTTGGATAGTCTAATCTTATGTGATCTGGCATTTTGCAATCATAACAAATACTATGTTGGAAAAATCATCGAAGAAATAATTTAAACACTTTGCATTTAACTGTACGTACTTCTTATCTTCTAATTTCAAATTTTTGAATGGTATTTCAACTTTAGTGTCATTTACTTTGTTGCCTCTAAATGAAAATCCATCAATAGTGAGAGAAGTTATTGCTTATTTTCGTAATATTTACCGTAATTAAAAAAATAATTTATACCATGAATAGTTTTAGAGATATTTTTTATCAGTAGCTAAAAATTTTTCAATGAAAAAAATTTTGGTTGCTAAAACCTTTACAACAAGACTATTACGATGCATTAGAAAACCCAATCTAAGTCACTATTCATTTTAATTAGCAATCTATTCTTATTTTATGGACTCTATGTGGGCATACTTGTGTTATTTGTCCTTCAATGCCAAATATATATATATATATATATATATATATAATTCCTGGAAATGAATTAATATATTGTAAATTATATAAGAAATTTTATGAATTAATATATTAAAACAAACTAGTCATCCGTGTCAATTTATTAGTTCTATTACACTTCACATCTCATTCTGTCAATCATAAGTTCTAATATTGAGTTAATCTCATTCAGTCAATCAACTAGTTTGTCTATCTTTATTATTTAATCTATCTTATTCAATCATTCAATCTTATCATTCATTCAATCACTTTAGTCAAACAATTATCAATAAATTAATTGTATTAATACTGTTATCATATATATACATATATACTGATATTAATACTGTTATCATATATATATATATATATATATATATATATATATATATATATATATATATATATATATATATATATATAAGTATTCTTATCATATATTGAAATTATGGTATCTTGATCTTGCTCCTTATGATTCACGATCAACCTCTCCTTGTAACTTCTAATCAGTGAGCTCCTTATGACTCTCCATCAATCTTCAATTCCTTATAACTCCAATCAGTGATTCAGTTGATCTTGAGGACATCACATGAGGTTATCGTATTATATATATCTTATTTCAAGTAGTACATCATTTCTATCAGATTAATATCAGTACAGTACATCCTTTCATTACTCATAATCACATTTAAGTTATTTTAGCCCAAATCACTTTTAACCTAATTCAAAATTTTGTATTACCATATCAAATCACAGTACATTACTTTTTAACTCATTTTTAATGCACATTTTTCTCTGCATTTTATATAAAAATTTTATATACATATAATTTAATCAGTTAAAATATAATAAAATCATATCAATTTGTTTAAAAAGATCAAATCAATAACATATCAAAAGTTATACAATAAAAATATATAAAATCATAAGATATTATATTTTTAAAAGATTTAGGAGAAATAAAATCCATAAAAATTAAAATCATTATTAATAGAAATAAGAGTTTTATCACTTACAACGAGAAGAATACTTTTTATATCAAAAGTAATAGTAAAGTTCAAGAGAGCTTTCTCAGTCTTCTCTCTCCCACTATTCCTCTTCACCCTTCTCTTATTCTTCCTCAGTTCCATCTTGACTAAGATGTGTATGAGAGTGAGGGAGGGAGTAAAATTATAGGGATATTTATATTAAAATATAAAAAAACTTATTTTAGTGCATGGCACTGCGGAGCGATCTGACCCGGCACTACAATGCCTCACGTGTATTCAAGAGTTACTATAAACCATAGGCATTAACATCGCAGTGGAAATTTTTGGCGTTAATATGCTCTCAAGCATAATACCATGATGCTTGCAAGCATTGTGCCGTAACACTCAACTCAAAATTTTCATATATGCATTCATTTTAAACTTTTGTGTTTTTACAATCTCGCTAACTTAAAAAAAAAAATGTATAGTAGACATTTCTATATCAGTTAATCTAAGAGAGAAAGAGCATACTCAAACACTCAAACAAAACTACCACATCCAATTGGTTCAAAAATTAATATTTAAAAATCTACACCAGAAATCACATCAAAAAAAGGAAAAACACATGCTTAAATCTCATTAAAAAACTTAACTTATATAAAATAACATAAAATCATATTAGTCGTATCATCAAGCACTTCAAAAGCCATTTCATAGATTCCAAATGTCTACTTCCTGTATGAGTACATCCCTATATATGTCCGGGCTAAGGACATTCTACCATTTGGTGCCCATAATCACCTCACCTAAAACATTATCATATCACCTTATAGCAGGGTACTACATTTCTCCTCTCACACCAAATGCATTTTAGAGTGGCTTATGATCCAACAATCTTGCCAGCTCTCTTCTTACTACTTTCATATATTATTTTATAACTCTATCCAAAATATTTTGTTAATTTATCACTCACCATTTGAGTGACCATATTAGTAAATTTTACCATGTTTTTAAATATTGGTGAAAAAGGTTTAGTATCAGATTCAGACTTCTTTCCTTTCGGGTCCACTTGTTTAAGAGAAATAAATCTTAGATACAAAACAAATCCTTCAAATAATATAAAAAATATATAAAATAAATTCTTTGAATAATGCAATCAGTAATATAGCTCTGATTACAAATAAATTCTTCAACTAACCACTTATCTGATATCAATTGTAACACCCTAAAATCTAAAGTGAAAGAATTTCTTATCTTTTCTCTCTATTATCATTTCAACTCATTCAATTTATTTTTTATTTCGATTAATAACTAATAATCATTCATTTACAATCAGATCAATTTGCCATTAAAAGCTAAGTAATTAGATTAAAAGAAATAAAATAATTGATTAATTTCATTAAAGGAAAAAATAAATAGTAGGAAAATTATAATTATATTTTTATAGTTAATATTTATATTCAGCATGCCATAATCTAAAACGATATGTACAATAGCCATTATAGGCTATAATATAATATGCGTAAAACTAGGGAGCTAAAAATAGAACAAAACTAGCATCACACAGTTGACTCCTTAATTGAAATTATGTAAAATTATATAATGAACATATAACCCAGTAAATAACCAAAACTTACCACTAAAATACAATATAAAGTAAAAAAGGAACAATTGTGGATGAATTTAACGTCCAAAATATAAAGTGTCACATAAGATTTAAATTTATATTTTGGGTTTCTTTAATCAAATCTATATAGATTGATATTATATCATCCCTAAGGATAGACCAATATTTCACTATCGATTTGAGAAGCAAAACTTTTCATTCATGATTGAACACTGCATAGAGAATATTCAATTAACCCCAAAGGATAAATTTTTTTTTAGGGGAAACCCCTCGGTGGGGGCCTACGTGTTAATATAAGAAAAAGATTACAAGTCCTTAAAGAGGCATCAAGCTCACTACCACTCCTAACGAGCAACAATCAGATACAAAATTAAAAAAGAAAAATCTAAGAGCATGATGCCTCTACTAAGCAAAAGAACATTAACCCCTAGATACATTCTATGGTGCATAAGGAGAGGCACCCAAAAAATAGAAGAGCACCAAAAATCAGCAATCAACAAAAACCGCATCTCCAGTGCAAGGTCACTATACGAACCTGCAAGGTTAACAATCTGCAGAAATAGATATTGGCCAAAATAGACAGAACAATAATAAGGGTATGGGCTAACATACCTCAGCCCACAGCAATTATGTAAAAAAGTTCTAACAAGGCTAGTCCAGGTACAAAGAGAAATAGAGCAAAGAGGAAAGTAGACCCAACAGGTAGACATAGTCAGGCACGGAGAACATATAGAATCAGAGATAATAGCAAAGTCCAAACCCAACCAATTAAACAACCAATCAAAACAACCGAGATCCCAACACCTCAAATGGTCATAATTAACCAGCAACACACTAAAGATATTATAAGGGCTACAACAAAACAAACAAAAAAACCTTAGGAATGAATGACCAACCAACATAACATAAGGATTAACCTGATGCATCTTAGTCAAGCCAAACAACCACCCAACAGAGAAAAAAATAGAGACAAATCTAACCATCCAGTTAAGAAAAATCAGCACATACTCCAGCTTATAAACCACGCCAACAACAAGATCCATGAAATAACCCACAGGCAAACCAAACGAGAAGGCACAGGTAAGTACCAAGGTAGAACATCCAAAATGAAACAGAAACAACAGAAAAAAAGCAGATGGCCCACAAAACCAGACCAACAAATAGACAATCAAAACAGAGAGCACACAAAAGACCCAAAAAACACTGAGGTCCAGCAAGACCATAATGTAGAACAAACAACCAATAAAGAGGTAAAAGTGAATAAAAAGAATTAGTGAACCACATAAGGAACCCCAATTTCATCCAGGTAAAGTAATCCACGAAGATGGGCCGGCACTGAAGATCCAACAACATCAGTGAAACAGGTAAGTTGACACCCCAAAGAGCAAGCCAATCAGCACATTCATTACCTTCATTACAAATTTTCTGAAAAGAGTAAATAAGATAAGCCAGTAGCTTATTAAGACCATGAATCTGATAAAACAAAATAGAGCTACACACAGTGTCCCCACCGTCTAAAATAATCCTATAATCAAATCCAGTATTGACCTCAATAACCAAATTAATGAGGTTGAGGGAGATACAAAACTGAATACCATAATGAATGCTAGTAATAATAGCATAAGGAATATTAGCAGGAAGACTAGGCCCCATAAATGCAAGAATGAGATGACCATTACTGTCCCTGATAGTCCCACTACAGCCCCCGTTACTAGCATAACAGATCTCACCGATATTTAACTTAACATAATCCTTAGGAGGCTTAGTCCAGTAAACATGACAGGTGGACGGAGCACCGCTGTCAGTAAGGCCAAGCTCAAAACCAACAAAGAGACAATTTTTAAAATTCTTATAGGAGAGTAATTTAACAGCAATCAGGGAAGAAATCTTGTCTTTAATTCTCTGGATCACATTAACATGATTCATTTTCTCATTATTGAAACGTGAATTATTTCTTTCCAACCAGAGAAACCAAAGAATGAAACAGGGAATAATATTCCGGATATGTCCTCTACTTTTAATAAACCAAGCATTAAGCAAGGACTTAAGAGAAAGCTTACTATTAAAATAATTTAATCGAAAAAGGTCATCAAAGTAAATCCAGGTACGGGCAGCCACCGTGCCAGAAATAAAAACATGGTGCATACTCTCCAGATGCCAACAACAATGGCATTTAGAAACCAGATAAAAGCCTTTTTTGATGAGGTTATCATCAGTGGGTAAATAACTATGGAGGGCTCTCCAAACAAAGATAGAAATAGTAGAGGGAATGCTCTTGTGCCAAATACACTTAAAAATAGTATCACTATTAATTTTAGCACGTAAGGAATGCCAGGCATCCTTTAAGTGAAAAACACCATCAGTAGAAAAGTCACATAAGATAATATCCTTAGAATCGGTGTTAATGGGCAATTTCAGAATACTTTGAAAGATAGTATGAGGAATAACATTCGAGAGCTTATCAACATCCCACAAATTATTACTAAAGAAATGATTGACATTGACTGAATCTGTAGAGGAGGTATTGAGGATAGAGTCAATAGATTCCTTACCCAGCCAGCGATCTTGCCAAAAGTGAATATTCCCATCACCAAGACCCCAAGAAATAAAGGGCTCCACCTCCCATTTAAACTTACAAAGCCTTTTCCACATTTTGGAATCACCTTGTTTAGCAACACAAATAGTCGGATAATTGTGAGCACAATACTTAGAACGCATAAAATTAGCCCAAAGATTATTATTAGAGCAAAGATTAAACCAGAGTTTAAAAGTAAAAGCCTTAGAGAGGTCATAAAAATTCTTACACCCAAGACCACCTTCATCCAAAACACCACAGCATATCTCCCAATTAGCCCAAAGAATTTTAGAGCTATAAGATATGCCTTTCTAAAAAAAATTATTAATCAATTTATTGAGTCTATCACACACAGCTTGCGTAGGGACAAAAGTATGAAAGCTATAAAAAGGTAAAGCAGAAAGAACACTTTTAATCAGAGTGATTCTACCACCAAAACTAAGATAGTTCGAATCCCAAGTTAAAAGTTTTTTGTTAACCGAAGAAATAAGATCATCAAACAGGAATGATTTTCTCCTTCCCTTAAAGAGAGGAACACCAAGATATTTTATAGGCAAATCAGCTTAAGTAAAACCAGTGATATTTTTAATGGTCAAAAGACGATCATTAGAAATTTTCTTAGAAGCAATGAAACAACTTTTTTTTTTATTAAAGATAATACCACTCACCATCTCAAACATAGACATGAAATCCATAAGTTTCTGAATTTGATTACTAGAAGCATTAGAAAACACAATAAAATTATCAGCGAAATATAAATGAGATATAGGAAGACCACCCCTAGTTCTAAAGTAAAGACCAGTATTACTTTCAAACAACTTGGTTATACCTCTGGAAAGATAATCAGCAGCTATAATGAAAAAAGCAGGAGAAATAGGATCTCCTTGTCTAAGACCATGAGAAATTTTGAAAAAACCATTAGTCGATCCATTAATAATAATAGACATATACACATTCTCAATACAATTCTTAATCAGATTAATAAAGGTAGGGCCAATACCAAAAAAATCTAATATAAGATATAAAAAATTCCAATTTAAAGGCTTTAGCCATATCAAGCTTTAATATAGAGTTACCTCCTCTCACCTTCACATCCAAGTCATTACATAATTCCTGAGCCAACAAAATGTTATTCGTGATAACCCTGCCTTTCAAAAAACTCATATGATTAGAAGATATAATTTTAGGGAGAATAGAAGCAAGATGATTCGTAAGGATTTTAGAGATCAGCTTATTAAAAAAGGTACAAAGATTAATCGGTCTAAAATCATTTCACGTATTAACAACATTATTCTTTGGAATAAGCACAATAGAAGTAGAAGTAGAAGTAAAATATTTAGGAATAGTGTTACCCGCAAAGAAATCCACCACAGCATTAAAGATATCATGATGAATAATATGCCAAGTTTAAAAAAAAAAAGAATAGAAAAACCATCAGACCCAGCCACAAAATCACTATTCATATCAAATACCATGTCTTTCACCTCATCAAGAGAAGGAGTCCTGACAAGATCCCCATTATCCTCAGGGGAAACAAGAGCAGGAATAAAAGAGTGATCACCAATGTGGGCAGGGGAAAAATTCTTGTTAAAATAGGAGTTAAAATGTTGAACAGCTAAACTAGCAATTTCAATATGATTATCAGTGATAGAACCATCATCCCTACTGATTTTATTAATACTATTTTTAGCCCTTCTTCTCTTAACCATCGCATGAAAATACTTAGTATTTTTATCACCATCCACCAAATGCTTGGCCGTAGCTTTTTGTCTCCAAAAAGCTTCTTCTTGATTTTGAAAATTAAAAAGATCATCTTTAGCCTTCTTTAAAATAGATAAATTAGAATCAGTAGGAACCTCTTGATAAGTCACTTCAAGATAAGAAACATGTTGTTCAGCATTCAAAATATTAGAAAAAATATTTTTAAAAACATGCTGATTCCACCAATTAAGAACTTGTTTCAATCTTTTAAGTTTAAGCCACAGTCTTTTCATACCACTAATGGAGTTATCAGAATGCAAAGGAGATTGCCAGTTAAGCTTAATAACATCAAAGTAAGACTCATGGAGAAGCCACATATTTTTAAATCTAAACTGAGACTGAAAATTGGAACCTCTAGACTTAATAGTTATAAGTAAAGGAGAATGATCCGATAAGGTCATACTCAAATGATGCACATTAGTAATAGTAGAAGAGTTAAGCCAAGAGTCATTAAATAAAACATGATCCAATCTTTGCCATAAATGCCCCCTATTTCAAGTGAACTTATCACCAGTAAAACTAATATCAATCAAACTGCAATTAGAGATCATATTATTGAAATCCTCCATAGAACGGCTAGAGGGGGAAGAACCACCCATCCGTTCATCAGGATTGGAAATGGCATTAAAATCACCTCCAACAAGCCAAGGAAAGTTGCAAATTTGTTGAAAATTAATGAGTTGCTCCCATAACAGTTTTCTATTGTAAAGCGAAGAAGCAGCATACACTAAAGAAACACAGCAGTGAAAATTAAAAGCCTCCACATTACAATATAAAACTTGTGTAAAATCAGCAATCACATCTACTTTAATAGGATCTTTCCATAACACCCAAATTTTGTTTTCAACATTCGTAATGGCATGATTAAAACCCAATAACCGAGAAGTATTCATAAGCCAAGAAGAAGATATAAGCGGCTCAAGTAAAACTAATCCAATATTTAAAGCTTAGGTCTACATTCCAGAAATCTTTTCCCTACCTTAGAAAGAAACAAATGTATGATTTATTTTATTCTGGGTTGTAGACTCCCTATAGGGCAAGCCCTTATAGTTAATTATATCTTCTAAGAGAATACTCTTGATTAAAATAAAGATTAAGAATTTTCAAAGATATATGGATCTAAAGAAATATTTAGGTTAACAAAATTTAATATGAAAACTTTAGATTATAAATTCTCTAGTTATCTTTAGAATTTAGATTTAAACTTTTTTGAGATTTTAAAAGAATTGAATAAAAATGTGCAAAAACTAAAGAAGTGTTTATAATCTAGACTTATACTTTCTTAGAGTGAGTTATTAGCTAACAATCCTAATGCACAATCAATTGACTTAGATGTAATGCATGATAGACTAAGCTCTATCTTAAGAAATTAAAAGATGAGAGAAACTCTAAAATTTATGACTCAAGATGAGTATTTTAACTTTAAGTTTAAATGAAACTAGTGAGCAGACTAACTAAGAACTTTAAAATTATCATATTTAATTTACCTAAATAATTTTTCTAACCACCAAATTTTTTAAAAAATTTTGATAGCATAACAACCCTTAAAGAGCCTAAGTGCACCAACAAGAATTTAAAATATATGACATCGAAATTGCTGAAATAAATAAATATACATAACTTGGAAAGCAAATCACACCACTGACCTAACCTAGGCTAGAGTTGGTTATCCTGGCAAACCATCTAAGTGTGTGTAGAAAGGCTGTGTAACTTGTATAATTTTTAGGTTTTATTGATTTAAAGTTGTCTATAAGTAAATGTATTTATTTAAGGTCTTTATAGGTTGATTTGAATTTAAGTTTTAATAATTTAGAAATTTTAAATTTTTTAATGGATGATTTGATTGTGAAGTTACTTATAGGTTTTAAAAAATATAGCGTTCAACAGCTCCTAAGTACTAGAATTTGTTGATTAGTATGTCTTAGACTCAAAATTGTAATACTACTAGCCCTCTAAGACTGTGGTAGATTGATAACATGGAGTTTTCCATTTTAATTAAATATTTTCATCCTTAAAGCTTTCTTAATCTGATACACCTTTGCCCCTTGAAAGGAATCAAGAACAAGTGTATGAAAAGCTACAATGTCTATATATTTTATTAATGATTTTTATTTGAATTTAATTTATATTTACTAATTTATTTAAGTTTATATTTAAGTGTTTACATTCTGTCAAATCCATTTGTGTCATTGTCAGAACGAGCTATTCCAAATTCATTGAATTATAGTCTCTTAATTATTAAAACTATCGAGTTTGCTCCTCATTTTGATTTCATCAAATTTTAGTCTCGTGACCATTAAGACTATCGAGTTCACCCCTCATTCCAAACTCATTAATGTTTAATCTCTTGACTATTAAAACTATCGAGTTTGCTCCTCATTATGAATTCATCAAATTTTGGTCACTTGATTTTTAAAACAATAGAGTTTACCCCACATTCTAAACTCGCCAAATTTTAGTCCTTTGACTTCAGGACTACCAAACCTATTTCTCATTTAAAGATTTATCGAATCTTAGTCCTCTTGATTTCACGATAACCAGCTGATAGCCTGAGTAGCACGATATATCATCAAATCCCCCTTCGGGTTTAAGTTGAAAATGATTGGACTACTCCCTGAGGTAAGTTAAAGCCCCCAAGCACTCAAGACCTGCATGAGCACCAGAGCCCATAGCATGAAGGAAAGTCTTCTTTCTGGAGAGAATGACTCTTTATCCTCTATTGAACGTCTAAGGGAAAAATAACATGAACCTTAAAAATAATTCTATACAAGTTTTCCTACCCTTGGTAAACAATTAAGCACAAATCATTTATCCATTTACAAATAGTTTACGATACATTCAGGCAATTAGGGTGCAGGAGTAACCAGATCATTTAAACACATATAATTATACTTAATTATTTTGTAGAAACAAAACTTTTTGTCATCTGGCCCTAAAATGGCATTATATGGAATCATACATCCTCTCAATAAGGTCTAGCAAAACTAATTGTCAATGGGTTCCTCAATGGACTCACCAACGAATTACAAGGACAAGCATGATTACCCGAGCTGAAAGAAAAGATTGGACCACTCTCTAAGGTGAGCCAAGGACTAGAGGCACTCAAGACCTGAGCTAGCGCTAGAGCTCCAGGGTGAAGGAAAGTTATCTTTCTAGCTAGATCCATTACTCAATTTCTTATCAATCCCATAGAGTAATAAAGTTTTATTAAACTCACTCTCTCTCATAGAACCAATTATTTGATCATGTCCAACAAGCGCCAAAAAGTGTAAATATTTCATAAATAACATTCGCATAAAGAGATACTAAAAGGAAAAAAGGTATCAACAAGCAATCTTTATTTCATATCTCTAAGGTATTACATCCAACCTTTATTATATGCCTCACATTATAGGCATGTACATATAATCACGTGAGAATCCAATCAGTTTTCCAACACCTAACATGGTGATCGAGAAAGCAGTTCTAATAAGTAGTGTTGGGATGGATAAAAGAATGCAACCCCATTTTAACAACTTTTTAAGAGAACTCATCCAAAGTGAACAATCTCGACAAGTAGAGTGAAAAGAATGATATCCACCATCATTTTACTACACTTATTGATGGCTCCCTCAGTATCAGTATCTGTACTGGAAAATAAGAGTTTGCATTCCCTCTTATTTGCATCTAATCTTTCTCGGACAAATCTAGCAATATTGCTCTTTCCTTACTCGCCCAAGGAGAAGACTCATCCTCCTCTATACACTCAGTGATAGAATCAGTCGAGAAAAAATCTAAAAAATTATCAATTCTGGTTACCAAAGTGATCCACAAGAGAAATGAAAAGATAGAAATAGTGTGCTCTATTGCATCCACACTTAATTTGCCCTTTTCCCTTTCTCTTCAAAAAAGATACTGGGTTCTGAGTCTTCCCCTTTATAAAACATGCATTTACATCTAAAGGCTAATATTAAGAAGGAAGACACATCTACTTTTTATTCCATGCCTCTAATGTCACAATAAGAAATGCCACTGGACAGACTAACTCATCATCACACAAACCATCAAAAAATAAACTCACTTTGAAAATATTGAGATGATTACCTGCACAAGAAGCATCAACACCAATTCAAAAATTCTATAAGCACACTCCCCTATTTATAGGCAGAAAGACACAAAGTGTTATGGCGGACCACCATAAATGGAAACTATTATTCAACGAATCTAGAAAATCTTTAAAAGATGCATCAGCATAAATACACTGCATGCCACCTGAGGTAAACCACTGCATCTTCCAAAATTTTCATTATCTTATATGGATAGGACAAACACCATTATGCAAAGATCTCAGTCATATCAGTCATAGCAGTACAATGAATAAATGCCTCAAGCCTTTTGGTCGACTCCCCCCTTTGGGATGAGCTCTGCATTAAGTAGCATGTAAGTCCCTCACAAGAGGTAAGTCTTACGTGCTCCAACACTAGGTGACTACAAAAATAATGCTACTTTTTATAACAAATGCCTCAGCTACTTTTGGCCAACTCTCCCCTTTACGATAAGCTCCATATTGAGTAGCACATGAATCTCTAACTGGTGACAAGTCTTACGTGCCTCTGAACTATAGGAGAATACAAGCATTATGCCACTATGGGACATGCCTCCACTTTTACGACAAGCTTCGTAAAAGTAGTACATGACTCCTCCCTATAGTAGGCAAGGCCAATCGCATGAGACAGTGGAACATAATCCCCCTGGCAGATAATTCCTTCTCTTTTAAACATGACAAGCTATGTAATAAAGTAAAATGGATTCCCCCAGCCAATGGGACCTAAGGGTCACTTTCTCAAATAGTTAAAATTTGGCACCAAACAACTTTTGACACTGATTCCTTAACATAATTAGTGACCTCATCAAGATAACTTTCACTTAGCATGTTTTCAAGCTCTTCACCACTAACGCCACGGGGACTTCATTTAATTTTGTAGTCAAGGCATGAATAATTGCCTCAACCTATTTCTTTGCCCCGACAATCGCATCATAATTAACAACATTTGCATCTATCGGATCTTTGGCCTCCATGATCTACGTAGCCTCAGCCTTGACCAACTCAAACACAAATCTGGGTCATTCCTGTATCTGGACCATCTCGCGCTCTTGCCGATTCACTTTCATCTTCATGTCCTATAGTGTCCAATTATAAGGCTTGCTTCATCGCCACTTCTAAGCACCTAATCTTGGTGTCCAACCCTAAGAAATGATGGCCCAAGCAATAAGCCTTCTGTAACACTTCTGCTAGCAAGTTTATGAATGAACAAGCCAGGTTGCACAGATACAACTCCAAGATATACCATTCTAACCAGAGATTGTGGATAATGTAACCATTATAAAAAAACTATCTCAAATCAAGCTCAGTGCCCTGATTCTCACCCACAGATTCTCCCTTCTAATATAATAATGGGAGCTCATCAAATGGAGATTAACCTCTAGAACCCCTAGAGGTTTCAGTGTCCTCAACCAGCTCTTTCCTAAGAGCCGTAAAAATAGTTTTATCCTCCCTTATGGATGGGTCTATAAACACCTCCTCTCTGGAGGGTTCTGCAACATCATTCCACATAAAAGGTGAGGCAGGATTTTTCTGCCCCTTAGATCATCGACACTTTTGAACTCTAACGATCTTTGCATCCATCTTCTTCATCGAATGGACTTCATGATGATTTCCCTCTGTAGCCAAAGATAGTCCTCTCTCTTTATGCCTCATAGATGTTGTTGTCACATTAGCCAATAACACTATGCCTATTGAAAATGTGTAACACATAATATTTTCTTACAAAATACAAGAAAAGATTAGAATACGATAGACGAATTATTACATAAGGATAAAATGAGTTGCTCATCATAGAAAGTCTTAAAGACATTTAGATAAGCCAAATGGTGTATAACCACCAATAACTCATTCTTTATTGACACCACTAGCTCCCTCTCCTCTACAGAGAGCTCATGAAGTGCCAATTCCTTCTTTTATAATGGGATCAAAGAAGTAGGCACTCTTCACTCAGGAAGACTAATGACCATAACAAATTTCACTTTTTAGTCCTGCACCTTATTTGACAAGCCGACTGCTATGCCCACCCTATGCGAGAACTAGATAAAACAATCTTAAGATGCCTGCGCCGTGAAGGCATTCCTAAATAAGTTCACTGGCTATGGCAAGACGTGTTCCCATTACTAAGAAGAAAAACTTATCAGTGCTGTGATAGAGGTTGGTAGCCATGGGGCGATAATCACCCCATAGAAATTCAAAACTTCTTCCACCTCCATGCCAAGGGAAACCTTAGCCCCAATGCTAGATGGTCAACTAGAATGACAAGCTCCCCATCCAATGGTGAGTTGATTCGCTCATCATATACCACCACTCTAATAAAAAAACTTTCATGCAAAAAGCAGTAGACCTTAAAAACATAATCAGCATACTAGTTAGTCAGATGAGTCTTAGGAAAATTCTTCTTTGAAGGAATTTGTTTGCACTTTTGCATAATCCTTAAGGATCAAAATAAAAAAAACACTGGAGTGAAAAAGTAGACATTTGCCCTCAGGGTCTTGCAGCTTCTATTTATAGTTGAGAATATAATGCGCGAGATTCCAAAAAACCTCAAATCAAAATTAATACGGGAAGATCTCCCTCTTATCTATCATCATTATGAGATCTGAGTAATCACAACACACTTGTTCCTAGTAGTCACTAAAGCTACTCTCAGAATTTGTGGCACGACCACCTATCAATTCTATTTGTCAAAATAGTCTCTAATTTTTCTCCGTAACTAAGAACTTTATTCAAACATGGATCGACAATCCAAGCTCGCAAACAAATATTGATACAAAAAAGGAAAAATAAATCAGGTGATTTAGTGACCACATTAGGCATGCACTAGTACAGGATCCTTTTCCATACTCAGTGCTAATCCATGCATCTAATCAAGGTACACCGTGATGTATTGAGCACAATGGTAACATTTCTAGCAGTCCCCTCAATAATAGTGACTGTCCTCTCAGCAACCTCTCCGGTAGTCCCCTTAGAAACAGTGACAGTGCTCTCAGCGACCATCTCCTACTTAGGAATACTTGGCACCTACCAAGGAGCTCCACTCGCACTCTCTTGTGCACTCCCACAAAGAAAAGGATGATTATCTTCATCCTTTGAACCTTTAAAACCTTCAACAATACCTCTCGTTATGAGAATAATAAGAGGCATCGCCTCCTCCATCCTCACCACATGACAGATGACCAATCATCTCCAACAAAAATTGACTCAATGTCATCAACTTGCTTTCTCTTCAATAGAAAACTAGCTGTCAGATCGGCCAAATCCATAGATACTCTTTCTTCTTCCCCAATAACAAGCTGATTCAGTATAACCCCATCTATATATGTAGCTTCCACACCAAAGAATGCCTGTGTTTTCTTGTAAGTAGTTCTTCGGGAAGCTTTACGAACTGAAGGATCCATCTAGCCAAAAAGTAAGCAAGGCTTATAATTGGAATGTAATGGAAAACTTACATCTGAACCAAAGTTGGTACTTATAGAGAGACTAGACCATGAGATCGTTCTGTCTCCAAGGATTGATGAACCTCAAAATTTGTAGAAGATTCGAGGAAGTAAATTATTTTTTACTCATACTCTATTTTCTAGTTTTTCATTAATCTAACCTTTTTGATATCTGATGTTCAAAGGGTCGCACCTATCAATATCTGTGTAGGTACCCATTCGTAGGTGTCTTGTAGGTTACGATCGAGTAGAGCAATACGAGGATACACTCCTCTCTTGGAACAGTCTGTTCAAAGGACTCACTCAAGAGCTCGAAGGAGCTTAACATTGAAGCATAATAGACTTAAACAAGTCACATACTCCAGGCAATCGTTGTCCCCCCGAGGAGCGAAGCCAAAAAATTTTATTGCTGGGAGCACAATTTGATGATTTTTAAATTACTCTTAATAGATTTTGGGTGATTTTTTTACTTTCAATTTATTAGTTCATATTGAAGTAATACTTTTATCTTTAAAAAATATTAATATTTATTTTTAATAATTTATTAAATTCTATATTTTAATAGTTGTGTTAGACACAAATTTATAATTAATTTATTTCACTTTAAATATTTAAGCATTAATTTTATTAAAAAATTATAACATTTACATTATATATATATATATATATATAATACAAACGGAGGTAGGGATTATATAACTTGTAGATTAGCGGTTGGACCTTGTAGTCCTATGGATACACGAGCTCTTAGAAACTCAGAGATATGAGTTCGAATCCATGGGAAACCTTTTTATTTTAAATTGTTAAGCATTGTGGGCCTTTATTCCTCTATTTCTGTTAATGGGCCAATGGAATTTCTTTTAATGGGTCACTGGGGGACTGAAATTTTACATGGTTGTGCTGGGGGCTTTTATTCCTCTATATTTTCTGTTAATGGGCCAGTGCTAGCCCATGCCCCTAGGGCGCCGACTATAGATATGCCCCTACTCCCCCCGGTGAAAGGTGAGCATCAAAGTTTCTCTCTCAATCACATAAATCTTTATCTATCTGAGCTTGAGCCAAGTCTCCCATAAGCAATACATTAAGGAGCCATCAACACGCATTGCCCCTCTCAAATTTTCCCCCTGACACACACCTGAAGACCACACTCCGACATAACTTAGCCTCTTTATCTCAACGAGGTGATCCAGATCTACCTGTCAACTCTCACCCACAACAGTTAGATGGCACTTACCCCCTCAGATCTCAGCAAGGTGACTATTGATTATAATTTGATCTTATCTGACTCACCTTCTTCAACCGCTGACTAGCTCGACACCAACAAGTTATTGCTACAGGTCGATGGGACAACTGTGCATTAGGACATAACTCCTAAATCCATCCAAACCCTATAAAAGGGTGATGAGGAGAAGGAAAGGAAGACTCGGAGGAACATATGCCAAGATACAGAGGGAGGAAAAAAGGAGGAAAACAAAAAAGGTTCTGTAACCTCTGAAGAGATCCAAAGAAGAAAGAGATTCTCAGAGCATTGTATTATGTTTCTCACAGGACTTAAGCTTTATAGCATAGAGCTCTTATTTTAATCATTCTTATTTTTCTGGCTTAGATGATAAAAGATTTTATCTAAATCTATATTCTTCTTAAATTCACCTCTCTTCTTTAATTTTCTTATATTCATATTTCATTACATTCTTCCTACGGCTCTCAGCCTTGTAGGTAGCATAAAGTAAGGCCCGACATTATCCACCAAACAAAATGGAATTCAACATTTGTGATTTTTGATATTCCAAATCTCTACCGGGTTTAAATCTTGGTCACACATGAATTCTATGTAGGAGTCCAAGGGGACTGTTTGGAGATCATAAGTAAATTTTGGTGGGTTTGGCTGCTATGACACAGCAATGAACTCAAAAAAAAAAATTTTGTTGATATTCAATTTAAAGACTTTTTTTAGTAAATAATTCTAATGATCACTATTTTTTTACTAATAGTGCAATAATTAATTCTTAAGAATAAAAACTTAATAATGTAATAACATATCATAAAAATTAAATTAAAAAATAGGCATAATCGTCCGTTTAACGGGCGACTTACTAGTCCTGTCAACATACTTTCGACGAAAAAATAAAATTTTAAAATACTGTAACAAGTCGCTCATTTAACTGACAACTTACTATAGTATACAATTATTTTTTCAAATAAAAAATAAGTTTAAAGTTTCTCTTAAAAATACAAATAGACTATTTTTAAAAAAAATTAAATTAATTTTAGTTCCTCAAATTTTAATTTTGACTGCTTTGTTACTTTTTTAATTATAACTTTTAAAATTAGTATTTAATTTTTTATTAAATATTTAAGAAATCTAATATTTAAAAAAAATTACTACTGAAAATTTTCTTCATAATATTTTTATTTTTAATTGACTAATAAATTCTTTTAATTACAAATAAAATAATAGTTATAATTAAAAAAAGAAACAAAAAAGTCAAAATAAAAAGAAAGAGAAAATTAAAATTAATCTAATTAAAAAAAACTGTTTTAAAGTTTTTAAAGAAAAAGCTAATTTAAATTTATGTTTTCTTCAAAAAGAATAGAAATTTGATTTAAAATAAATAAAAAACTAATAGTGCACTATGGAGAATCTGAGTGCTGAAATATAAAATTATACTTTAAAATCCTCCAATTTAGCCAAAAAAGGATGCTATATACCTAAGCATAAGAATTCTTTGTAAATGAAAAAATGTTTTCAAATAATTATATCGAGATTTTTTTTTGGATATTTAGATTAATTAAAGTAGATTAATACACATATCAGATACACAAGACTCGAATCCAAAATTTCTTAGTTGGTAGCCTATTCTCCCAACTAACAGACCAAAATGAGTTATGTTTTATCGAAAATCTGAGTGCTGAAATATAACCCAATCCAACTTCAAAAGCTTTAAATTTAACTTTAAGGGGCTGTTTGGTATCGGATTTACAGTGGGATTTAAGTCGGATTTATGCTAAATCTAGCCAAACGGTTTTTGTGCACGCGTTAAATCCCGGGATTCCGTAAATCCCAGATTTACGGCTTAAATCCCGGATTTACTAAATCCCTCGGTTCGGTGGATTTAACGGGATTTAGCCGAAGAAGCGCGCGAAAGGGAGAAAGTTACCTTCACAACCAGCGAGCTCCCGTTGTTGCTTCCGATCAAAATGTCGTAACTTCCGATCCGACAGGAAGGGAAAGTCGTCGAAGGAGTGAAGTCGAACAGCCACGAAGGAGCCAAAGAAGCGACGGAACAAGCAGTAGGGGAGAAATATCGTTACCTTCGCGGAAAGCTCCCGGCGCGACTTCCGATCGGACAGAACCAACGTCGGACGAGCGAATCGTTTGAAGCTCCACCCCAGGCGAACCAGCGAAGACGAAGAGCTAAGCTCTACCTCACGCGAATGGCAACAGAGAAACCGAAGAGAAAAGCCAGCCGCAGACGAGGATTAGATTAATTATGAATTTCTTAATTAGGCATTAATTTAATTGCTTAATAGATTTAATTTAAAATATAACTATTAACTACCTAATTAAATGATTAGTGGTGTAAATTTAATTAAATAATTAGTTATTAATAAAATATTTATGAAAATAATACCCTAATTATAGTATTCATAATTATAATTTATTACTCTTAATTAAAATTAAAATTAATAAGTAACTCAAGTTTAAAACACAAATATATGAACTCAAGTTAATTTTATTATGTTTTATGCAATGATCTTGATTTCATAAATTTCTCTTTTAAATTTAAATCCCTAACCGTCATAAATCCTGATATATGTTACCAAACAGTTTCTCAGGATTTAACAGAATTTAACATTTGATATACCAAACAGTTTTTAGGATTTAACACATTTTGGATTTACTAAATCTGGATTTACAGGATTTATTAAATCCCACTAAAGTTAAATCCCACTTGTTGCCAAACAGCCCCTAAATATCAATTCATTCCCAGAATAGAACACACACACGAACTTCAAACAAGAACCTGAATTTACACAATCATAAAAGTTGAAAGAAAATTACAACCTCTTGCATCCCTACCAGAGTATTACCCGTACTATATACGAAATAGGAATATATGTTCAAATTAAATTAAATAGGAAAAGCCCTGGAAACACGGGGATACACAACATGAACAGGATGCGCCATGATGCGTCGTCCCTTCATGCGCCTGAATATATAGACCATCGCACCCACCGGCCACTCCACAACCCCCGCCGCAGCGCATGCTAGAATTCCTACCGTAGGCCCTAGCACCTTGCGCCTCCTCATTCCACCGGTATGCTTGTTAGTCACATGTCGTTGCACCATTTTGCTCTTGCGTAAATTTCGTATCGCGTCCAAGCACTTTCGTAGAAAGTTTGAGAAGGAAGAAGTCCGAATGATGTGGCGAATTGGAAGGCTCAAATATTTAAAGGTGTTGTGTATGTGCTGCATGGCCCTTTCTGGCTTGAAGTTAAGGCCACGGCGACTCTTTTTTTGACACGTGTAAATTGGATAGGTAAACGTGTATTTATTAAAAAAATTTGTCCACTGCATGTATATGATGCATCACACGTGTTATATTTCTTTGACTTGATTTTTTAAATATTATTATTGAGAAATAGCAACTCCATACCTTTATGAAATGAACGGCCTCTTTTAATATAATTATAATTTTATAATAAATTTAATTTTACACAAAGAAAAAAAATAATATATATATATATATATATATATATATATATATATATATATATATATATATATATATATATATATATATATATATATATATATAATTTTAAATATTTATATATTTAATATCTGAATCATATAAATTCCATTAAAGCATATACAAGAAAAGGGATTTTATTGAGATTTATAAAAGAAAATTTCATTATAGGTTTTATATAACTTTGTTCAGTTCAGTTTATTTTTCATTATGATAGTATGACAATAGAAATTTATTTAATATTTTTCTTGTATTTTTAGTATATTTTTCGAACTCTAAACTGTTTATTTATTATTATTAATTTATATGAAGACTTAATAAATTTTATTTTAGGTTTAAGAAACCCTAAAATTCATGAAATAATTATCTGAGATTAGGGTTGACTCAAATAACATTTCATAAATATTTTGATTTATTTTAATTTTTTTAATTATTTTTAAATTGAGCTCGTTCAGGGAGGCCTCCAAACGTATTGTGTTATGATGAACTCTATGTGGGCAGACTTATGTTATGTGTCCTACCATGTCACAAACAAAAATGTAATTCTTAAAAATTAATGAAATAGTCTATGTGATGAATGAATCTTCCTGTTATAAAACCATGATGTATGCGATGCCCTAATAGGATTTTAATAACAAGTGTGGGCGTAGATGCAATAACTCTGAGTTCATTGATATCTTTTCCTAGATGTTTGTTTGCACTTTTAACTTTCCCAAGTCTCACATATGCTTGATGCATGCTCACTATCTTGCAAATGCAAAACTTTTCTAATATATTATATGCAACATCTAATTCAATATGCATTTTATTTTTTTTTCCTTCAAATCATTTTTAAAAATTTCAAACACCTTAACTAAACTTGAATGCTCATCTATTAATGCAGTATGTATGTTCACTTTTCAAGCAAAAAATTTTGTTAAACTAATTTTGAGTCTTATCTATCAATGCATCATGCTTATTTTTCTTGCAGAAAAATCTCTTGTTAGATCTTTATAACTAGTGTGCAATTATTAAAAAATTGAAAGTAATTCATCATAAGAAAATTTGCATACATGATTATCTTCAATATCACCTGTGCTGTCCTTGTCCATTAAGCATTGATTTGTTACTTCTTCTTAAGCTTCAGTCTCTAAAGTATTAAGACATAGTTAGCCTAAAAATCATTTTGAGATCTTCAATTGTTCTTTTTCATTTCCTTCATTTTCTTAATTTTCTCTTTGTTGGTTGATTCTTCGGATTTGGATAGTCTA
This sequence comes from Dendrobium chrysotoxum, assembly GCA_019925795.1. Lineage (NCBI taxonomy): Eukaryota > Viridiplantae > Streptophyta > Magnoliopsida > Asparagales > Orchidaceae > Dendrobium > Dendrobium chrysotoxum. Next base: position 39,285,387 of record CM034303.1, on the reverse strand, counting down.
ATCTTATGTGATCTGGCATTTTGCAATCATAACAAATAATGTGTTGGAGAAATCTTATTCACTTTATTACTTTAACCTTTGAATTCTTCATTTTGTTGTTTCTGCTCGTTTTTTTAGAAATCTCTTAAATTGCTTCATCATCAGAATGATATCATCATTTCCATCTCCTTATGGGTTGCTACTATGAGAGTCATGAAGGAAGAGAAAGAGTAACCTAAAAAACTGTTAAAATAATTTAGGGCTCTAACAATCCCTAACAATGCTTAGGGTTTTTTTGATATAAAATTATAAAAACTCGACTTAATATATGCAAGTATACGTGCCGAATCAAATAATATAGTGATAGAGAAGAGTATCGATCTCACGAGGAAGAATGTTTTTTTGAAAATATTAGTATTATTTACATCAACCACAACAATTATCCTAGTCAACTAAAATAAGTTTTGATGGAGATTCAGTCATTTAATTTAAAATTAAAAATAATTAAATAAAATACTATTTGGATAAATTATTTTGGAATGATGTAATATAAATATAATATATTTTCTAATGATTTTCTTTTATATTGATGTTATTTAGAGCATATATATCACTGACCGCACAGTCAAACGTGAAGAGACAAATAATAGATTAAACTCATCCAACCTCAATACCACTCTAAAGTCCCATAGTCTGTCACCCTATAAAATCTTTGAAGAGTAAGTAAAGTGTGTACTATTAAAACCCCTTTATAATAATTCATCTCTATAAATTTAATATATGATAAGCGTTATGCCTATGCGTGCATCATACCAATCCAATATATAAGGTTGGGCCTTCTTTCATATTTCTAGGCTCCACATTACACTGATATTAACTACATATATGGCTACTATGTGTATTAAATGAATACTTGGTATATTAAAAATATCATGAAATTATTGATTAAGATAATTCATTAGTACTTCATATTTCATTTACACCATCAATCCAAAATTAGAGAATTTAGTCAGACATGAAGAATAAGTGAATCATATTCATTTTCATTGATTGTATAAAAGAGAGAAAGTATAGAAGAAAAGATATCACCAAATGGATTCAATGATCTCTTTTATACTCCTACTTAAACTTACAAAATTTCTTCCACAAACACAACCAAAACACTATAATAGAATGTATCTAGAACTTCTTTGAATTCTCTTAGTTGTCACTCATAAAAAAAAATCAAAGAAGCACTATAATGATTAAAATTAAATAAGTGATTGAACTCCCCTACTAATATTAAAAATGAACTATATATAAAAAAATATAAAAAATAGATTCTGGCACCACGGTGCTTGAGACACTTACGCCGTAGTGCCAATAGCATAAACTAATGTCGGAACACTGAAGGATTTTCTCTGCTGTGCGCTTGCTAGTATAGACCCACTATTTATTGAGTCAACGTGTCGCTTCGCTAACAGATCATGGCCTAAACAGTTACAAATGTAGCGTTTAGGCGCTACTAACGGTTAAGCACTGTAAAGTCCACATGGCACTACCTTGACTTAGCAACGCTGGAATTTAGCACAGTGGCGGTATACAAATAGAAACTCGACTTTGCTATACTAACTCCTCTGATGTTGCTGCATTGGGATAGTTGGTTGGGCTTTACGGCACTAACTCCTTTGATGTTGTAGTGCTGTTAAACAAAGACTAGGCATAACCATATCTATAATTGGGTGCTCTGGTAGTGTCAATGATGGCACCGCAATAGTATTATGTTTGACATCACAACACTGTATCATACTTAAAATTTTTACCCATTTTCTATTTTTTCTATATAAACTTAACTAAAATATTATATTTTTACTAATAAATTAATAGATGAAATATAATATTATTTATACTTATCAAATCCTCCCTAGCTTAAACTCTTATTTGTCATTAAGTAAATAAAAGTTTATAATTTTAATTAAGTGGTTAACCAAAATAAAAAAAGATAATCTAAAATTACTAAAATATAGGATAATACATAATTTTCTAGAATTAATAAAAATGAATCAAATATATACTTCTAGCTTAGAAAAAAAAATAGTTTAATTTAATCAATCCTTCATATTTTTACTTAATTTAAAATTATAAGCCACATATTCAATCATTAACTTTTGAATGTTAAAGTGCATAATATAGTTTTAATAATTGGATATAGTTGTAGTTAAAATTATCCCTTCATTAGTTCACCATCCCTTGCATTAGCACTTTCTCATCTTAACCTTCATGATTTTTGTATATGATTGTATTTTAAATCTTAAGCCTTCACTAATACCAATTTTTAATTATACTCATCTTTTTATTTTAATATTTTTTATTTTTTTTAAGAATTATTTATAATTCTTTTTTTCTTCTGTGGAGTATATAATTAATAATTTTGAATATCAACTTTTATTTTAGAATTCTCATATAATTTTAATAATTTTAATATATGGAATTGATAAGATTACTAATTCTATCTTCAGGCTAGCTATGATTTCAAATTTTAATCTATTCATATCTAATTTTTAATACTAATCATGAAAGTTCATTAGGGTTGTTAAGCCCTTATGAATTAGTCCCAAAGCTAACTAAGAAGGGGGGGCGGGGGGGGGGGGGGGGTGAATTGGTATTTTAAAAATTCTTATACAAACAAAAAAATATTTTTATCCTTTTGAATATATTAAAATACAACCAGTTAAAGTAGAAGCAGATAATAGAAATCAGATATTTCAACCACAAATCAGATCACAAAAATATATGAAAGTTAAAATGCAGAAAAGTAAATGAAAAGAGCACACCATATTTATAGTGGTTCAGTCAACTTGACCTATGTCCACTCCCCAAAGCCTCCCCTTTAGGTATTGTACTAACAACTATAGTAACTCTCCTTTTACTCCAACAGCAAGACAGAGAAGCCCTTACAAAATCTTTCCACCGACATCGGTAAGGCAGAGAAGAGGAAGCAAGCAGAGAACCCCAACTCTTTTTTCCTCTTCTTAAAGAAGGAAAAGAACATAGAATCCTTTTACTTCCTCTTGAAGCAGGCAGAGAATCCCAACTCCTTCTGCTTCCGCCTGAAGCAAGTAGAGAACCTAGATCTAATGCTGATAATCATCTCCCTAGAGTCACTACAGAGCCAAGGTCGAAGAAGGAAGATGACGATCGAATCCTTGCTTCGAGAAACCTTTATGACTCTACTCACAAACTCCCCTTCACAAGATCCTCTCTCTCTCCCAAACTCTCCTTCTCCTCTAAGCTCTCTCGGAGTGGAAAAACCAGCAAAGGAATACTGAAGAGATGTTTGAAAAGCTTAAATGCAAGGCCTCCAAAAATGCCTTGAAATTCAACTTACCGACTATATCATCCAGGATGATCTGTCGATTGTCCTGTACGATCAGTATAAAATCAACCATTTTTCCAGGATGATTGCCATGGTTTGGATGATCAGAAAAAATACTTTCTATATATCATCCAGGACGAATTTACAATCATTTGGGACAATTAGTTTAATTTGAGTGGAAAGCGACAAATCATCCAGACAAATGTTTGGGATCTCCAGTACGATATTCTGGACAATTAGAAGAAAATAAGGATTTTCATCCTGGACAATTTCACAATCATTCGGGACGATCAATTCATTTTGAGTGGCAATGGACAAATCGTCCCGCACAATATTCGTGATGTCCAGGACGATATCCTGGACGATCAGAAGAAAATCATGGTTTTCGTCTGGGATGATTGGAGATAGTTTCACGAAATATAAAGGATCATCCAAGATGATCAGAATGATCGTCCTGTACGACGTGATTGATCAATTAAACTATAATTAGTCTCCTAATCAAGAAATTATTTTTGGCAAAATTATAATGAATCATCCTGGATGATATATGATCTTCCTGTATGATCAAAATAGAATTCTAAAATAAAATATTTCTTAAAATATGATTGGTGGTTGATTTCTGAATTTCAACATATCTTCCAGGATAATAGGAGAATCGTCTTGGACGATAGGTTAATAAAACTTAATAAATAGGGATGCCCTAATTAAGGTTTCTATTTTGAACTAATCATCCATAATGATTTTGTATCATCCTGTATAATATGCTAAAAATTTAAAAGACTCTCAAACTCACCAAATTTCTCCCCACAGTGTGTTTGTGCAAGGTTACTTAGCATCAGGATCCATCTTATTACATTTGACTTAAGAAAAGATAAAAATTATTATAATTTAAATTTATAGACTGACTCAGTCCTAATCTACCTAATCTTGAGCTGGCTTGAATTGAAATTAATTGTGTGAAACTAAAAAGTTAGTAGGCATGGGAAACTAAAATAGATGTGCAGTAGTAACATTAGAGAAGAAGGAATATTTGATATCATCAAAACTACAGTGTTTGAATCCAGGTTTACAACAATCTCTCCCTTTTTTATGATGATAAATATTTGTTAGACAATTTCAAATCAAGTAGATAAAAAAAATGAAACACAAAGCAAAGAAAAATAATATAACCAAAGCAAAGCAAATTTTACTAAAATAGGCAAACAGTGCAATACTAACAACACTATTCCCCCTTTTGACATCACAAAAAGGAGGAAACAAAAAAGCAACCACTAAATAGAATATAGAATAGAAATAAGTACAAAATCAGAAACAAACTCAGAAAAAACTAGAAAGATGAACTATTATCATTTGGAGGTAGTGGTGGCAGAAAGAGTCTATGACTAGAAGCAAACTCCTCCCCAAATCAGGCCATATCCTGGTCATGCTACTGCTGCTGTTGGGCTACATAGGCATCAAAATGAGCAACATCCTCTATGTGCTGCTACTCTTGTGCATCTACGTAGGAGTCAAATCTGGCCTCCCACTGGTCGAACCTTTGTACCAGCTGATCAATCTGAGGTTGCTTGTTGATAGGGGCAGGTGCAGAAATAGGATATTCTTCTTCATCCCCAGGCTCCTCGTGCTCACGGGGATGATGAGTACTATGGAGGGTGTGGAAGGAGCTATTTGAGTAGAAGATCGAATGGTGATCAGGTGGAGCAGGGAATTGAAGGTTGTATTTTGATTCAAGAGTATGTGCAATTAGGTGTCCAAGGGCTAGGTTCAGCTTTCTTTTATGTCCTAGATCCCTAATAGATGTTAAGTGCTCGATGTATTGGATAATAAGATCAACAGCATTAAATTGGCGGTTGGTCATGATATAGTAGGTGGTGAGTGAAAGGATGAGAGTGATGTGGATCCTGTCTCCAGCTTTTGGAATTATTGAGTTGTGAAGGATGTGCAAGATTATGCGTGCATCATTGACTAGGGAACTGACAACTGAGTCATGAAAAGGAGCATTTATTTCCCTAAGAGTGGTGTTGGCACAGGTACAGTTGAAGTTAGGATTAGAGGTTAAAAGATGGAGCTTGTCTCCAATAGTGGATAGTTAAAGAAATTTATAAAAATCTTGATACATTATTTTGACAGGACATCGATTAACGTAGGACTGGAGGGAGGTAAAATTAGCATTGAAACAGAGACTTGCAAAAAACTCAAAGAGGAGTTCATAATTGAATAAAAAATGCAGAGTGAGAATGAAAGTCAGTGTGGTGTTAATGAAGTGGTGTAATACCTAAAAATTTAGGGTGGCTTGATTGATGATTCGTGAGGGGTTTATGCCAGCAAATTTGAAACGGGCATATGCTACTTCATCAGTAGCTTCAGTGAAGCGAGGATCGATAGCACTCTTAGAAGAGCTGCTTGCAAGTGCACGTGATCTTTTGCCACCGCCAGCCATATGAAGAAGTTGAGGCCTTGAGTGAGAGAAGATCGAGAAATTGTAATGGAAAATAAGGTCTCCATGGTTGTTTAAATAGTTTTGAGAATATCATCTAGGACGATCAGGGGATCATCCAGGATGATCAGAGCAATTATTGTCGTCCAAAATGATTGGTCGAAAAGGCGGTCATATCATTCAGGACGATTAGACATAAGCGATCGTCCCGAGGAGTCATTCTGGATGATCGTTGATAAAAAGTATCATCCAAGATGATGAGGTGGATCATCCAGGATGATTCATATTAATGAATCGTACCAACCAAATTTAGATCATCCAGTATGTGTTCAATATGGATCGTCCAGAACGAATAGGTGGATCTTCCAGAATGATTACAAAATGATTCAGATCAGTCGTTAGATGTGTGATGGAGGTGATTTGATCATATCGTCTAGGACGATGTAGATCATCCAGGACGATGTGAAAAAAAAATTAAAAAATTAGATGATGGAGAGGAATGATCAGAGGGTCTAAAAATCAACAAAAGATTTAAATTAAAATATAAAAGAAAAATAGCTCAAATAATGAAAATGATAAATAAAAATAAAGATTTTTTTGAATGATCACTCTAGTAGGGGAGAATTTTTTCTTCAGCTTAAAATCAAAAGTCAATAAGAAGAAATTGACGATACTTAAATTAAAAAAAAGTTAGAAAATCAATTTTCGTAAACCCTACCTCGAACACCTTACAGGTTCAACATCTTTTTAAACACAAATATGATTCAGAAGAAACAAAATTAGATAAGAAAAAGGGATCCTTTAAAACTTCTTTCCAGAAAAGTATGATAAAATAGTATTACAAAGTAAAGAATTAGAAATCATGATCTTAAATCTCAAGTCCTTAAAAATGTTAAGTGACACAAGGATTCTTCTAAGATTTTTAAAGATTTGAAAGAGGAGAAAGCATGTTTCTTTGTGGGCTCATTTGTGCCTCTTTTTTCAGTTATTTGGCACACTTTATACATCTTTTGATTTTTGATACACTTTATGTATCTTATAATTAATTGGCAAATATTATGCATCTTTTAGTATTGGGCTCATTTTGTGTCTCTTTTTTATTTGATTAACGTATTTTAAGCATATTTTATGAGCTTCCTGTCTTTCAACACCTCTAAAAATTCTCAGTTGTGAGATTATCTTCTAGATGTAAAAGAAGAAAAACTCACTCTCTTAGATAAAGAAGAGTAAATCATAAAACAGAATCATTCTCAAATGATAACTGCAATCACCTGATTAAAAAAATATGAAAGTGATTCAATAATTTAGAACACTACTTATATGAGATAGATTACTGTAGAAAGATAAAATAGATCTTTATTTCAAAGTCCAACCTTTTAATTTTAAAAAAAATTATGATTTAAAAAGAAGAAAACATCATTAAAGGAGTTAGAGAAAGAGAAATAATCATCAATATTTCTTCCTTTAACTATTTTAGAGGAGTCAATCACTGTTTACAAGCTTCTAAATAAAATAAAGAAAAATTCTCATTTAAAAATCAAGTTCATCAACAGTAGTGAGCAGTGATCTGATTTTGAAGAAAATAAATAGAAACTCAAGAACAAAAGGAAAGCACATAAAAAGAAATAACCAAATCAAATAAATAACAACATAAACAAAATGAAAAAAAATCAGTAGAAAATCAAAAAACACATAAAAAGAAACAGACAAATAAATCAAATAAAAACTAAGTGTTGAAACATAAGTAAAGAGTATCAATTTCAAGCATGAATATCTATCACATCTAATATGATTCTTAAGGTGCTAAATGTTTCAAAGGCTAGTAGTTTTGTGAAGATATCTGCCAGTTAGTTTTAGTGCTACATGATGTAGCTCTATATCTCCTTTGGTAATACGGTCTCTAATGAAGTGGTGCCTGATGTCAATGTGTTTGATCTTAGAGTATTGGATTTGGTTTTTTGAAATACAGATGGCACTAGTGTTATCACATAGGATATAAATTGTGCCTACAGGATGTCCTAAATCTAGAATTTATTATTTTAACCAAAGGACCTGGGCTACATAACTTCCTAAGGCAATATATTCAGCTTCAATAGTGGATAATGCAATTGAGTTCTATTTTCTATTGGATCAACATACTAAGTATTGTCCTATGAATTGACATGTTCCAGAGGTGCTCTTTCTATCCATCTTACATCCTGCAAAGTCAGAATCAGAATATCCTATAATTTCAAAGGAGGTGTTGTGCCTAGGATACCAGATACCTAAGTTTTGGGTCCCTATGAGATATCTAAGAATTCTCTTAATAGCAATCAGGTGAGACTCCTTTGGATCAGCTTGAAATCTAGCATAGAGACAAACACTAAACATAATATCAGGTTTGCTAGCAGTTAGGTAAAGAAGTGATCCAATTATTCCTTAATACTTCTTCTAATAAACAGATTTTTATTTGAATCCTTATCTAACTGGACACCGGAACTCATGGGAGTGTTGATTGGCTTGGCTTTATTCATTTCATATTTCTTCAGGATATCCTTAATGTATTTTAATTGATTAAAAAAAATTCCATCATCCATTTGTCTTATGCTAAATCCCATAAAGTAGGATAATTCTCCCATCATACTTATCTCAAATTTCTTACTCATTATTTTAGAAAAATTATCACATAAATTTTTATCAGAAGATCCAAAAAGTATATCATCAATATAGATCTGGATAATGATTAATTCATCTCTTACTCTCCTAAAAAAAAGGGTGGTGTATATGCTCCCCTTAATAAACTCTCTTTCCAGCAAGAATGTGATAAGCCTCTCATACCATGCTCTGGGTGCCTATTTTAATCAATACAAAGACCTTTTTAATTTGAAAATATGATTTAAAAATTAGGAATTCTCAAAGCTAGGGGGTTGCTCTATAAATACATCTTCCTTTATTATCCCGTTTAAAAAGGCATTCTTAACATCCATTTAGAAAAGCTTAAATCTCTTATAACAGGCAAAGGCTAGTAGCGTTCTAATGGCTTCCAAATAGGTTATAGGGGCAAAGGTTTCCTCAAAATCAATCCCTTCTATTTGGTTGTACCCCTTAGCCAGTAATCTTACCTTATTCCTAACCACCACACCAATATCATTCATTTTATTCTTAAAGACCCATTTGGTTCCTACTACACTTTGGTCCTTAAGTCTTTCTACCAGCTCCTAAATATTAATAAATTGGTTTTGTTCCTTCAACATGGCTAGATCTAGAATTCATCAGAAAGGTCTTGATTAATGTTGGTGGGTTCAATCATTGAAATGAAGGTAGAGTGATTTACTTCTTTTCTAAGTTTATGCCTAGTTCTAATACCTTTCGAAGGGTCTCCTAAGATCAGTTCTTTAGGATGACTCGAAGAATATCTCCATTCTTTAGGTAGTGAAACTTTAAGTTTTACCCTTTCCTCCAGATTGGTAGATTCTACTCCTTGGGTGACTTCTATAACCACCACTTTTTCTACCCTAGACCCTCCATAATTATCAAATTCATTAAACACAATATGAGTGATCTCCTCAACAATCAGGGCTCTTTTATTAAAGACTCTATAAGATTTCCCAACACTTAAGTAACATAGGAACACTCCTTCATCATATTTTGGATCAAACTTTCCTAATTGAGACTTCCCATTATTCAGAATGAACACCTTACATCCAAAGACCCGAAGGTGAGAGAGGTTGGGTGTCCTACCCTTAAGAATTTCATAGGGTGTTTTGTTCACCTTAGATCTAAGATTTATCCTATTCAAAATATAACATGCTGTATTCATCGCTTTTGGCCAGAAGTATTTAGGAAGTTAGTACTCAGCTAATATGGCTCTAACAGCTTCTACCAATGTCCAATTCTTCCTTTCAGCTACACTATTCTGCTAAGAGGTTCTAGGAGCTGAAAAATTATGATATATCCCTTACTCCTTATAGTAGGTTTTAAACTTCTCATTTTCAAACTCTCCACCATGATCACTATGAATAGTCACAATCTCACAACCTAGCTTCCTCTGAATTCAAGTGGAAAAAGATTTAAACTCCCTGAATGATTTACTTTTATGAGATAGGAATCTAATCTAGGTGAACCTCGAATAATCATCAACAATTACATACCCAAAGAATTTTCCTCCTAAGCTTAAAGTGTTGACGGGTCCAAAGTGATCCATGTGTAGGAATTTTAAGAGATTGCTAGTATTTTTGCCTTTGATTGAGTGGAAGGAGGATTTGACTTGCTTCCTTAACTAACAGGCATCACACAAGTGGTCCTTAGTGAACTTTAGCTTAGAGACACCTCCCACTAAGTCTTTTTGGGTGATCTTCCTAAGGCTTTTTATGCTTGCATGACACAATCTCCTATGTCACATCCATAATTCATCAGCAATTAATTTTGTTATTTAAGCTTATAAGGTAGCACATTGGTAGAAATTTTATGCTGAAGCCTTTATCACAGAGTTGGCTGATGCTGAGCAGATTATATTTTAGTCCATCTACAAGTAAAATATTATCAATAATAAAATTTTTTGAATCACCAATTAAAACTGATCTCACCACTCTTTTGGTGATATTATCTCCAAGTGTTACCTTGTCTCCTGCCCTAATCTCCAACGAAATGAATTGATTTGTATCTCCAATCATAAGCCTTGAACATCTGCTGTCTAGGTATCACATGCTCTCATGAGGCCTTTTATAAGAGCACTCCTACAAAATCATCAAATGTCAGATTTAGGAATCCAAACAGGTTTGGGTCCCTTATGATGGAAGAATGCGATGCATGCATACTATACTATGAATTTTGTAATTTTGGTCTCCACACCAAATGTGTTCTATGTTGAATGGTGTAGGTGTGAGAGATATGTCCTAGCTTATCACAAGAAAAATATCTAACACCAGAAAAAGAGTTTACTAATTTTCTTAGAATATAGTGCCTCTTTTTAGGTTTAAATGATGCATGCTGATGTGATGGTTTATAAAATTTTTTAAGTGCAGGAGGTTTTTTATTTTCCTTGAGGGCAGTTAATTCAACTTTTAAAGACTTATTTATACTTTCAAGAATTGAATTATCCATTTCTAAGGCATGCTCCCTATTATTTAATTCTGATGCAAGAGTTTCTAGTTCCTTGAATGTAATTTTTAATTCAACATACGATATTTTTAATGAATCATACTTAGTGGTTAAATTAGAAAGCTTTTTATTTAACTCATCAAATTCATCCAGTAAAGCCATATTACTACTATCTAAAGTGGAGTAATCTTTCAGTAGAATTTCATGCTCTTTTTGCATATTTAAGTAGTCAGTTTTATGGCTTGCATGCATTTTTTTTAGCTTCCTGTACAATGAATGAATTCTTTCAAAAAAATTTAAATAATTGATCATATGTAAGCTCACATACGTCTTCTTGATCAAAGTGATGAAGATGATCTACCATCAAGTACAAGTTGGTTACCTCCTCTTCAGCTTCAGTTTTAGAGGAGTTAGATACTGAGTCTGCCCAGAAAGCCTTTTGAATCTTCTTCTTATCCTTCTTGAACTTAAGCTTTTCCTCACCCTTCTCCTTGCTTGAGTGAGCCTTCAGTGTTGGGCATTCAGAATTAACATGCCTTGGGTTCCTACATTCAAAGAATATAACATCAGATGAGGCTTTAGAATTTTTATTGTTCTTACCTTTATTCTACTTCTGATATATTTTTGTTTTTTCAGTAAGAAGCTTTTAAATTACCTTGTTATTAATGCAATGTCATTATCATCAGAACCAGAAGAGCTAGAGTCAGAATCATTAGCCTTCAAGGCTATGACTTTCTCCTTCTTCTTCTCACCTGCATCAAGCTGCCTTTGGTTCACTCCTTGCTCGTAAGCAACTAGTGATCCAAGTAAGTTATTAATTGAATAAGTATTCAAATCTTTTGATTCAGTAATTACAGTAATTTTAGCATTAAAGAAAGAAGGCAACATCGCAAAATCTTGATTATTTTTTTGTAATTCATAAGCTCTCTCCCTAAAGCATGCAGGGAAATAATAATCTGTATAAATCAAGTATACATCTCATAAATTGATTCATTTAGTTTCATACGAAAGAGTTCATAATTATGAAAAAGAATATTCAGTCTAGATTGTTTAACCTTGTTCGTTCCTTCATAAGTAATATATAATCTATCCCAAATTTCTTTACCAGTTACACATGTTGAAACACATATATAATCTTTAGATTTTAATACATAGAAAAAGTAGTTCAAATATTTAACATTCAATTAAACAAGATCTCTATCATTAGTTATCCATTCAACAAAAGGGATTTCAGTTTTAACACCATTAACAAGTCTATAAGGTACAATATAACCTTTTTAACAAGCATCCACACATGATAATCGATCAATTATAAAAAGGTGGATATGCAAGTTTTTCAAAAATTAAAAGGAATATTATTAAATAAAGGTGGTCATGTGATTGAATAACATTTCACAGTATTACGATTTCCAAAGTTAGCCATGTATCAAAATTCAAAAGTTTTCCAAAACTTAATTTTATAAATCCTGCTCTGATACCACTTGAAAGTTTGTTAGGGTTATTAAGCCCTTATGAACTAGTACCAAAGCTAATTAAGAGGGGGAGGGGGGGGGGGGGGTGAATTGGTATTTTAAAAATTCTTACGCAAATAGAAAAAAAATTTTATCCTTTTGAATATATTAAAATACAACTAGTTAAAGCGGAAGCAGATAATCAAAATCAAATATTTCAACCACATATCAGATCACAAAAATATATGAAAATTAAAGTGTAGAAAAGTAAATGAAAAGAGAACATCAGATTTATAGTGGTTCATTCAACTTGACCTATGTCCACACATAGGAGCCTCTCCTCTAGGTATTACACTAACAACTATAATGACTCTCCTTTTGCTCCCATAGCAAGGCGGAGAAGCTTTTTTAAAATCTTTCCACTGACATCAATGAGGCAGAGAACCTTGACTCCTTTTTCTTCCTCCTGAAGCAGGTAGAGAACCCCAACTCCTTTTTCTTTCTCCTAAAGCAGGCAGAGAACTCAAAATCCTTTTGCTTCCTCTTGAAGAAGACAGAGAACCCCAACTCCTTTTGCTTCCTCCTAAAGCAGGCAGAGAACCTAGATCTGATATTGATAATCGTCTCCCTAGAGTCACCATGGAACCTAGGATGAAGATGAAATATGATGATCAAATCCTTGCTTGGAGTAACCTTTGCGAATCCCCTCACAAACTCCCCCTCACAAGATCCTCTCTCTCTCTCTCTCTCTCCCAAACTCTCTTCCTCTAAGCTCTCTTGGAGTGGAAAAACGAGCAAAAGAATACTGAAGAGATGTCTAAAGAGATTAAATATAAGGCCTCAAAAATGCCCTAAAATTTAACTTGTCGACTATATTGTCCAGGATGATATGTCGATAGTCTTGTACGATCAGTACAAAATCAACCATTTTTTCAAGACGATTGCCATGGTCTGGACGATCAGAAGAAATTCTTTCTACATATCGTCCAGAATAATTTTACGATCATCTGGGATGATTAATTCAATTTGAGTAGAAAGCGACAAATCGTCCAGACAAATATTCAGGTTGTCCAGGATGATATCCTGGACGATTAGAAAAAAATGAGGGTTTTCATCCTCGACAATTTCATAATTGTTCGGGATGATCAATTCATTTTGAGTGGCAATTGAGGAATCATCCCGCACAATATTCAGGACATCCAGGATAATATATTAGACGATCAGAAGAAAATCATGGTTTTCATCCGAGACAATTAGAGATCGTCCCACAAAATATAAAGGATCATTCGAGATAATCAGAACAATCATCCTGTACGATGTGATTGATCAATTAAACCATAATTAGTATCCTAATCAAAAGATCATTTTTGGCAAAATTGTAATGAATCGTCTAGGATGATATAGGATCGTCTTGTACGATCAAAATAGAATTCTAAAAATAAAATATTTCCTAAATTGTTAATGGCGACTTATTTCTGAATTTAAACATATCGTCCAGGACGATGGGAGGATCGTCTAGGATAATGGGAGGATCGTCCAGGATGATAGGTTAACTAAACTTAATAAACAAGGATGCCCTAATTAGGGTTTCTATTTTGAACTAATCATCAAGGATTATTTTGTATCGTCCTGTATGATATGCTCAAAATTCAGAAGACTCTCAAACTCACCAAATTTCTTCCTATAGTATGTATGTGCAAGGTTACTTAGTATCAGGATCCATCTTATTACATTTAACTCAAGCAAAGGTAAAAACTAGTAGAATTTAAATTTATAGACTGACTCAGTCCTAATCTATCCAATCTTGAGTTGGCTTGAATTACAATTAACTTTGTGAACCTGAAAAGTTAGTAGGTATGGGCAACTAAAATAGATATGCAGTAGTAACAGTAGAGAAGCATGAATGTTTGATATCATCAAAACTATAGTGCTTGAATCCATATTTATAATAATTTATTCATCTTATAATTTTTAAAAGTTAAATTGATAAAGGTATAGCTTATAAATTTAAATTAGGATAATAGCTCAAATGGTTGAAAGAGTAAAGCATTAGTTTTCTAACCTATGAAGTATAAACAAAGTTCATTTAAACTAAGATTTAGGGTTTTATTATTATCCTAATTTTTTATTATTTTTTAATTATCATTTTTATAAATATTAATTAAATAATCAGAATATAAAAGTAATGGAAGGACAATAATAATTTAAGTAGGAAGAGAATTTGTAAATATATAAATAAATATATAAAAAATATTACAAACACATGTTTTTATATGAGTGATAAAAAACACATAAAGTATGTGTTGAAAATAAAATATGACATAATATTTATAATATGACATAGTTACAGGATAACCAGTGCACATGTCACTCAACATTCAGCAATAAATCTCAAAGCCAAAATTTTCAATTAAGTTTAACTACACAAGCCAATATCTCCCACCACTTCCTTCTCTTCTACAAAATAATAAAGTATAATAATAAAATCTTATACATATCTTTAAGACTTCTTCACTTCTTTAATCATATGGTTTCAATCTATACCCATTAACTTTGATGGTTTACAAAGTTTTCTTCTCATGTATCCTGATTACACCATTAAGAAAAATTATAATGATAATGAAAGGACCAATCTATCTAGATTTGATTTTTTGATGGCAATACTTTTCCTTATAATCAAATAATAACACATCTTGCCTATGAAAGAAATCATACAAGAAAGCTCTACCACCATGCATCTTTGTTATTTCAGTTATGCACTTCTTCTTATCTTCATGTAATACCTTTTTAAATTCTTTCAAGTTAATTAAGGGTAGAACTTTTCATGTGGAGAAGTGAAAAAGAATCCTCATTCTTGGTATGATTTTTATTTTGGTTCTTTGATGACGATGATGTATGCTAGATTCTACCTATCTCTTAGACTTTTAATTTTTAAGAGAAGAAAGTATGGTACTCATATAAGAGTAGGTAAGAATTGAAAAGAGAACTTCCTCCTAATTGGTTTTATAGATTTTAGCTAGAGGGGAGTTTGAAAATTTTGAAATTTAAATCATTAAGACCCGTCGAGGTGCTGCAGCGTTCAATGGTATTGCATCGTGGTGCTCCCTTCTTCTCTCTCAAAGGTTTTTTTAAGCATATTAAGCAAAACTTAACTTAGAAGATAGGGTTGCCTCCCTAAAAGTGCTAAGTTTATAGTCTTCAGTGAGACTGGATAATTGACTAGACCTAAAATTGGGTTGCCTCCTAAGCATCGCAAAGTTTATAGTCTTTAGCCAGACTGTGCCCATATTTCTCATTTGGCTAAAGGGGATGTTTGCTATTCTTCAATTAGGTCCCAATTATATCTCTTTCCTTCTCTTTAGGATTAACTTCAGTATTACTAAGAAGAGATCAAATGGGTCTACTACTCATAAAAATTGTAAGCTGACTTAGTTGAGTTTATAAATTTTTAATTAAAGTAGTTTGGTGATATAATTGAGTTCCCAATTGTACGATCACATCTTCTAATGGTGTCTTTTTAATTCCATTCTGATTACTTTTATTAAATCCAAAAGAATATGCTAGTCTTAGATTGTTATTATCTTAATTTTGATTATTTTAATTTATGCCTTAGTTATTTTAACAAGAATTCCATTGATTTCCACCATTATTATTTGACCAACTAAAATTTGAGTGATTCCTCCGATCTGGATTATATATATTTGAATATGGCTTATTTTTTCTTCTAATCAAATTTATATTTTCAATCCCTTGGATATCATTTTCTTTCTTTAAGCTTTTATCTTCCAAATATAAAGATGAATAAGAATTTAAGCTTAAAGTGCTCAATTTTTTTGATATTATTGTAACTTATACAATCAAAATAAATAAAGAATTATTTTTATGAACTCCAGCCACTCTGTTAGGATCACCCTATTGGTAGGCATATAAAAATTATTTATTGCTATTTTTTAATTAATCTATATGCATCTTCAAACATTAAAGAATCTCTTACTATAGCATTAATTATGGCTCTAAGGTGTCCTACCAATTCATTATAAAAAATTTGAATTATCAACCAATTAGGTAAGGCATGGTGAGGGCATTTTCTATGCATCTTCTAAAATCTCTTTCAACTCTAATAAATAGATTCTCCTTCTAATTGAGTAAAATAAGCAAAATTATTCATGATCTTTCCATTTGGGTATCCATATATGATGAATCTAAGGAGCCCGAAGAGGAGAAGGATGAAGAGTTGAAGATGAAAATATCCCACTCAAAGTCACTTGTGTTAGTCTTAGTTATTGTTAGTGGTACCTGACAACTTTTAATTTCTGTAGACCCTGAATTATAATTAAAAGGCATTTATCTATAGAAATTTATTTAATTTAATTGATTTGATTAATTAATTAATTTATTTTATTTATGTATAGGGTTGCATGCTTTTCTTAGTTTTTTTCTTGCATGTCATATTTGTTTTGGCCTGGATTCGATTAGAGGCTCGTGAGGGAAAGATCAAAACTATTTCTACTCAAAATTTAAATAAAATTTTTAGATTAACATAGAAAGTCTAACAATCTAAGAAGTAAGTCCAAGATCATCGGGAGTCTGCATAAGCATATTTTTACTTTCTCCTCCTTGTTAGGCACCTCCCCGCCTACAGGTTCTGGCAAACCATCTGACTTGTTAGCATGCAAATCTGTCAAAGGGATGTTGTGCAATCTTTAGGAAAAAATATTTTTTGGCTTTTTTCAAAACCTGCTACATATCATTTTACATATTTAATAGAGTCAATTAGGATAAATCACATTAAAAATCAACTAAATGAGTCTAAAATTTTAATTGCTTCTAATTCAAGCATTTTTCACCCAATATAAGTCAAGGAACCAATTAGGATTTACTCTAGACGTCGGTCTCAATTCTCAAAAATTTTAATTGAAAATAACTCACCACTCTTTCATTAAAGACTGTATATGTATTTTTTTTAATCGCCTGGGTGGTTAGCTGGCTCCCCATTTTAGGCAGGGGTAAGTCTAGCTTTTGTATTACATTAGTTAGGTTTGGGCTGCTGCCGTTTAGTGCCCAATTTAGATTTAGGTTTTGAGGCAGGTTTAGACCTTTAGACCTTCACTTTCGAGAATATAATCTCAAACTTATAATAAAATAATCAACTCGAATTAAAATTTCTTTCAATCCAAAATTTAAAGCCCAACATATAGACTATGTTAGGGCACTTCTGAATTGTTTAAGAATCCCAAAGTGCTTCCTACCTTTCCTCCTTTAATTTCTAAAATCAAATAAACACCTCCTTCGGCTACCTGACTATGGTCCCTCCAACCTCCTTCGGCTGACTAACTACGGTCCCTCCAACCTCCTTCTACTGCTGGACTACGATCCCTCTGACATTTGTCTTCAGAGTAGGATCCTACCCACCAAACGAACAGGCTAATATTCTATTATCACTGGATTCTTCTGACTCCTATTATACAATGTGTTATATATGATGTATATCTACATTGAGTCAAGTCCTTCCTCTGAGGAATGGCATCATTTATAATCAACTACAAACACTAGTTGAATCATTTTAACAGGACCAAACCCCATAGTTTTCCTACTTTCAGAGTTTTTTAAGTAAAAGTCTTGGTATCTCTTATGACTCTTACACCTCTTGCTCTCTTATGTCGGAGTGTTGGATCTTCGTACAATGCTAGAACATGAAACTCTGTATCTATCTGTAGTTATGAATGAAGCAGGACACAATAATTATATAATAATATTCTAATTAATTATTAATTAATCAAATATTAAACTAATGAAACATGAACACTAATTCAAAAATTTTTACCAACCTTAGTTGAATAATTAAATCATGTTTATTAAGTATTAATCCCAATTAATTATTTTTTAGTAAAACATTAAACTAAATAAACATAAAATTGTTTTAAATAAAACTGGATCATGAATAATATTAATTAATTTAAGTTAATATTTTTAATTAATTAATATAATAACTTCAATGTAGTCAATAAATCATAATTATTTTTATTTTAATTAATATTTTTATTAATTAATCAAAGTTACTTAGACCAATTAAATACAGCTACCAACATAAAGTTATTGAAATAAGGACTTTTGTAAAATAATTGAGAATCTCTAACATAAGAGTTAGGAGATAATGTGGAAAATGGATTCCGTAAACTAATGGAGAATTCAGAATCTAACATCTACACGGCTCACCTTGGTCTGTTGGTTGAGAGCTTAGGCTACCCACTAAGAGGTCTTGGGTTCAAGTCTTATACATGTGATGTGTGTGTGAGTCTGCCTTAATTGATCTAAATGTCGCAAAAAAAAAAAAAATCTAACATCTAAAAGATAATGGGAAAAATAATATTAATCTTCAAAGAGTCGCTAAACAAAAAGCTTGACCTTGTCATGTTAAATTGTAATTTAAGTTCATGAAATTATATAATTATTTAAAATGTTATGGATTATAATATAAATTAATTATCAAAAGAATATCTTTAAAAGATGTACCATAACATTGCTATAAGTATATTAATTGATAAAATTGTGCAATATTTTGTGATATAAAATCTAATTGTAATGCTCGGCTTTATTATGAAAAAATCGAAATGATGAAGAGGATAATTTTATTTATTAAACATTTGCTAATTATTTCGCAGCAAAATTGAGTATCAATAGAGACCCAACTTGTTGGACTAAGTTATACAAATTTTAAAACATTCAAAATTCCTTTGGGGCTCTGAATATGCTTGGAGTATTATTATTGTATATATTTTTACTATAAATTAATCATTACATAACTTTTAAAAGTTGTATAGAGAACAATACATAGTTGATATATTTCCATAAAAATTATGAATTGACATAATAGAATCTTTATATAATATTTAAACTAAAAAGTTTAAAAATAAAATTTACATCTAAATTCTATTTTAAACGATGTTATAGTTGAACAGAACATCTCGATGAGACAAACCCATTAACACCATAAATGATTTGATCTACATCCAAATGAATCAAAATCAAACACTTGTAGTATATTTGAAAACTTATGAATATTATTTAAAAGACTAGCTTAACGAGACAAATCCAATGAGCCATGCATACTCAATTCTAACATCATTTTTGCACTTAAATTATGGATATATAAATAATCTATAATAAAGAGGATTAACAAGGACCGTTTGATGAAATACATTAGATTTTTGATAAATTTACCAAATTGCTCCTCCAAAAAATGCAATAAATAAGGCTTTGCTTTCTATGTGACGGAAGTTCAAGAGTTAATAGAGCTAAATAGCTTTTTTATATTTCTGATGATCACCACTATGAGCCACTATCACCAATCACCTACACCATCGTATGACTTTTATTATTCAACCATTTTAGCAAGACTATTAACATCCAACCCTAGTATTGGATTTCAGTTGTAAGCATGTGGACCCCATGGTTCAAGGTATCATTTTGCTTTATTATTTTTCACTTCTCCTCCTCGCTTGATCTACTAAGGCTTTGCCTTAGCCACCCTTCTCCCTTGCTAGAGCTCATTGTCCTCTCAGGGAAATTTCTACTTCTTTTTCTTTCTGCTTTTTTGTCCTCTCGTGGATGTTCACTCTCCTTGCTTGATTTTTTCTCCTCCGACTTTATCGGATGGCGGTTAATTGGGTTTGTTTAAGTGATCTTGGTTTTCTTTGTGGTAAAAATGGTTTTATGTCATTTATTGATGCCTTGGCCGGTGCATCTCTGGTGGCCTTATCGCCTCTTAAACCTTCGACGTACAAGGGTATGCCATCATTGTGGATTTCTGAGAAGAAAATTTTGGCTCTCGCTGCACCTTTTGAATTTTCACTGGTTCGAAAATTTCCCAATAATAGGCTAGCTTTATAATCGATGCAGAAGTTTTTCATTAATCTTAAGCTTGCTGGTGAATTTTTTGTGACTCTCTTGGATGTGAAGCATGTTCTAAATAAACTAGCAAATGATTTGGATTACTGTAGGGATTTTATGCATCGTTCTTAATTTGTCAATAATTGCTTCATGAAATTGGTTAAGTGGTCTCCTTATTTGGATTTAGCGGTTGAATTTTACATTATACCTATTTGCATCTCTTTCCCTAATTTGCTTCCTTGCCTCTTTTCTCCTCATATTTTTCATGGCTTGGGTTCATTATTTGGCCAGCCGTTGCGCATTTACAATGCAACTTGTGTGGGCTCTCTCCCTTCAGTTGTACGGGTTTTAGTTGAGATAAATATCACTTAACGTTATCTTGATTATGTTTGGATCGGTCCGGATAGCTTGGGGTATGTTCAATTTATCGTAATGGAAGATTTTCCTTCTTTTTGCAATCATTATAAAGCTTTGGGTCATGATAAAAAGGAATGTTGTATCCTAATTCCCTAATTCGGTATGCCAAAACTAGTTCCTACTATTATTAATCCTGTTAGCTTTGATGGGAATGCAATTGGTTTTTTGGAAACTATGGATAATCTAGCTATCCCTACTTTGATTCCTGTTATGCTGGCTATTGCGTTAGTGGTTAATGGGGAAAATTGCATCGAAACTGCTTATGCTATGGATAATGGTCCTAGTATTGTTGACACTGGGGATGATGTCGGTCATGTTGGGGAGGAAGTTGCTCCATCGAATATTGTTTTGCCTTTGGATATTGCTTTTGAATATAGAAAGGGTGTTAATGATATTATGGGTGCCAATACTTGTATGATTAACCTTATAGCTAGTCCCATCACGTCCCTTAATTCTAATGTTCGTGATGGTGTTGATGTTGATTATGCTATTGTTGATTCTGGCGTTAACTTTGTTCCTATCATCATGGAATAAGGGGAATGTCAAGCTGTTAGCACTATAGGGGATATGGTTTCTGCCATTCCTGTTGAGATGGGGGATGTTGCTAATGATTTGGCTGCTCTGGTTCATAATACTATTGGTTTTTGAGATTGTGATGATCCTATGGATATGAATGTCGAAGTGCCTCTCATTGATGTTTCCATTTCTCTTATAACTAATGATGCTTTGTTAGCTCAATTAGCTTTCAAAATGATGGATAATGAGGTGGTTCAAGGGGATTGATTAGCTGATTGTGATTCATGAGCTAACTGGGATGTTGGGGAGGAAATGAATGTGTGAGGGGTGGATTCTAGAAAAAATTATGACTTAAATGTTATCCAAATTGCTCAGGAAGGTTTTTACGAAAAAGTTGGTAAACATAGACGGAGGAAATTGAAAAAGATATTATCTTCATTTTTATTCTTTTTTTACTTGCTCTACTATTGGGTCCTATTTTCCTTAGGCTGTTGTCTATTTTTCTCTTTGCTCTTGTGTTATTCTTGGGTTTGTTTGGGTGTGTTGGGCCTCTGGTCGGTGCTAGCTTTTGGGGTTGGGGTTTATTTCCCTGCTAGGGCTGTTTTGGTGGGTGCAGCTTGTCGTTCTTGTAATTTTTGTCTCTTCCCGCATGTGTGTTATTGGTGTTTGAGGGTGGTCATGTGGTGGCACGTTGCTGGTGTTGGTTCTGTTGGTTGGCTTTGGGTTGTTGGTCTCTTTTTTTTCCTTTTGCATGTTTTTTTTTATTCTTGCAGGTTGCTGTTTGATGCTTCGGGTGGCTTCAATTCAAGTGATTGAGATTCTTCCTACTGCTTCCTAGAGCTGACTTAATCTATTTTTGTTTGTTTTTGTTGCCTTCTTTACTTTTGCTTAATTATTATTATAGGTAGAACCATTGGCTCATAGGTTTTATTTCAAAGTTTGTATTTCTAGTGATGATGGTTCTTTAAGGACTTGTATTTTTCTTGTTAAATTAACGCGTAGGCCCCTTTGTGGGATTTATCAAAAAAAGAAAAAAGTGAACCCCTTGGCTCCCTTCTCGCTGCTCACCAATCACAAATAAGGGAACCAAACAGACTACTTCAGGACGCATGAAGTCATTGAATGAGGTGGTCCCACAATGCACTTGGTGAGGAGTTTCTTTCTTCCATTTGTTTTCCTTTATTTTCTCCTTGTTTATATGAGGTTCTAAGTTTTATTTAGGGTTTTCAATGGAATGTGTAGTTAGAAATATTGACAAATCAGGAGTTGGATCAGCGGATTGCACTCTTTAGTCCTCCCTCAGAAAGATCCAAGATTCTTTGTCATGTTTTAAACGAAAAGCTAGCTCAAGATAAGTTATATTTCTCCTATAGTTTCCTATTCTTAATATTTTGAAATGGGTTAATTTTTACACTGTAAATTTCTTAATCAAATGTGTTTTTTTTTTAAGTTTGTAAATTTCTATAGTTTTTTTTTAATCTGATTTGTCATAGGCTGAGCATGAAATAAATGAGGTTTATGCATAACTTACGTTGCTTCCAGAGGCAAATATAAGCATCTTATCGAGGTAATATTTGGATATCTTGCTAGGTGGGTATGTTGCTATATGTTAATTAGAGCTTGCATCCAAATGAGATGGAATTTATTTTCCTTGTGTAGCTTCACTAGGTGGGTATGTTGCTAAGGCATTTACACACAACTGGATAGAGTACCTTTGTTACTTCTAGGAGATTTGTGCTACGTGTTTTGCCATGAAGGCTTTATGTTATATATATTAAATGAGCACTTAAATTACTATGATATATTTTATATAGAGGAGAGAACAAGAATTGATCTCATGATTTTTCTTACTTCATAATTTTTATATTAATAAAAAAAACATTCAACTAAAATTACATGATATACTCTATGATGAATTTCTTTTTAGACTTTTTCTAAGCTCAACCTTCTCACAATGAGAATAATTGTCAAGAGTTATAATTTCATTTTGGAGGATTTATATATAGGACAAAATTTTAAAGTAAGTATGGTTAAAAATTTAATTATATGAAGAAAACGACAACTCTACTTAGGCGGGAAGATGAGTATTGGTGGAATTATTTCACTTCTATCTTATTCACTGTAGCTACATGTACACATGTATTTATAGTATATGAGGCGTGGGATACACGGTTGTGATTTGATTTGGTTTTGTACAGGTGGACGGTGATGCTCATTCTGGCCATGTGATCTGTTCGGATTCGTTTGCAGCTGTCCGTCCTTTTATCCCCCATCAAGCTGAGGGATCTTTGTGAACCCTAAGCTTGGCACGAAGGAACTGAAAGCACGAAGTCGAGAGCGGCTTGGTGAGGATGTCAGCGGTTTGGTCTTGAGTGCTGATTTGGTGAACTCTGATGTTGTTGGAGTGGATCTGATGCCTGATAAAATGGTGATCAATCTCGATGTGCTTCGTCCTTGCGTGGAATATAGGGTTGTTGGCGAGGGCGATGGTCAAGATGTTGTCGCAGTAGAGGTCTGTTGGTTGTAAAAGTGGTATTTTGAAGTCTTGGAGTAGCTGTGTTAGCCATAGGATGTCGGTGATGGCGGTTGCGAGAGCTCTGTATTCTGCCTCCGTGGATGATCTTGCAACGGTATGTTGTTTCTTGATGCTCCAGGAAACTGGTGTGTCGCCCAGAAACGAACAGTAGCCTGAAGTAGATTTTCTTATCTATGTGTCGCTTGCCCAGTCTGCGTCTGAGTATGAATGAAGTTGTATCAGTCCTTTAGAGATCGATATGCCATAGTCTAGTGTTCCTTTGATGTATCGTAGTAGCTTTTTGAGAAGATATGCATGCTGGGTTTGTGGGTTGTGCATGTGTTAGCATAGCAAATTGACTGGGTATGCAATATCTGGCCTTGTTATTATGAGGTATTGTAAGGAACCTGTGATTTGTCTATATGTGTAAGGTTCTGTGAGTATGGGATCTACTGTTGTGTTTGTGGGAAGTTTTGTGCATGATGGGTTTGCATAATGAAAGGCCTGCTGTGTGAAGGATAGAAGATGCGTATTATTTTTGGGAAAGAAAGAGAGTGTTTTTGTGTGGTGTGATTTTAATACCCAGAAAATTGTTTGCTGTCCCTAAATGCTTCATGGAAAACTGGTTTTGTAGTTGCAATATGATGTTTGAGAGAAGAGCATTATTGTTACCTGTAAGTAGGATGTCGCCGACGTATGTAAGTAAGTATACCTGTGAGTCATCTTGTGAGAGTATGAGAAGTGATGGGTCTGTTTTGCTTGGGTTAAAACCTAGCTGTTGCAGGAAGGAAGAAAATGTTGTAAACCATTGTCTGGATGCTTGTTTAAGTCCATATATTTCTTTTTGAAGTAGGCAGACATGTTCTGGATGCTGGTTGTCCTCGTAGCCTTGAGTTTGTCTCATATAGATAGTGTCTGTCAGTTTGCCATGTATGAATGCATTAGCTACATCTAGCTGATGTACTTCCTAATTTCTGTTGAGAGCAATGGTAAGCAGCATTCGTATAGTGGGAAACTTGGCTACTGGGCTGAATGTTTCCAGGTAATTAATTCCATATTGTTGTTTGTACCCTTGTGCTAGTAGCTTGGCTTTGTATCTTGCTATAGAACCGTTGGAGTGGAGTTTGGTTTTGTATGTCCATTTGCATCTTAGAATTAGAGTGTTGGGTGGTGGTGGTACCAAAGTCCATGTTGCTTGTTGTTGAAGTGCCATAAATTCTGTGGCCATTGCCTTTCTCCAGTGTTCATACCTGGATGCTTCCTTGTATGTGGTTGGGTCTTGGTTTGAGCTTTGGGAATGCTGGTGTATGAGGTTGAGAAATGTTTTGGGTTTGAGTGATCCTGTTTTGAGTCTGGTTATCATTGGGTGATTGGAGACTTGTGGTGGTATTGCTAGTGGGGTTGGGGCTGGGAATGTCTGCTGGTTGGGTATATCAGTTTGTGGAAGTGGGGTGAGTGGTTGAATAATGGGAGATGTTTGTTGTGGTTGAGGTCTGTGGGGTGTGGTTCTGTTGGTGGATTGAGAAATGGGTATGAGTAGCTGTGGGTTTTCTGGGATTGTTGTTTGTGAGGTGTGGGAATTTGTGGTTTGAGCAAAGGGAAATATGGTTTCATGGAAGGTGACATGCCTAGAAATAGTTATGTGGTTTGTAAGTGGGTTGAGGCATTTGTATCCTTTATGGTTTGTAGAGTAACCCAAGAAGATGCATGACTGAACTCTTGGTGCTAGTTTGTGTCTGTTGGGTGGGGGAATCCATGGGAAGCAGGCACAGCCAAAGGTTTTTATGGTGGAGTAATCTGGGGTCTTGTTGTATAGCAGCTGTAGTGGTGTTTTGTTATGGTTGGTGTGGGATGGGAGACGGTTGATTAAGTAGGATGCCGTGAGTGCGGCGTCGGGCCAATATGAGTAGGGTACTGATGCTGTGTGCAACAATGTTCTGGTTGTTTCAATGAGATGTCTATGCTTTCTTTCAGCAATGTCGTTTTGTTCAGGGGTGTAAGGGCAGGATATCTGATGAATAATGCCCTGTTTTTGCAAATATGTTTGTAAACTGCTGTTTACATATTCAGTCCCCCCATCAGATCTAAACTTTTTAATCTTGTGTGGGAGTTGTTTTTCAACCATGACATGAAAAGTATGGAAGATTTTAGGCACTTCAGATTTACAAATCATAGGAAAGATCCATATGAAACGAGAAAAGTCATCTATAAAAATGACATAATAGTGATATCCTTGATGTGAGGTAATTGGAGCAGGGCCCCATACATCTGAGTGGATTAATTCTAGAGGAAATTGAGAACGAGAAACAGAAATAGGGAATTGCAGTTTGTGGCCTTTAGCGACCTTACATGCTGAACACAAAGCTGAAAAAGTAGGTATACTAAGATGTTTGTTGCTGTTGGAAATGGTTGTCATGGTTCTATTGTGTGGATGTCCAAGTCGGTTGTGCCATAAGGTTGCAGTTGAGGAGTTGTTGAGTGTTGATAACAGGTACTGTTGATTGTTGCGTGGTTGAGTCTGGACGGGATAGAGTCCATTATGACTTGGACCCTTGAGTATAGCTTTGTTTGTCTTGATGTCCTTGACATGGAAACCAGAAGCATTAAATGATATAGAAATATTATTGTCCTTGGTTAAATGATAGATAGAGAGGAGGTTGTGGGAGAGAGATGGGATGTGAAGAATTTTTGAAAGTTGAAACTTACGGTTGGGGGTTGGTAATATGCCAGCTCGGGATTATGCAGGATTCAATGGGAAGATCGGTTGATGAGTTTGCTGTTTGGGAAGAAGAGGATTGAGCCATGGTAGGTGTTTCGAATTGCTTACCGCCTTCTGGAATTATCGTTCTGTGAGTGGGAGAGCTCTGATACCATGAAGAAAACGTCAACTCTACTTAGGCGGGAAAATGAGTATTGGTGGAATTATTTCACTTCTATCTTATTCACTGTAGCTACATGTACACATGTATTTATAGTATATGAGGCGTGGGATACACGGTTGTGATTTGATTTGGTTTTGTACAGGTGGACGGTGATGCTCATTCTAGCCATGTGATCTGTTCGGATTCGTTCGCAGCTGTCCGTCCTTTTATTATATGATTAAGTATCGTAAAAAAAAAAATTAAAACTAGACAAAGTCGCCTGTTAAACGGGCGACTTACTGCTGACTCAGCATATAGCAAAGTAACAAACAATAAAAAATATTTTTTTTAATTATTTTAATTAGATTATTTCAGAAAAATGAACGTATAATGATATAATTAGGAAATAAGGAATTAAAAAGATAAGCTATTAAACATAATGGATTTTTATAAAACCTAAACGAACTTACGCAGTTTTTCATTATATTTGCTATCTTGAAACCTCATTAACAACTGCTATTTATTCTCTAAAGCAATAGATATAAGTTCATAATATAATGTTTTTTTAATCGTTAGCCAGAAACCAAATTGCAGTTTTGTTTTCAGACCTTATCTTTTTAGTTCCTTATTTCCTTATATCATTATAAGTTCATTTTTCTGAAATAATATAATTAAAAAAATAAAAAATAAATATTTTATAGTTTATTACTGTAGCTAGTCACCCATTTAAAGGATGACTTGCTACAGTTTCAATGGATGACCTAGCAACAAATGTGCTGAGTCAGCAGTAAGTCGCCTATTAAACGGGCGATTTAGCCTGGTTTTAAATTTTTTTTTATGATATTGAATAACATAATTAAAATTTTAATTATACTCTCTTCAAAAATTTTCCCTTATATATATATATATATATATATATATATATATATATATATATACACTACCAAAAAGTTAATGTTTTTGCAGCAGTTTATAGCAAGAGTTTGAAAATCACCACTAAAAATAAATATAGACAGTGGTTTTTACCGCTGGTAAATTCACTATCGAAAAGTTGAAGTTTTCACAATATTTTATAGCAGTGGTTTACAAACTGCAGGCTAGGGCACCGCTCGCTCATAAATCTACCATATTATCAATCAGCCCTTTCTTAACCTAGCCGACTCATTTCATATTCGACTCCTTCTCAACCGCGACCTTCATCTTCGTAAATCTCCGTTCAGAGATCATCCATGCCGAATTAGCCGGCCCTGATACCGAAGCCATCCATCTCGACGTCGAATGCTGCCGTCCCGATGCTAAATCCACCCATCTCGACGGCAAATCCTACCGTCCCGATGCCGAATCCACCCATCTCGATGCCGAATCAACCATCGCCAATCATATGCTCGGGTCCTAGGTATTTTTCATAGGTATGTTTTGCTCTCTCTCTCTCTCTCTCTCTTTCTCTCTCTCTCTCTCTCATAGGTAATGGTACATTTTGTTCTCTCTCTCTCTCATAGGGATGCATCGAGGATTGCTTGGGGTGGATCTACTCAGGCAACCCATGCAATCCTGATAGAGCTTCAATGACATCGAAAGATATGAAGTTGCTTTGGTATGGACACTTTAACTTGTCTTTCTTTTCTATTTGGCATTTTTGTTCCGTTATTTGTAATATTCTCTTAAGAGGGGCTTCTATAGGATATATATGTGGAGGTTCTTTGTGTATTCAATTAGAAGAACAAACTCAAATATGTAGTAATGCAGAGAAGTTAATTGAAGGGAGAAGACTGTGTATGTGTTTTTGTTGTATTGGTTTGTCTCCGAGAAGCTAAGAAAGAATATAATAAGCGCTCTGGATGTGGTCAAAGAGAATAATGAAGAAGACAAGTTGGAATCTCGTAATCTGGATAATATTATGGGCTTGAATGTGTGACAAGTGTGACAAAGGGCCTACTGCTTCATTCAACTCTTTTCATTAAGTTTCCTAATATCCTAATTGTGTGTAATGTGCTTCTAATTTATGATTGTTAATTTTGTTAGATAACACCCTTTACCTAACTTGTTCTGAATTTTGGTTGGAACTTCTGTTATTCATTGTTAGTTTTTTTTTTGTCTTGCAGTCATAGCTGGATGATGGTGATTTATTTGATATCATTGTTCCATATAATAATAACAAAAATTATTACATAGATATTGTGGAAACAAATCCCACTTACATATGCAATTAGCATTATTGAGACAAACAGTGAGGTTGATTTTGCATTCCCACTAGATTATAAAGAACCTGAATTTTCCCAAGCAAAATGAAAATATATGTTGAAGCATCCATTTTACATTACTTGTGTATCTATTTGCATTACTTATGTATCCATTTTCCATTATTTTAGAAATATAAAAGTGGTTTGGGCAAATAAATTAAGTACCTTTGCTTATGTATCTTCTATAGAATTTATGTCTAGATGATGAAGTTTTGTAGCTTTGAGGAGGAGTGATATTGCTTGAGGAGCTGTAATATCATAATATCTTGTTATGAAAAAGAAAAAAAAAAATGAAACTACATTATAGAAAAAATATTTATAATTTTCACAAGGAAATCCTACTATTAGCTTTATCTCTGCCTTGAAATACAGTTGGGAGTGCTTAATCATATGCATGTTATGACATGCACATAACATGCAGTAGTGTGTCGATGATGTGTCTTTCTAGTAAGAATTTGTGAGAGAGATGATGGCGATCATAATTTAGCCATCGGTTGCATATGGTTGCTATGAAATATCTCTATATTTCCTATGTTAATGATGTAGCATGTTTGGATGGTTTGAAGTTTCTCAAGCAACCAGAGCTGCCATTACGGAGTGATTCATGTATGGCTTTTCACAGAAAACTACTACACTAATCGTGTTTTATGACTTTCAATATCATCAATGCCTCGTCTTCTTATTGATTTCTCATTCTTTCTTCTTTTTGTATGTATTTTTTGGGGTTCTTGGTGCTACATAATGTGCATTGGTTGTTTGGTGTAGTTGTAGTTAATAAAAAATTAATTTCATCATGAAAATTGGAACATGCACATATTTGTCTTTATCATATCTCTATGTTTCCTATGGTGATGACAAAGCTTGCATCTGATTCAAGCATAGATGACTTAAGGATGAATCTTCTATAGCTGACTTTTCTAATTACTAGTCTAGCAATGGATGAGACGTCACGGATGGTTTGAAAGGTATATAAATGATATGCCATTTTATCTTGTTTTGGTCTTGTACCTAGAGGATGGGAAAAAGTTCTTTAACTACTAATTTATATGTTTTTAATATTCACTCAATTTATATTTGTATAGTGTTTTATTGATGTTTATAATTTGATCACAAAATTTAATTTTTTGGCATTATATATATATAAAATCTATGCTACCATTTAGTAGCTGTTTTAACCCTTGTTAAAAGCACTGCTAAAGCCTTCCTACAACAATAATCATGAAATCATTGCTAAAGCCTTTGCAGTAAAAGCAAATACAGTGGATTTACAGTGGTTCCTAAACTGTTGTAAATAAATTAGTAGGTATTTAAATCATTGCAGTAGGTCATAAAAAGTACTGCGAAAGCCTGATTTATTAGTGTGTGTGTATATATATATATATACATTATAAAAAATTTCTCTCTCTCTATATATTTTTTAAAAGAGGGTTTGCCGAGCAAACCCACCCTATATTATCCATAAATTATGTCGGTCATATGTCTTGATAACCATACAACACCCATCAATTAAAAGATGTGTGTGGTATACATAGCCAACCGGCCCAAAAAAAAATTCTATATTTTCATATCTAATACTTAAATATATAAGCTACATTAAACATATATTTAATATTAATTTATTTATGCATATTTTGATGAAAATTAATCATTTAAATGATATATATATATATATAACAGAAAATTTATTTCCTAAGTTATCTCTAGTTGATAATTATAATTAAAACTAAGGCAACAAAATACGCCACATGTGATGCAGCATCCACATCCAGATGACAACGTGTTAGATGATAATATTTTATGTGTTAGCTTCATTTTCTCAATAGCGGATCGCTCCTCTCCCGCAAATAAAAAAACAACCAATCAATACACGTGTACCAACAAACTTACACATGTCAAAAAAGCATTTGCCGTGGCCTCAACTGCAAGCTCTAAATCGCCATGCGTCACAGCACAACACCTTTAAATATCCGAGCCTTCTGCTTCGTCAAAAAACATTCATTCTCTAACATTCCGATTAAGCTGCTAGGCATTGAAACAGAAATCTACGCAGGTGGAAAATGGTGCGTCATTACGTGAATCATAAGCATGCTGGAATGAGGAGAAACCCGTACCGGCGCAAGGTGGTCGGACCCGCTGCGGGAATTCTGGCATGCGCTGCGGCGGGGGTTGTGGAGTGGCCGGTGGGTGCGATGGTTTATATATTCCGTCGCATGAAGGGCCGACGCATCATGTCCCATCCTGTTCATGTTGTCTATCCCAGTGTTTCCAGAGCTATTCCTATTTGATTTAATCGGAGTACTTTACGTTCCTATTTTGTAAATAAAATTGGTGGCGCTCTCTTAGGACATGAAAGTGATTGTAATTTTCTTTAAGCTGTTGAGAGTGTGTAATTCATGTTAGATGTTGTGTGTTTTTGGTTCAACTGTGATTGATCTGTAAAGTTTGTTGCGTTTTTTCTTATATGAATGAATTGCTGTAAAACTTGAAGCCTCACAGTATTTGTATTGATCTGAAGATTGAAAAATTCTTAAATAGTTTTGTAGGACTATAATTGAGCTAAGTGAAGCTTGAGATGATCCTTACTCAAACATGATTCGAAGCATTAATTTGTGAATCAAGCTTGGGATAGTGGCGATATATGTTTTTCTTTTGAGGATGAATAAACTCATTAAATGCAAAACTAAAAATAAAAAAATAAAATTTTTTAACACAATTAAAGCAAAGTGTTATATTTCGTTATGATTGTAGAGTCAAAAAATGATTACAAGTTTTGTAATATATTTTATATATTTGTTAATATTATATTATGATTTCATTCAAAATCAAGTCAAATACTTTTTTTTCAATGTATGGTACTACAAAATACTTGAAGCAATCATCATCCATTTCACTTGTTTTGCAGCTCCACCGCAAAAGGCTGAATTTCCTGTAGCGATAATCGATGCTTCATAATATTCATTTAATAAAATGCTCTATCTACTATAGCTATAACAACTGGCAAAGTTAATGCCAAAATAATAAGCCTATAAGCTAGGATATATATCAAATCATTCTTAACATCAATAATTTATTTTGTAAGATCAACAATATTAGTTAAAGATAATAATTCATTACTAATACACGTACATATTAATAATATATAAAGATAGTTGTTGTTCAATAGTTCCAACCTGAAGTGTAAAAAATTTAGCGAATTATAACTTTGCAAGCCAAATTAG
Organism: Dendrobium chrysotoxum; assembly: GCA_019925795.1. Taxonomy (NCBI): domain Eukaryota; kingdom Viridiplantae; phylum Streptophyta; class Magnoliopsida; order Asparagales; family Orchidaceae; genus Dendrobium; species Dendrobium chrysotoxum. Next base: position 39,253,429 of record CM034303.1, on the reverse strand, counting down.
TTTTTACTTATAATATGCAAAAAATGAATTACTTGAGTTAAGATACGCCATATAAAGAAGAAAGTCTATACTAAATTTAGAGAAGTGATTATTCAATTGTTGAAATTATGTATTAATAACAATATAAATAAATCAACATAATAACGCTACAATTTATTATTTTATTCACCTCTCTATACCGGTCATTAATGAGCCTTAAATTTAGAGTTATATTTTTACTATCAATTTCAAAAATATTATAAAAATAAAAAAGAATCTCATCTAATCTCTCTCATCATCTGAAATTGTTGGTCAAATACTTACATCATTTTCATTACCTTCATGATATCATAATCCTTTCCTTATGTGACTTGTAACAATCCATTTATAATGTATAAAATATCTATCATTAAGTGCATTGTCAAGGAAAAGTAAAAAATTTCTATTGCATCTATTAAGATGCTAGTTTCAACTAACTATTAATGATGCATTCCATCCTCCTTGATAATGTCAACCACAGCAAGTGTAGAATCATATATTTTTATTAGCCAAATTAATGTTTGAAAATGCAAAACCTAGGAGTTATTACTAGCTATGTGCAAGTTAGTCTCTTAGTTTGAACATCGATCACTACTTAGCTCCCAAATGGTACAACAACAGCAACAATAAAAACATCAAGCCTTTATCCCACAATGTAGGGTCAGCTGCATGAATCATTTTTCTCCATTGTGTCATGTTAAGAGTCAAATTCTCATTTAACTCTAATAAAGAAAGGTCATTTCTAATATTTTCTAACCATGTCCTGTTAGGGCTACCTCTATCTTTCTTAATTTTGGCCAAATCTAATACATGATCTATACTCCTAATAGTTAGAAGGTCACTATTCTACATGACTAAACATCTAATTAAGGTGACTCTCTCTAATCTTATCTATCACTGGAGCTACTCCAACCTGTTCACTGATATGCTCATTTTGTATCCTGTCACTAAGAGTAAATCAAATCATCCACCTTAGTGTCCTCATCTCAGCAACACTTAACTAAATATTATGCTTCTCTTTTAATGGCCAACATTCTACGCCATAAAGCATTGTAGGTTTCACCACCATCTTATAAAATTTTTGATTAAGTCTGAGTGGTACTTTTCTTTCACATAACAAACCCAAAGCATTCCTCCAATTCAACCATCCAACTTGATTTCTTCTAATAATATCCCCATCAAGTTCACCATCACTCTAAATAATAGACTCAAGATATCTAAAATGAGTACACTTATTAATGACTTGATCACTCAAAGTCACAAACCCCCCACTAGATCTATCACTACTAAAATTACACTCCATGTATTTTGTTTTAGATCTACTAAAATGAAAACCTTTATACTCCAAGGTTGACCACCATAGTTGGAGTTTTCCTTCAACTCCCTCTCTAGTCTTATCAACAAGAAGAATATCATCAGCAAAAAAAAGCACACACGAGGGTACATCCTCTTGCAAATCTATAGTAAGATAAAGCAAAAAGATAAGGGCTTAAGGTTGATCCTTAGTGTAATCCAACTGAAATAAGAAATACTTAGCCAAACCACCTTGTGTTTCGACACAAGTTACAACTCCTGCATACATATCCCTAATGACTTGAATATAAGCATTATTAATCCTTTTCTCTTCTAGGACTCTCCACAGCACTTCTCTTGGAACTTTATCATATGCTTTCTCTAAATCAATAAATATTATATGTAGATCTTCCTTATTCTCTCTAAACTTCTCCATCAACCCTATCAATAAATGATTATCTTCCATAATAGACCAAACCGGCATGAATCCAAATTGGTTTTGAGAAACATTAGTATCACATCATAACCTATGCTCCAAAACTCTCTCCCAAAGTTTTAAGTATGACACATCAACCTAATTCCTCTATAATTTGAACAATCTTGTGCTTCAAATTTATTCTTAAAAATAGGAATTAACACACTCATTTTCCCCTCATCTAGCATCTTTTTAGTCTTCAAAATAATATTAAAAAGTTTAGTAAGCTAAGAAATTCCTTCATCTCATAAGCGTTTTCACACCTATATTGGAATATCATCATGTTCAATAGTTTTTATACACTTCATTTTCTTAAAAGCCTCTTTAACTTCAGTTTTACTAATACGCTGATAAAAAAATCTCTATTATCATTTAGAGTGCTAAAGTTACTAAAGTCAATCGTATTCTAATAATCTTCATTGAAAAAGCTTAGCAAAATATCTCATTTACCTTTTTTAGAAGATCCTCTTCTAAAAAAAATACTTTTTGATCTTTATCTTTTATGCACTTCACTTAAACTAAATCCTTACTATTATCTCTTTGTTTAGCTAACTTATACATATATCTTTGAACCTCTTTAGAATCTAATCTATTATATAAATCATTAAAAGCAAAAATCTTTGCATCGATCGTAGATTACTTTCCTGGATTCCTTATAAGCTTTTTTATATATTTCCCAATATTTAGAGTTTTTACATCTAAACCAATTATTATAACAAAGCTTCTTTTTTTTAATCTTTTCTTATACATTTTGATACCACCATAATTATTTTTTATTATTATGCGCTTTTTCTTTGAAACCCTAAGCACATCCTTTACAATATTCTTAATATTACTAGCTACATTTTTCTCACATAACATTTGCTTCTTCATGCATGGAGAAAATCTTAATATCTCAAATCTTACTCTTAAAAAATTTTTTGTTAGTATTATTTAAATGCCCCTATTTAATCTTAGAATAATATTTTATAATATTTTTTATATTCTACCTTTTTATCTGAATGTCCAAAACAAATAATTGAAGTTGGGTACATAAATTTTTACTCGGAATAACTTTATAATCTTTGTAATCTAAATTATCTATTTTTCTTATAAGAAAATAATTAATTTGAGTTTTACTAAATCTATTATTCTAAGTAATGAGATGCTTATCTTTTTTCTTAAATAAGGTATTAGCAATTATAAAATCATAAGCTAGAGCAAAATCTAATAGTCTTACCACCTTTATTAGTCGCTCCAAACTCATAGCCATCATGAATACTTTTAAAATCCTCTATCTTTCTACCAACATATCCATTTAAATTTCTTCCAATAAAAAATCTTTTTTTAAGAAGTATCATTTGAATTAATTCTTTTAAGTCATTCCAAAATTTTAATTTTAAATACATATCCAAACCTACTTGAGAAGCATAAGCACTTATAATATTAATAATCTTAGCATCAATAATAATCTTCAAAGTTATAATTCTATCTCTAATTATAACTATTTTTATAATATTATTCTTCAAACTCTTATCTATAATCACACCTACACCAGTTCAAGTACGACTTCTATCTGAATATTAAAATTTAAATCTTAAACTATCAATCTCCTTAGCCTTCTCTCCAACCAATTTAGTTTTCTGAATGCATAAAATATTTATATTCCTATGAATCATCATATTAATTAATTCCATTAAATTGCCTATAAGAGAACCTACAATCCAATATCCTATCCGAATTCTAGTTTCATGGACTAGCTTCTTTGCTCACATTCATCAATGATGTGGTAACCCTTACCTATTTTTTACATGATTCTTAATTTCTTCATTATGATTAATACGAAACTAACATAGCTCAAAATAATTTCCTTGATTATCAGATCCAGATGAACCATCTCGCCTATAAAATAATAATTATTGATATAGAAAAAAATGAACTCAATCAATAGCTACAGTCAGTATGATATAATATTTTTTTTTACTCTTCTTATCCGTGCTCAACCCCAAAGAATGAAGAGTCTATTTATTATTAATTAATTAAATCCTCACATTTTTGTTTGCCTTATTGTGTACACTATTGCGTTCTCCAGTATGAGTTAGAAGTTTATCTTCTCTCTTCTAAGTTTTAAATTGTCCTTGAGGTTTAAACAAGTATTAATAAAGATAAAAAATAGTGTCTTCAAACTATTCTGAATAAAATATGCGTGCAACATTTTCTATTATATTTTGAGGGAAATGATGAATTTTTGGTTGATGGGGAACTTTTAATAAATATGCTTCCAAATTTTATATGCTTCCAAATTTTATCCCTCTTATGTACATCATAACTCAAAATTAAAAGATGAAGCTAAGGGTTAAGAGAAAAATTATTGTTTATATCAATCTGTATATGTTCTTTGCTTTTCAAATATTAATTAATTTAATACATCCTATAAGAAAAAAGTTAAATCACCACACAAAATCAATGTCGCGACAATTTACACTACCAAAAAATAGGGTTTTCGCAGCACAATTTTAGACCTTTCCCGGCGGTTATACCCGCTACTATTTTCATTGCAGCGGTTCTAAAACCTCTACACTCCCCCTGTATTTGCAATGCACTGCAACGGCATTCCGCAGCGGTTCGGAGACCGGCAGGGTAGATTTTATGGAGCGCTTACTATAGCAGCGGTTATAATCGGTGCCAATCTACAGAATTGTGTCGTTTATAACCGCAGCGAATACAAGAAAATTAACCGATTTCTAGTAAAGTGGCGGTTTTAATCACCACAAATCTGGACTCTTGTGCCGGGTAAAACAACCACTAATGTCCAGGTTTTTTTTTTTTAAATTTTGGAGCAACTTTTTAGTAACCACTTTAAGAAACAATTTCAAACGAAACCTAAGTCCATATGATTCAACACAATATTATCAACGACCACGATAAAAAAATCTATTGATATTAATAAAAATCTAATCATCTTAGTTTCCGAAGAAGTTTGAAAATTTGAAGAACTACCCGTTCAAATTTATAGGACCATGATTTAAGTGTAATAATAATAATAATAATGGAAATGAAAATTCCGTTAATCAATCTTGGAATATGCTACAAGAAAATGTTCCATATGAAACACAAGAAAAAATATTGAATATGGTACAATAGCGAATATGTTAAACACAACAATAATATCATTGCCCTTGTATGGTCATAAGATTTACAAACTTTTCGCAACAGATTTAAGATGGAAGATATCATTCAAAATTTAAAAAACTAGCGCAGTAGAAAGAGGTCACATGTTCAATTAGAAGAACAAACCACTGCAGCAATGGAATCATTACGATCATGAACTACATAAGACAAAAATTGTTTATGAAGTACATAAATTCAACTAATAGTAATGTGCCAACCAAAAAAAGCTCCTCAAAATGGCCTCAGAGGAACTTTCATGAGATATCTGGGATGACAAACTTGGAGGCGTTTTATTCTCTTCTATTGTATTAATTTTAAGAAACCCGGACATATACTTTTTGAACCGGAACTCACTACCAAAAAATAGGGTTTTCGCAGCACAATTTTACTCCCGTCGGCTATGTGGAGGCTAGACAAATCATAAATTAGAGCAGCAATAGGCATTCATAAGGAGGAAATTATGTGAGGTTCACTACCAAAAAAAATGGCAAGCATACGAGTGAATCCACAAAGCCAAACAAGAATAGGAAAGAAATACAAACCGGTGATGGAGAAGAAGAATTAGCTCGCGATTGACCGGTCGAACGAGCGAGTAGACGAGGGCAAGCAGCGCGTTCGCCTAGTAGGCTTCGACCGAACTTAATTTCTGCTCCTCCGATCGAAGGCCAACTACGAAGGAAGGTTAGGGCATGCACCGTGTGAAGCCGAGTCGAAACGAAAAATTAGGGCAGGCTGCGCCGGGAAGCCTTCGGGTGGGTAATATGGGATGGGTAATTTGGCAGCTGTTAAAACCGCTGCCAAAAATAGCGGTTTTAAACGCTGCGAAAACATATATTTAGCATCAGTTTTAAAACCGCCCCAAATATCTGCTGCGAAAAGACCATCTTTTGGTAGTGTTAGTTACAACCTGGCTTTATGCAAAATGACTAAAGAGTTATGACAAATAGCGTTAAAATTTTAATTAATTAGATAACTTAATATACAAATGAGTTGCCTAACATGTCAAATGTTTTAATCAAGCCGAAATACATTCCAACTCTTTCTTATTTAATAAAACTCCAAAAAAATTGGAAATCATTGGAAGAAAAGTAATTAAATATTTTGAGAAATCAACTACTATGTTTTAACTATCTTTAAAATTTGCCAAAATTATTTGAAGCATTTATCTTTATTTAATAATTTAAAATATGATATTTCAATTATTGAAGATAGCAAATCTCTCTCAATAATTAGTAAAAATTACAAGAATGTTAACCTACATACAAATGAGTTGACATAATTTTTTCAAGTATAGATAATGAAAACATATATGCAAATTAATGTTCAACAATGAGTATTCATATATAAAAAGTGAAACTAGCTGAATATATACAGATCATCAGGCCAAGACGACACATAAGAAGCTTCATAATTTAAAAAATCTCTTAGGTATTAGGAAATTTAAAATTTTAAAAATTCAAAAAAAAAAAAAACCCTTGAAGCATTTTTCTTAGATCCTACATTCAATGGATTCAACGATGAATCAATGTTTCAAATTTTATTTTATTTTGATTAGATTTTAGATCCTCAACAAAAAACTAGAGAAAAACTTTAGATGTAAAATAAATAAAACTTACATTACCAAAGAAATAGGAGGTAGTGTATTTCACATATCATAGTCGTGGTCAGCTTGCAGAGGAGCACAGTACAAGCTGTGGCATCAACACATTGTGTAGACATTAGGCAACGCGGTAGCATTATGCAAGTAGAGGTAGTAGGCACAATGGCGATATCTACGCATAATGTCAACAAGATAGAGGAATAGATGGGAGGCTTTATGCATGAACTAGAATGCAACTAGAGGAAAAATTGGGTAGTGGGCTCTTTGCTAAGGCAAAAAAAAAATTTAAGGGATGCTAAATTCTAAAACTACCCTCATAATAAGTAGAATTTACTTTTAAGGGTGGTACATTACTCATTCTCAGCCAAATAAGGTTTCACCCCTACTTGAGTATGACTTGTTAAAACTCACTATAAGCTTGAGGTTAATTTGATGGCTCGAGCTTATTTAAGAACTTAAAATGGCTAACCATTAATGCACCATGAATAAAATGTTACTGATTACTATATAAAAATATCAGTTGCCTTATAGGGGGTGAGAAAGGAGCCACACAAAAAATCTTCAAGCAAATTAGAGGCCCATTGTAAAGACCACTATAGTAGTAATCAAACACTTGTGATAGCATGAACTGATTTGGTAAATTTGTCATATTCAAACTCTGTATCTTTTATGAATACTTTTTAATGTATTTTTTGTATTAGACTAAAGCCTAAGGGTTTTGTAAGTGAAAATATGCATGTGTGAAAAACCCTTAGGAGGAGTGTTACACCACTAGCTTCTAGAGCACTACGATGCTTACCTCTCAATATTATGGTAAAATAAAAGAGTTTCTAGAAGCACTACAGTGCTAGATTTTTGCTGTCAAACTATTGGTTCAAACCAGTTTTAGTCGGTTCATTGCAAAGCTAGTTTTAGAGAAAATTCAAACTGGCTTACCGACCGGTTTTCAATCGAACCAGCCAGTCTAGTCTAGTTTTCAAAATAATGGTAAATTCTAATAGTTTAATAGAGTAATGCTTATGACTCATTAAAAAAACTTAAACTTCAAATTAATACATAATATTAAAAAAAATACACCATATTATTATCTGCATTAAGAATTTACTAAATACTAAATTTTCAAGTACATAAGATGCTAATCATTTATAGGTATAGCATCTCTTTATCAATTTGAGGTATCATATATTTCTTTTAAATATGTGTGACCTATATATATCAATGGGAATGAACATTATTTCAATTTGATGGATCTAGTTATTATATGAATGAAATATGATATTGGTTGTCCGGATGTGAGTCATATATATCAAGGACGATAAATTTTATGGTAAATTTACAGCCTAATTATGTGATGTGAATGGAGTGTGATCTCGATTATCTGCATCAGTCCGTTCTATCGCCGTTTAACAAAGATTTGTAGAGTTATTTCATTAATGACTATGATTGACAAGTTGGATTTAATTTTGGAAGTAATTAAGCTATAATTCAGCTCCCAAATCTATTGAAAAGGGCCAAGAGAAAATTATATATGATTGTTCTTCAATCATAACAAATCTCATCATATTGCTGAGTAAATTGTTCTTATTAGAAATTAATTTATATTATACCAATGAATCCACTTCTTCATAGATGTAATTAATTATAAATTAATATCCTATTTATATTAACTATTACAAATATGTAGTTTTTTTATTATTAATGAAAATAAATTAAGAAATGATGTGTTATTGGCTTCTTATAATGAGGATGTAGATGTGGTGCTACTATATACGCATCTCCTATAATTTAAAAAGAGATTTTGTCCTCTTTTAAGCTAAAGTTTAAAGTTTATACACTATGGGATTGGTGATGCAAAATATTGTAATGCAAGGTATAAGGTGAATAAGAAAGTGAGAGCAAATTATAATTGTATTAAGATTTGTTGATAAAGATGAATTCATAAAATAGTAATTTTATGATATTATTCATGTTGAAGATACTAATGCATCAAATTTCAAAAAAAAAAATTGTATTAACATTTCACACCATATATAGTCTTAATATCCAATATATGGTAAAAATAAACATAACATGAAATTCACTTTGTACCGACGGAATTTCTTTTGGATTTTTTTGATGAAATGTTATTTAATTTCCATTGAGAATATTCGACGGATATTCCACCGAAAAAGACCCTATTTCGTCCCAAGCCTGTTTTCCTCTCCCATTTCACATTGTTCTCTCCCGAATACATCTCTCGCCATCTCCGTCATCCGATCGTCGATGTACATGGTGATTTATAGGTGGTATAGCTCCATTTCTTCGATATTTGGAAGGTATACTTCATCACTTTAATCATTTTCAATTTTTTAAAGATTTCATCAGTGATTTTTTTGGATAAAACCCACAGAGGGGTCTACGCGTTGATTTAAAAAAAAGGATCACAAGACCTTAATGAATCATCAACTCTCTAAAAATACCATATTTAAAGCAAAACCTATGAGCTAATGATTCAATCTATTACAAGATAAGGAAAAACAATAAACGCAAGAAAACAAGCATTCCAGCAGGAATAGATGAGAACTAAGCCACCCAAGAGCTGGACCACAAAGGAATGCAAGAGCAACAAAACAATAGCATTCTGCTCCAGCAAATAAAGATAGCATAAAGCCACAACAATCTATCAACATCAACCTGCATAAGAGGTAGGCAGAAAGAAATAGACAACAAAAATAAAAGGGAAATCAAAACCATAGTCGATAGCCAACACCCCAGGCAAAAGAGCCACAACAGCCACTAAAGGATCCATTTGACAGGAGTCATCCAAACCCCAAATGGTCAAAAGACAAAACCAACAGGCCAACAGCCCCACTAGGAAAATCCGACCAACCTCATCAAAAAAGGAAATAAGGGACAAACAGTACAACAGCCCTACCACTGCCAATCCAAAGAAAAGGGGACAAATAGCACATCAAAAAAAGGAAAAGCTAAAAAGAAAAAAATATTTCTTTTCGGATTTTACAACCCAAAACACCTCAGCCAAAACCTAGATACCTAACAGACCTCAACCCAACACAAGGCCCAACTACCAACTGAAGCAACACCAACCTAAAACCAGAAACGATAGAGGAGGCCAACAGCAACAAACAGAAATAAGAAATAAAAAATACTTCCTTTTAGATTTTCTCCTACCTTGTTTGCCACCTCCACAAAAAAAAAACCTTTTCAATGATGTGACCAACATTCAGAATATACATCGCATCAAACTCATTCACCACCTTATCCATTTCTTCCCTAATACCCCCACACGGTGAGGAAACAGACCCATCCAGCCAATCAAAATGATCCAAATATTACCATTCATGTTCAACGATAATTGAGCTTTTAAAGCATCATTTGAAATAAGGGAAATCAGAACATTTATAAAAGGCACTTGTTCATTGGGTATCACAATATTATGTGAAAAAGTCGTTTCAGAAGAAGTCAAGGGGAATCATTATTAGCTCTATTAGAAGATCATTTCAACACCACCGTATTAACATGCAAAAAATCATTCTCAACAACACTAAGTGAAGTAGCTGGTTGATATTCATCACTAGGAATTAAAGCCAATTTGTTAGGAACCTCATTAATAATTCCCTCACAATCCTTTTGAACTGAAAAAGCCAAATTAACAAAAGGAGAAGCACACTGATCACCATAATTTAGCACAACAGGATCAATTAAATCTATACCCAATGTATTAATATTAATACTATGATCCTTCTCCGATGCAGAACCAATAACAGGAAGAACAATAGGGTCCTTAGAGCCAAAATTGATGGGCTCAAACGAATGCCCCTCATCGACAGCAATCAAATGATGAAGCATAATCTCATTTTCCAAATGACCCACAACACCAGCATCCACATTATCATGCAATGATAAGTCAACATAAACATTGCCTTTGACATTATCATGAGCATCATTAGAAAGCATATCACCCACATTAATAAGTGAGAATCCAACAGACCACCATCATTATTCACATTATCCCTAGGCATAGTATGGTCCTTAACTAAATGAGGGTGAAAGCGAACACATACTTTTTTAAAATGACCTAAAGATTTACAATAATAAAAAAAGGATGGAAACTCTTCCCTCAAAGAAGGATGTTAGTCAAAAGAGTCTGAATTTTTCATTTTCCTTTATTTTATATTTCTTTATTCAAGCCATATAAGGGTGTGCTAAATTGGCGACCGTGCACACACATAGTGTAGTGAAAAAAATTAAGCTAATTTTTTTCAACTAATCATACTGTATGATTACGATCATATTGTATGATTATGATCATACTATACGATCAATTATATGAAAAATATAGGGTTAATGGATAATTATGTCATTAATGCTAATCAACTAATCGTACTGTATGATTCATTTTAATTAACAAATCCTAGCTGCTAGATTATTTAATTAAGTGTTTTTAATATTAAATTTTAAACTAATTATACTGTACAATCTGAATCGTACTAGATGATATTTAAAATCTTACTAAATTATTCATCGTGATTAGTCAATTAAATCAATGTTCAATAAATAAGGCAATTATACTTTATGATGAAGATCTTATTGTATGATTAAAAGAGAGAAAATTAAGTCTTCCTGGATATTGTACTGGACTAAAATAAATAAGACAATTATACTACTGACTATGTGAAAGTGCAAATTGGTTGTTAGACCTATTGCTCAACGTCCCTAGGCTAACCAAGAGGGGGGGTGAATTGGTCCTTTTAAAAATTACTCTTGATATTTTGAAAATGTTAAAAGCTAATCGTACAGTACAATAGAACTTCGTACAGTACGAAAATAGATAATTTTTTGCTCTTTCTTTCAACACAGAAATTCAACCACAAAGGAAATAAACTACAGAAAAATAGTAATACAGAAAATAAAAAGTGAATAGAAAACACCAGGATTTATAGTGGTTCAGTCAAACACGACCTACATCCACTCCCTAGAGACACCTTGTCTAGGTATTGCACTAAAATCAAGTGACTCTCCTTTTGCCCCCATAGCAAGGCGGAGAAGCCTTTACAAACTCTCTTCCACTAACCCCGGTGCGACAGAGAACTATCGTCCTTTTCACCCTCTAAGTGCAGCAGAGAACCGTCGTCCTTTTCACTCTCCAAGTGTGGCAGGGAACCTTCGTCCTTTTCACTCTCCAAGTGCAGTAGAGAACCGAAATCCTCTCGAACAATGCTCTTGCAGAAGACTCCAAGGAACTAGGAAGATGCTTGAAGAACAAGTAAAAGAAATCCTCTCAATTGGATAACCTTGTGAATCTACTCACAATTCTCTCTTGAAAGATCTCTCAAAACTCACTCCCAAACACTCTCCCAATCACTCTCCTTTCACTTCCCAAAAGAATTTTCACAGAAGGATATCTCCTTTAGTCAATTTTGTGTCATTTTTATACTTGGGACAGAAAAAACTGTCCAAAAATTGAATTTTCAAGTTAAGTCTGTGCCGATCGTCCCGTACGATCGACAATCGTACTGTACGAATAGTTCAAAAATTTGAACAATCCGTCCCGTACGACTCATCAGACGAACAAGTCAGAGTCGTTCGTATGAATATTTCGTCCCGTACGAACGCTTGCACGATCAAGTCAGTAAGCTTTGTCCAAATAATTCGTCCTGTACGAATACTTGGACGATCAAGTTAGTGAGCTTCGTCAGAATAATTCATCCCGTATGAACGCTTAGACGATCAATTCATTGAGCTTCGTCCGAATGGTTCATCCCGTACGAACATATAAACGAACACAATTTTGAGCAGTTCATACAGCGAAACTGATTTACGAATAGGATTCGTACTGTACGAACATGCCTTAGAAAAATTTTCTTGGCATGTGGGTTCTTTTCGGAGAGCATATTCTACAGATCATCCAGTACGATATCAAATCGTACTGTATGATCAATTTTAAAAATTTTAAACTTTGTACTCCCCCATTGTGTGTGTGTGCACAGTTATCCAACTTACAATCACACACTCTCAGACTCAAGAAAAAGAAAATTTATAGACTTTATCTACAGTGGACAAGTGAGCTTGAAGTCTTCAACAATCTAGAGTGTGAATTTCCTGAAAAATACTTTTGTACACACAACAAAAAACTCAAATATATGTTAGAGGATGAAATAGACAAATAATAAGCTTTTGTAATCATCAAAAACCTAAACTTTGGATTAGAATTCACATGAACAAATTAATTCTCCCAAATCACAACAATCTCCCCCTTTTTGATGATGACAAAACAACTTTTGTTTGAAATGACATATATAAAAATAGATCTTCTAACATCCACTAAATGTACTTCCTTAAAATAAAAGATCTGTACTCCCCCTAAATAAAAGATCCTTAAAGTTCCCTTAAAGAATTGACTTATCCTATCCCTAAGCTCGGATAGAGAAGTTAACATGAAATACATAAGAGAAGGGAAGGAAAGAGTGTAGAAATGATAGCACCCAAAAAATAGCACAAAAAGAGACAAACAAAACAAAACAAATACAAACAAAATAAACAAATAGTACAAAACATACATAACATGCACATAACTTACATAACATGCACATAACTTACATAATATGCACATAACATAAGTCAAACAATAAAACTCTCCCTCTTTTGCCAACAGCAAAAAGGACACTTAAAAATAGTTGAGTAGTGGAATCATGTTAAATGAAGTCTAACTACAATATTCAATTGAGATGCAAAAACTAAAGTCTCAAAAGTGTTAGATTTCAAAGTATGTTAAGGAAAAGAAAAGTTGATCTAAAGTAGTAATGCATTAGACATATTAGTAGTCTCAATTTTTGTATAGAAGGTGAGATAATATTACCAAAATTCTAAGTCTAAAATGACAATTATTGATTAGTGAAAATAGAGAATAAAAATATTAAAGGAAAGAATATTTGGCGACTTTACGCATCTTTTCAAAATGTAGGCTAATTTTGTGCCTTATTAACATTTGGCGACATTGCGCATCTTTTATTGGATGACACACTTTGTGTGTCTTTTCATATTTAGTGACATTGCGCATCTTTTCTTATATGGCATATTTTGTGCATCTTTTCAAGCTTTGCTTTGAATGTAAGATTCTTTCCAAGAACATTATCTCTTAGTCACAAATACAATAATAAACACAAAGATATAGAATGTGAGAATAATGTTAAAATATCAAACATACACAAATTTAGACTAAATAATACATATCTAAATAAGATTAAGTAAGATCTTCTAATCCACACCAAAATATAACGAAATCTAAAAAATTTGAAAATTTAAAGTTATGCATAGTATTTTTTATTGTAATATGAACTCAATTAATATTCTGGATCATTAATCAACTATAGTCAAGTGAAACAAAAAATACAAAAAGAATAAGCACAGAAATACTGGAACATTTCATTACTACTCATTTGAAAAACATACAATATAGCAAGTTTTACATTGAGGCACAATCTCATAAAAAAAAACTTGCTTTCAATCCCAAACATAAAAACCGTCTAATAACTGATAAAGGGAACCACAAACACATTCAAGCCAAATAATACCAAAGCGAGCTAGAACTGAGAAGGACCCTGATCCGAAGGAGGAGGTGGTATACCACCGAACAATGAAAAATAGCTGTTAAGAGTAGCAATATTAGTGTTTACAGCATCAAATTGATCATCCTATTTCTTCAAATGAGCCTCCATGTCATCAAATCTTTGGTCCATTCTATCAAAATGTTGGACCATATTTTGATAGAAATCTTGTGATGGTCCAGATGCAGTTGAGGGTGCACCTGAAGGAGCAGAAGCTGAAGGAGGCTCATCATCTGAGCTGTCAGCTGTACCCTCTTTCCCAAATAATGCTCTAAAGGAAGCGTCAGTGAAGTACAGTGGGAGTTCAGAAGGACCAGAAGGATGAACTAGGTTGTATTTTCTCTCTAGGATGTAACACACAACATATCCTAAAGCAATATTTTTCTTCCTCTTCACACTAGCCAAACCAATATCAGATAGATAGTAGATGTAGTCTAAGATCAATTGGGCTTCATCTATAGGTTGACCAGTCATAATAAGAAATGTGGTTGAAGAACGAAGTGGAGACATATTAACCCAATCTCCTGCTTTAGGAATGATTGATGTCCTAAGCACATGTTGGATTATCCTAGCATTTTGATTCAATGTATCCACCTGGGAGACATGTGTGGGTGTACTTACACCTCTAAGAACTCGGTTAATTTCTGACCAACCGTTTTTAGGTCTAGTGGAGAAGGTATGAGCTCTAGTCCCTTGAGTTCTAAGATGAACATATTCCCCTAAATCCTCCTTAGTTATCACAACTTTTTATTTAAGGACAAAAGAAGAAATGGCTATGTGATCCTCATTAAAGGTCATGTTGGCCAGGAACACATGAAACAAATCCTTATTGAAAGCATAGATCAAGGTCAAGAGAAAAGAAAAGTGGGTCGAGTCAAAGAGGGGCATAACTGCAAAATGAATATTTTCCTGCAGTAGTATGCGGGAAGGAGTAACCTTAGATGCAGCATACCTAAGGTATGCTTCCTCATTCTCTTCACTAAGAAAGTTATCATCCCAGTTCCTTCTAGACGCAGGAGCCCTAGCCACTCGTGCTCTTTTTCCACTGCCCGACATCTTCTCTCAAGGCTCTAAAAGGTTCTAGATGGAAAGTAAAATGGAAGAAAATGACCCGCCTTTATATAGAAAAAGCCTGGGATCATACTATATGAATCCAGTTCGTACAAGACGAACTTGACTTCATCCGGGACGAATAAAAAGTTCGTCCGGGACGATCGAAAGCAGCCAAAATGGAATAATTTTTCATAAACTGCTCGTCCCGAGGCATCCTTTCGTACAGGCTTTTTGACTTCCTGATCGTACAGACGATGACGTATTCGTCCGGGACGATCACAAAATTTAAGATAATTCAGGCGACGGTTAGGTTCGTCCCTCACGCGAAATGACACATAGATCGTACAGACGAATGACGTATTCGTACGTACGATCACCAATAATAACTGCTGCTAACCGTGTTTTCTTCCAAATCGTAAATACGAAGTATATGTACGATAATATGATATCGTACAGTACGATACGATATCGTACAATACGAATAGACACAATAAACTCCCATCACTTCAAAGCTTGCATGCTTTTCAACATTCAATTAAGGAACAAAAACAAAACAAAAATTTTAGATTTTTTTTTTAAATATAACAAAAACATCCAATGAACAAACTTAACAAATACAAATTGTTATTTCAACCAAAGCACCTGTGCTACACAACTCCCTAAGACAATATATTCTACTTTAGCTGTAGAAAGTGCTACTGAATTTTGTTTTCTACTGGACCAAGAGAATAATGAATTTCCAATGAATTGACATGTTCCAGAAGTACTTTTTCTATCCACCCTACAACCCGCAAAATCTGAATCTGAGTATCCAATAATTTCAAAAGAAGAACTGTTCTTAGGATACCAAATTACTAAATTTTGAGTTCCCAAAAGATATCTTAAGATCCTTTTTACTGCTGTCAAATGTGATTCTTTTGGATCAGCTTGAAATCTAGCACATAAGCAAACACTAAACATAATGTCAGGTCTGTTAGCAGTTAAATAAAGCAAAGATCCAATTATTTCTCTAAACTTCTTTTGATCAACAGATTTTCCTTTAAGATCCTTATCTAATTGGACTGAGGAACTCATGGGTGTAGTGACTGGTTTAGCATTATCTATTTCATACTTTTTGAGGATTTCCTTCACATATTTAGATTGACAAAGAAAGGTTCCATCCTCAAGAAAATAACTCAAATTACCCATTAAACTCATCTCAAATTCTCTACTCATTATTTTTGAAAATTTATCACATAGAGCTTTATCAGTTGATCCAAAAATGATATCATCCATATATATTTATACAATGAGTATTTCATTTTCAAGTCTTTTCAAAAATAGAGTGGTGTCCACACTTCCTTTAACAAATGATCCATTTAATAAGAAAGTGCTTAACCTCTCATACCATGCTCTAGGTGCCTGTTTTAATCCATATAATGTCTTTTTTAATTTGAAAACATAATTGGGGTATTTAGGATTTTCAAAGCCAGGAGGTTGCTCAACATAAACATTCTCATCTATCACCCCATTAAGAAAGGCACTCTTGACATCCATCTGATACAATTTAAAATCTTTAAAACAGGCAAAGGCTAACAAAACTCTTATTACTTTAAGTCTTGCTACAGGGGCAAATGTCTCCTCAAAATCAATTCCTTCAATTTGATTATACCCCTTAGCTACTAATCTAGCCTTATTTCTCACAACTACTCCTGAATCATTCATCTTATTTTTGAACACCCACTTAGTCTCAACTACACTTTGATCTTTTGGCCTTTCAATTAACTCCTAAACATCATTTCTCTTGAATTGATTCAACTCCTCTTGCATGACCAAAATCTAAAATTCATCCAAAAGTGCTTGTTCTATGTTCGTGGGTTCTATCATTGAAATAAATGCTGAATGATTCACTTATTTCCTCAAATCATGCCTAGTCCTAACTCCTTCACTTGGCTCACCTAAAATCAACTCTTTAGGATGACTCCTTACAAATTTCCATTCTAGAGGCAATTAGTTTTCCACTTCTTTTTCAACCCTTTCTTCAACTTTTTGATTTTCAAGTTTTTGGGTTATCACCTCAACCTCATCTTCATCCAACTTAGACCCTTTACTATCATAGGATTCATCAAAAATATCATGTGTGGTCTCTTCAACTACCAATGTTCTCTTATTAAAAACTCTATAGGATTTTCTAACACTTGAATATCCTAGAAAGATTCCTTCATCTGATTTCGGATCAAATTTTCCTAGAAGAGTTTTATCAATATTATGTATGAACACTTTATATCCAAAAATATATAGATACGAGAGGTTGGGACTTCTACCTTTAAGAAGTTCATAGGGTGTCTTATTCAATTTAGATCTTATGTATACCCTATTCAACACATAACATGCTGACTAACTGCTTCAGCCCAGAAGTATTTAGGAAGTGAATATTCTGCCAACATGGCCCTAGCAGTTTCAACTAATATCCTATTCTTTCTTTCTACAACTCAATTCTGTTGAGGTGTCCTAGGAGCTGAGAAGTTGTGTTCAATTCCAAGAGATTTGTAAAAATTATTAAACATCTCATTTTCAAATTCTCCCCCATGATCACTTTGGATACTAACTATTTCAAAACCAAGTTTTCTTTGAATCCAAGTGGCAAAATTTTTGAACTCTTCAAATGATTCACTCTTATGATTCAAAAATCTAATCCAGGTGAATCTAGTATAGTCATCCACAATAACATACCCAAATCTTTTTCCTCCTAAACTTAAGGTACTAATAGGTCCAAATAAATCCATGTGAAGAATTTCTAAGGGCTTGCTAGTCCTAATTTTCTTGATCGAATTGAAAGAGGATCTCACTTATTTTCTTAGTGGACATGCATCACACAAGTGATCTTTAGTAAAATCTAATTTGGGTACTCCTCTAACTAGTTGCTTTTGAGTGATTTTCCTAAGATTTTTCATGCTAGCATGACAAAGCCTTCTATGCCACAACCATGATTCATCAGATATAGTTTTCAAACACAAGGCAGTAGATGGTTTAACAGAATTAAAATCTAGCATGTAAATATTATTCACCCTATCACCATTCAAAATAACAGTTCCATTTAGACTAATAACACAACTTGTAGGTAAAAACTTTATGTGATAGCCCTTGTCACATAATTGACTAATACTCAACAGATTGTGTTTTAAACCTTCAACCAACAGTATATTCTCAATAACAAAATTTTCTTAATTTCCAATTATACCTGTACCTACCACTCTCTTGGTGGTATTATCTCCAAGCGTCACCTTGCCTCCATTCCTGGCTTCCAGTGATATAAATTGATTTGTATCTCCAGTCATATGCTTTGAGCAGCCGCTGTCCAGGTACCATATACTCTCACGAGGTCTTGTGTGAGAGTGTTTCTACAAAATGATCAAACGTTAGTCTTGGAAACTCAAACAAGTTTGGGTTCACCTCTTGACAATTTTAAACCAGATGCATAAGTGATATGCTGTGATTTATGCATCTTAGGTCTCCATACTAAATGTGTTCTATACTTCAAAGTACAGGTATGGGAAATATGTCCTAACCTACCACAAGAAAAATACTTTATCCCTGAAAAGGGATTCACCAATCTATTCTTCCTAAAAATTTTCTTTTTAGATCTTGAGTCAATGTTCTTGTGATAAGATTCATAAAAATCTTCAAGTTTAGGTGGTATTTTATTTTCCTTAAGTACTTTAATCTGTACTTTAAGATAAGCATTAACACTTTCTAAAATCGAATTGTCAATTTTCAACTTATACTCTCTAGAATCTGATTCATCCATAAAGGTCTTAAAATCTTTTTCAAGTTCAGCATTTGATGATTTTAAAAGATTATGCTGTTTGTTTAAATCATCATACTCATCCAACAAAGTCATGTGATTGCTCTCAATATATGCATGATCTTTTCTAAGGTTCTCAAAATCTTTCTGCAGCTCTATATAATCCAAATTCAACTTAGCATGTAGTTTCTTAAGTTTTCTATATGCAGAGTGTATGTGTTCAGAAACTTTAAATAATTCTTCATAGCTTAAATCACATACCTCATCCTCATCTGAATGGTCGATATTATCATCCATTAAGCACAAATTGGTAACTTCCTCTTTTGGTGCTATTTCTGATGAATTTGAAGCTGAGTCCGCCCAGAAAGCTCATTGTACTCTCTTTTTACCCCTTATATCCTTTGGTTTCTCCTCGGTCTTCTCCTTGCTAGGATTTCCTTTGAGATTGGTGCAGTCTGTCTTGATGTGTCCTGGCTTCCTGCACTCATAGCAAATGACTTCATTTGAAGCCTTGACATTCTTCTGGAACTTACCTTTGTTCCAATGCTGGCGTCTTCTCTACTTCCTTTTTTAAGAAACTTCTAAATTACCTCGTCATCAGGGCAATATCCTCTTCATCCTCAGGTAGTGATTGATCACTTTTAGAGTCGTCCACCTTTAAAGCAATGTTCTTCTCCTTTCGCTTTTTATCTGCATCAATCTATTTTTGAGTCACCGATTGCTCGTAAGCAATTAGTGATCCAAGAAGATTGTCAACAGAATAAATATTCAAATCTTTAGATTCTATTATTATAGTTATCTTTGCATCATATGCAGGAGCTAAATAATATAATATCTTGTTAACTTTCTCAGCATTCGTTAACTCCCTACCTAAAGCATGCAATGAAGTGGCTATGTGTGTAAAACGAGTGTACATGTCAGAGATTGATTCATTCTGTTTCATGCGAAAAAGTTCAGAGTCTTGTAAGAGAATGTTCAATCTAGTTTGTTTCACTTCATTTGTACCTTCATATGTGATGCAAAGTATATCCCAAATTTCTTTTCCTGGTTTACAGGTAGACATACGCATGTAATCTTCTGACTTTAAAGCACAAAAGAAATTATTTAAACACTTAGCATTCAGTTGAGCTAATTTACGTTCTTCTACAGTCCAATTTGCAAACGGTGTTTGAACTCTTATTCCTTCTATAATCCTAGTTGGTTCAGTATAACCATCCTGAACTAATATCCACAGGCGATAGTCAAGTGATTGCAGAAAAGTAGACATGCGAGTTTTCAAAAAATCAAAAGGAATATTATCAAATAATGGTGGTCTAGTGATCGAGTATCCTTCCATAGTATTTCTATTTCCAAAATTAGTCATGATCAAAATCTCAAAAAGTATTTAAAATAGTTATTTTTGAAATTGGCTCTCATACCACTTGAAAGTGCAAATTAGTTGTTAGACCTATTGCTCAACGTCCCTAGGCTAACCAAGAGGGGGGGGGGGTGAATTGGTCCTTTTAAAAATTACTCTTGATATTTTGAAAATGTTAAAAGCTAATCGTACAGTACGATAGAACTTCGTTTAGTACAAAAAGAGATAATTTTTTGCTCTTTCTTTCAACATAGAAATTCAACCACAAAGGAAATAAACTGCAGAAAAGTAGTAATACAGAAAATAAACAGTGAACAGAAAACACCAGGATTTATAGTGGTTCGGTCCAACACGACCTACATCCACTCCCTAGAGACACCTTCTCTAGGTATTGCACTAAAATCAAGTGACTCTCCTTTTGCCCCCACAGCAAGGCGGAGAGGCCTTTACAAACTCTCTTCCACCAACCCCGGTACGGCAGAGAACCGTCATCCTTTTCACCCTCCAAGTGCGGTAGAGAACTGTCATCATTTTCACTCTCCAAGTGTGGCAGAGAACCTTTGTCCTTTTCACTCTCCAAGTGCGGCTGAGAACTGGAATCCTCTCGAACAATGCTCTTGCAGAAGACTCCAAGGAACTAGAAAGATGCTTGAAGAACAAGTAAAAGAAATCCTCTCAATTGGATAACCTTGTGAATATACTCACAATTCTCTCTTGAAAGATCTCTCAAAACTCACTCCCAAACACTCTCCCAATCACTCTCCTTTCACTTTTCAAAAGAATTTTTACAGAAGGATCTCTCCTTCAGTTAGTTTTGTGTCATTTTTATACTTGGGACAGAAAAAACCGTCCAAGAACTGAATTTTCAAGTTCAGTCTGTGCCGATCATCCCGTACGATCGACAATCATACTGTACAAATAGTTTAAAAATTTGAACAATCCGTCCCATACGACTCATTAGACGAACAAGTTAGAGCCGTTCATATGAACATTTTGTCCCGTACGAACGCTTGGACGATCAAGTCAGTAATCTTCGTCCGAACAATTTATCCCGTACGAACGCTTGGACAATCAAGTCAGTGAGCTTCGTCCGAACAATTCATCCCGTATGAACGCTTGGACGATCAAGTCAGTGAGCTTCGTCCGAACTGTTCGTCCCATACGAACATATAAATGAACCCAATTTTGAGCTGTTCATACAGCGAAACTCATGTACGAATAGGATTCGTACTGTACGAACATGCCTTAGAAAAATATTTCTTGGCATGTGGGTTCTTTTCGGAGAGCATATTCTACAGATCGTCCCGTACGATATCAAATCGTACTGTACGATCAGTTTTAAAAACTTTAAACTTTGTACTCCCCCATTATGAGTGTGTGCACAGTTATCCAACTTATAATCACACTCTCTCAGACTCAAGAAAAAAAATTTACAGACTTTATCTACAGTTGACAAGTGAGCTTGAAGTCTTCAACAATCTAGAGTGTGAATTTCCTAAAAAATACTTTTATACACACAACAAAAAACTCAAATATATGTTAAAGGATGAAATAGACAAACAATAAGCTTTTGTAATCATCAAAAACCTAAACTTTGGATTAGAATTCACATGAACAAATCGATTCTCCCAAATCACAACACTATGATCCCTCCGACCACCGTCGCCCACCAACTGAGATCCCTCTAACCACCCTCGCCCAACTACGGTCCCTGAAAGTGTGAATAGGTTGTTAGACCTATTGCTCACGTCCCTAGGCTAACAAAGAGGGGGGGTGAATTGGTCCTTTTAAAAAATTTACTCTTGGGATTTTGGAAAATTTTAAAGCTAATCGTACAGTACGATCTTACTTCGTACAGTACGAACATAATTAATATTTGCTCTTTCCTTAAGCATTGTAATTCAACCACAAAGAAAATAAACTGCAGAAATGTAAAATGCAGAAATATAAACAGTGAACAGAAAACATAAGAATTTATAGTGGTTCGGTTAAACATGACCTACATCCACTCCCTAAAGACTCCTTCTCTAGGTATTACACTAAACTCAAGTGACTCTCCTTTTGCCCCCACAGCAAGGCAGAGAAGCCTTTACAAAATCACTTCCACCAACCCGATGTGACAGAGAACCGTCATCCTTTTCACCCTCCAAGTGTGGTAGAGAACCGTCATCCTTTTCACCCTCTAAGTACGGTAGAGAACCATCGTCCTTTTCACCCTCCAAGTGCGGCAGAGAACCGTCATCCTTTTCACCCTCCAAGTACAGTAGAGAACCGTCATCCTTTTCACCCTCCAAGTACGGCAGAGAACCAGAATCCTCTCAAACAACACTCTTACAAAAGTCTCCAAGGAACTAGGAAGATGCTTGAAGAACAAGTAAAAGAAATCCACGCAATTAGATAACCTTGTGAATCCCCTCATAATTCTCTCTTGAAAGATCTCTCAATACTCACTCCCAAACACTCTTCCAATCACTCTACTTTGACTTCTCAAAATAATTTTCGCAGAAAGATATTTCCTTCAGTCAGTTTTAAGTCATTTATATACTTGGGACAAGAAAAATCATCCAAAAAATTGAATTTTTAAGTTTAATCCGTGTTGATCGTCCCGTACGATCGACGATCGTACTGTACGAATAGTTCAAAACATTGAACAATCCGTCCCGTAGGAACAATGAGACGATTTGAACGGAGCGCTTCGTATAAATAGTTCGTCCCGTACAAACCATTGGACGAACTGAACAGAGCGCTTCATATGAACATACTGTCCCGTACGAACCCTTGGACGAACCGAATAGAGCGCTTCGTATGAACATCTCATCCTGGATGAACCCTTGGACGATCCGAACAGAGCGCTTCGTCTGATAAGTTCGTCCCGTACGAACCTTTGGATGAACCCAATTTTGAGCTGTTCGTATAGCAAAAACTCATGTACGAATAGTATTCGTACTGTACGAACTTAACTTAGAAAAAATTTCTTGCCATATGGGTTCGATATGGAGTATATATACCATAGATCGTCCTGTACGATATTAAAATCGTACTGTACGATCAGTTTAAAAAATTAAGTTTTTACTCCCCCATTGTGTGTGTGTGCACAGTTATCCAACTTACAATCACACTCTCTCAGCTCAAGAAAATTAAAATTTATAGACTTCATTTACAGTGAACAAATGAACTTGAAGTTTTCAGCAATCTGGAGTGTGAATTTTCTAAAAAATACTTTAGTACACTCAATAAAAACTCAAATATTTATTAGGAGAAGAATAAAACAAACAATAAGCTTTTATAATCATCAAAACATAACTTAGGTTAGAATTCACATGAATGAACAGATTTGCTCAAATCATAATAATCTCCCCCTTTTTGTTGATGGCAAAATAACTATTATTTGAATTAACAAAAATAAAAATAGTTCTCTTAAGCTTCCACTAAATGTATACTCCCCCTAAATAAAAGATCCCTAAGCTCCCCCTAAAGAAATGACTTATCCTAATCAAGATATACGAGGATAGAGAATCTAACATGAATTACACAAGGGAAGAGTAAGAAAAAGTAGGAATGATAACACAAGCGCATACACACATACACAATACAAGCACATGTACAAGAATACAAACAAAACAAAGATAAAAAAAACACACAAACACAAATAATAAAAACTTAGTCATACCATTAGTCAAATAATAAAACTCTCCCCCTTTTGTCAATAGCAAAAAGGGAACACTCAAATTAGTTGAGAAGTAGAATAATGTTAAGTAAAGTTTAATTACAATATTCAAATCAGATGCAAAATATAAAGACTCAAAAGTGTTAGATTGCACATTATGTTAAGGAGAAGAAAAGTTGATCGAAAGTAGTAATGTATTAGACAGATTAGTAGTCTCAACTTTTGCACAAAAGATGAGATAACATTATCAAAATTCTAAGTCAAAAGTGATAATTATTGATTAATGAACTTGGAGAAAATGCTAAAGGAAAGAACAATTGGCAACATTGGGCATCTTTTAAAAGTATAGGCTAATTTTGTGCCTTTTTCTAAATTTGGCGACATTGCGCATCTTTTATTAAATGACACACTTTGTGTGTCTTTTTATATTTGGCGACATTGCGCATCTTTTATTGTATGGCACATTTTGTGCATCTTTTCTAGCTTTACTTTGAATGTAAGATACTTTCCAACAACACTATCTCTTGGTCACAAAAATAATAATGAACATATTGATATAGAATGTAAGAGTAATTTTAAAACATCAAATATATATTAATTTAGACTAAATAATACATGTCTAAATAAGATAAAGTAAGATCTTCTAATCACACCCAATCATAACGAAATCTAAATATTTTTGAGAATTTAATATTATGCATAGAATTTTCAATTGTAATATAAATTTAATTAACATTGTAGAACATTAATCAACTACAGTAGAGTGCGTTAAGAGTAGTATATTTACAGTCAATAACATAGAAGGATATGCATAATAACACTTGAAAATTTTTTATTTCAGATTAGTGCAATTACAACAAATAAGAACTAATAAAGACATACACCAAAGCAAGTTTCCCGTTGTAGCATATACAAAATGATAAACTTGCTAATCAACTCATAAAAATAACCAATAATAACCACAAAATATCAGACTAGCTAGTCAACGTAAGAGAACAACAAAGAAAACTACAATCACATCCATGCCAAAATAAGTACAAGGAATGCTAAAACTCAGAAGGACCCTGATCTGGAGGAGGTGGTGGATTGCCAAACAAAGTAAAATAGCTATTTAGCGTAGCAATATTAGTGTTTACTGCATCAAATTGATCCCTAACACATACTCTATCCTCCTTATACTGATCATCTTGCCGCTTAAAATGTGCCTCCATAAGATCAAATCTTTGATCCATTCTTTCAAAATGCTGAACCATATTCTGATAGAAATCTTGAGATGGTCCAGGTGCAGCTGTAGGTGCAGAAGCAGAAGCAGGTTCATCATCAGAGCTGTCAGCAGTTTCTTCTTTCCCAAATAGCGCTCGAAAAGAAGCGTCAGTGAAGTAAAGTGAGAGTTCAGAAGGTCCAAAAGGATGTACCAGATTGTATTTCTTCTCAAGGATATAGCAAATAATGTGTCTTAAAGCAATATTCTTCTTTCTTTTTACACTAGCCAGACCTATATAAGAGAGATAGTAAATGTAATCTAGGATTAACTGTGCTTCATCTATAGGTTGGCCAGTCATAATCAGATAGGTTGTTGAAGAAAGAAGTGGTGTCATATTTATCTGATCTCCTGCCTTAGGAATGATTGATGTCCTAAGCACGTGATGGATTATTCGTGCATTCTGGTTTAAGGAGTCAACCCGAAAAACATGAGTGGGTGTGCTTACACCTCTAAGGACTTTGTTCACCTCGGACCAACTATTTTCAGGTCTAATAGAAAAGGTGTGTGCACGTGTCCCATTGGTTCTGAAGTGAACATATTCCTATAAATCCTCCTTAGTTATCACAACTTTTTGCTTAAGGACATAAGAAGAAATGACAGAGTGATCCTGGTTGAATGTCATGTTGGCCAGGAACACATGAAAAAGGTCCTTGTTAAATGCATAGATCAGAGTCAAAAGAAAAGCAAATTGGGTGGAATCGAACAAAGGCATTACTGCAAAATGAATGTTTTCTTGCAGCAGAATGCGGAAAGGGGTGACATTAGAAGCAGCATACTAAGGTATGCTGCCTCATTCTCCTCGCTCAGAAAGTTCTCATCCCAATTCCTCCTAGAAGTAGGACCCCTAGCAACACGTGCTCTCTTTCCACTACCCGACCTCATCTCTCTAAGCTTTAAAAGGTTCTAGAAAGAAAGTAAAATGAAAAAAATGACCCCCCTTATATAGAAAAAACCTGAAATCGTACAGTACGAACCAACTTCGTACAATATGAAATTGATTTCATCCGGGACTAATAAAAGTTTATTCGGGACGAACGAAAGCAGTCGAAATGAAATGATTTTTCGTAAACTGCTCATCCCGAGGTGTCCTTTCATACAGGCTTTTTGACTTCCTGATCGTACAGACGATAACGTATTCATCCTGGACAATCAGAAAATTAAAGGTCGCTCAGGCGATGGTTAGGTTCAGCCCTCATACGAAACGAAATGTGGATCGTACAGACGAATGATGTATTCGTACGTATGATCACCAATAATAACTGACGCTAATCATGATTCCTCCCACTTCGTACAGACGAAGTTCATGTACGATGATGTAATCGTACAGTACGAATAGACAAATCAGATAAACATTCGTCTCTCCAATCTTACATTATTTCTAACACTCAAATATAGAATAAACTACAAAAAAATTTATTTTTCTTTTAAAATTCAACACAAAAATACAAATAAAATATAAACTACTAGAAAATAAATCACTTACAATGAACATACCAACAAACATATATAAACACAATTTACAGAAGTTTCAATTAAGCATTTAAATCAATCACACCTAGCCTTGTTCTTAACATGCTAAAAGTGTTAAAAATTAAGGGTTTTGTAAAAATATCTGCAAGCTGATCTTTAGTAGCGACATGATGTAGTTCAATTTCCCTTTTCGCTACATGATCTCTTATAAAATGATGCCTTATGTCAATATGCTTGGTTATAGAATATTGAATAGGATTCTTTGAAATACAAATGGCACTAGTATTATCACAAAAGATTGGAATGGTGCCAATTACAAATCTTAAGTCACTCAATTATTGTTTCAACCAAAGCACCTATGCTACACAACTCCCTAAGGCAATATATTCTGCTTCAGCTGTGAAAAATGCTACTGAATTTTGTTTTCTACTGGACCAAGATACTAATGAATTTTTAATGAATTGATATGTCCCAGAAGTACTTTTTCTATCCACTCTATAGCTTAAAAAATCAGAATCTGAGTATCCAATAATATCAAAAGAATAACTATTCTTAGGATACCAAATCTTAAAATCCTTTTCACTGCTGTCAAATGTGATTCCTTTGGATCAGCTCAAAATCTAACACATAAGAAATGCTAAACTTGATGTCAGGTCTGCTAGCAGTCAAATAAAGTAAAGATCCAATTATTCCTCTAAACTTTTTTTATCAATAGATTTTCCCTTAGGATCCTTATCTAATAGTACTGAGAAACTCATGGGTGTAGTTACTGGTTTAGCATTATCTATTTCATACTTTTTTAGGATTTTCTTAACATACTTAGATTGACAAAGAAAAGTTCCTTCCTCACTTTACTTTATGCTAAAACTAAGAAAATAACTCAAATCACCCATCAAACTCATCTCAAATTCACTACTCATTGTCTTTGAAAATTCATCACATAAAGTTTTATCAATTGATCCAAAAATGATATCATCCATATATATTTGTTTAATGAGTATTTCTTTTTCAATTCTTTTCAAAAACAGAGTGGTGTCCACACTTCCTTTAACAAATGATCAGTTTAATAAGAAAGTGTCTAACCTCTCATACCATGCTCTAGGTGCCTATTTTAGTTCATGTAATGCCTTTTTCAATTTGAAAACATGATTAGGGTATTTAGAATTTTTAAAACCTGGAGGTTGCTCAACATAGACATCCTCTTCTATCACCCCATTCAAAAAGATACTCTTACCATCCATTTGGTATAATTTAAAATATTTAAAATAAGTAAAGGCTAACAAAACTCTAATTGCTTCAAATCTTGCTACATGGGTAAATGTCTCCTCAAAATTAATTTCTTTAATTTGATTATACCCCTTAGCTACCAATCTAGCCTTATTTCTCACAATAACTCCTGAATCATTCATTTTGTTCTTAAACACCCACTTAGTTTCATCTACACTTTGATCTATTGGCCTTTCAATTAGCTCCCAAACATTATTTCTCTTGAATTGATTTGACTCTTCTTGCATGGCCATAATCCAAAATTCATCCAAAAGAGCTTGTTCTATATTAGTGGGTTCAATCATTGAAATAAATGCTGAATGATTTACCTCTTTCCTTAAACCATGCCTAGTCCTAACTCCTTCACTAGGTTCTCCTAAAATCAATTCTTTAGGATGACTTCTAACAAATTTCCATTCTCTAGGCAATTAGTTTTCTTCTTCTTTTTCAACCCTTTCTTCAACTTTTTGATCTTCAAGTTTTTGGGTTACTACCTCAATCTCATCTTCATCCAACTTAGACTCTTTACTATCATAAGATTCATCAAAAACAATATGTGTGGTCTCCTCAACTACCATGTTCTCTTATTAAAAATTCTATAGGATTTTTCAACACTTGAATAACCTAGAAAGATTCCTTCATCAGATTTTGGATCAAATTTTTCTAAGAGAATTTTATCATTATTATGAATGAACACTTTACATCCAAAATCATGTAGATGTGAGAGGTTGGGATTCCTACCTTTAAGAAGTTCATAGGGTGTCTTATTTAATTTAGACCTTATGTACACCCTATTCATTACATAGCATGCTGTACTAACTGCTTCAGCCCAAAAATATTTTGAAAGTGAATATTCTGCTAACATGGCCCTTGCAGTTGCAACTAATATCCTGTTCTTTCTTTCTATAACTCCATTCTGTTGAGGTGTCCTAGAGGCTGAAAAATTGTGTTCAATTCCAAGAGATTTGTAAAAATCATTATACATTTCATTTTTAAATTCTCCCCCATGATCACTTTGGATAGTAACTATTTCAAAACCTAGTTTCCTCTGAATCCAAGTGACAAAATCTCTAAACTCTTCAAATGATTCACTCTTATGATTCAAAAATCTAATCCAGGTGAACCTAGAATAGTCATCCACAATAACATACCCAAATCTTTTTCCTTCTAGACTTAAGGTACTAACAGGTCCAAATAAATTCATGTGAAGAATTTTTAAGGGCTTACTAGTCCTAACTTCCTTGATTGAATTGAAAGAGGATCTTACTTATTTTCCTAATTGACATGCATCACACAAGTGATCTTTAGTGAAGTCTAATTTAGGCACACCTCTAACTAGTTGCTTTTGAGTAATTTTCTTAAGATTTCTCATACTAGCATGACAAAGCCTTCTATTGCATAACCATGATTCATCAGATACAGTTTTCAAACACAGAGCAGTAGAAGGTTTAATAGAATTCAAATCTAGCATATAAATATTATTAACTCTATCACCATTCAAAACAACAGTTCCATTCAGACTAATAACACAACTAGTAGGCAAAAACTTTATATGATATCCCTTGTCACACAATTGACTTATGCTCAACAGATTGTGTTTCAAACCTTCAACCAACAGCACATTTTCAATCACAATATTTCTAGAGTTTCCAATTATATATGTACCTACCACTCTCTTGGTAGTATTATCTCCAAGTGTAACCTTGCCTCCATTCCTGGCTTCCAGCAAAATAAATTGATTCGTATCTCTAGTTATATGCTTTGAACAGCCGCTGTCGAGGCACCAAATACTCTCACGAGGTCTTGTCTGAGAACGATCCTGCAAAATGATCAAACATTAGTTTTGGGAATCCAAACAAGTTTGGGTTCTCCTCTTAATAATTTTAAACCAGATGCATGTGTGATATGCTGTAATTTATGCACCTTAGGTCTCCACACTAAATATATTATATATTTAAGTGTACAAGTGTGGGAAATATATCCTAAACTACGACAAGAAAAATATTTTATTCCTGGAAAAGGATTCACCAATCTATTCTTCCTGAAAATTTTCTTCTTAGATTTTGAACCAGTGGTCTTGTAGTAGGATTCATTAAAATCTTCAAGTTTAGGTGGATTTCTATTTTCCTTAAGTGCTTTTAACTGAACTTTAATATAAGCATTAGCACTTTCTAGAATCGAATTGTCAATCTTCAACTCATGTTCTCTAGTATTTGATTCATCCATATAAGTCTAAAAATCCTTTTCAAGTTCAGTGTTAGATGATTTTAAAAGATTATGCTATTTGTTTAAATCATCAAACTCATCCAACAAAGTCATGAGGTTTCTATCAATTAATGCATGATCTTTTCTAAGGATCTCATATTCTTTCTGCAGCTCTAAATAATCCAAATTTAATTTAGCATGCAGTTTTTTCAGTTTCTTATATGTTGTATGTATGCGTTCAGAAACTTCAAACAATTCTTCACAGCTTAAGTCACATACCTCTTCTTGATCTGATAGATCAAGATTGTCAGCCATTAAGTACAAATTTGTGACTTCCTTATCTGGTGCAGTTTCTGAAGAATACGAAGCTGAGCCCGCCCAGAAAGCTCGTTGTACTCTCTTTTCACCCCTTCTG
Organism: Dendrobium chrysotoxum; assembly: GCA_019925795.1. NCBI lineage: Eukaryota > Viridiplantae > Streptophyta > Magnoliopsida > Asparagales > Orchidaceae > Dendrobium > Dendrobium chrysotoxum. The sequence continues at coordinate 39,222,805 of CM034303.1, read as the reverse complement.
TCCTTTGGTTTCTCCTCGGCCTTTTCCTTGCTAGGATTTCCTTTGAGATTGGGGTAATCTGTCTTTATGTATCCTAGCTTCCTACACTCATAACATATAACTTCATTAGAAGCCTTAGCATTCTTTTGGAACCTTCCTTTGTTCCACTATTGGCATCTTTTTTGCTTCCTTTTTAGGAAACTTCTGAATTGCCTTGTCATCAAGGCAATATCCTCTTCATCCTCAAGTAGTGACTGATCACTTTCAGAATTGTCCAGCTTCAAAGTGATATTCTTCTCCTTTCGCTTCTCACCTGCATCAATCTGTCTTTGAGTCACATATTGCTCGTAAGCAATTAGTGATTCAAGAAGATTGTCAACAGAATAAATATTCAAATCTTTAGATTCTGTTATTGCAGTTATCTTTGCATCATATGCAATAGATAAACAACGAAGTATCTTGTTAACTTTTTCTGTATTTGTCAACTCCCTACCTAAAGCATGCAATGAAGTGGCTATATGTGTAAAGCGTGTATACATGTCTGAGATTAATTCATTCAGTTTCATGCGAAATAGTTCATAGTCATGCAAGAGAATGTTTAATCTAGTTCGCTTCACGTCATTTGTACCTTCATAAGTAATGCAAAGCCTATCCCAAATTTTCTTTCCTGATTTACATGTCGAAACACGCATGTAGTCTTCTAATTTTAAAGCACAAAAGAAACTATTCAAACACTTAGCATTTAGTTGTGCTAACTCACGTTCTTCTACAGTCCAGTTTGCAAAAGGTGTTTGAACTCTTATTCCTTCTACAATTCTAGTAGGTTCTGTATAACCATCATGAACTAACATCCACATGCGATAGTCTAGAGATTGTAGAAATATAGACATGCGAGTTTTCCAAAAATCAAATGGAATATTGTCAAACAAAGGTGGTCTAGTGATCGAGTAACCTTCCATAGTATTTCTATTTCCAAAATTAGACATGATCGAATTTCAAAAAGTATTTAAAACAGTTATTTTTGAAATTAGCTCTGATACCACTTGAAAGTGGGAATAGGTTGTTAGACCTATTGCTCATGTCCCTAGGCTAACCAAGAGGGGGGGGGGGGTGAATTGGTCCTTTTAAAAAATTTACTCTTGGAATTTTGAAAATTTTAAAGCTAATCATACAGTACGATCTTACTTCGTACGGTAGAAACAGAATTAATATTTTCTCTTTCCTTAAGCACAAAAATTCAACCATAAAAAAAATAAACTACAGAAATGTAAAATACGGAAAAGTAAACAGTGAACAGAAAACACCAGAATTTATATTGGTTCGGTCAAACACGACCTACATCTACTCCCTAGAGACTCCTTCTCTAGGTATTGCACTAAACTCAAGTGACTCTTTTTTTGCCCCCACAGCAAGGCGGAGAAGCATTTACAAAATCTCTTCCACCAACCCGGTGCAGCAAAGAACTGTCATCCTTTTCACCCTCTAAGTACGGCAGAGAACCGTCATTCTTTTCACCCTCCAAGTGCGGCAGAGAACCGTCGTTCTTTTCACCCTCCAAGTGCGACAGAGAACCATCATCCTTTTCACCCTCCAAGTGCGGCAGAGAACTAGAATCCTCTCGAACAACACTCTTGCAAAAGTCTCCAAGGAACTAGGAAGATGCTTGAAGAACATGTAAAAAAAAATCCTCACAATTAGATAACCTTGTGAATCCCCTCACAATTCTCTCTTGAAAGATCTCTCAATACTCACTCCCAAACACTCTCCCAATCACTCTGCTTTGACTTCTCAAAAGAATTTTTGCAGAAGGATCATTTTTTCAGTCAGTTTTAAGTCATTTATATACTTGGGACAAGAAAAACTGTCCAAAAAACTGAATTTTCAAATTTAATCCGTACCGATCGTCCCGTACGATCAACGATCATACTGTACGAATATTTTTCAAAATATTGAACAATCCATCCCGTACAAACAACGAGACGATTCGAACAGAGTGCTTCGTACAAACAGTTCGTCCCGTATGAACCATTGGACGAACTAAAAGAGCGCTTCATACGAACATACCGTCCCATACGAACCCTTGGACGAACCGAACAGAGCGCTTCGTGCGAACATCTCGTCCTGGATGAACCCTTGGATGATTTTGAATAGAGCGCTTCGTCCGATAAATTCATCCCGTACGAATCTTTGGACGAACCCAATTTTGAGCTCTTCGTACAGCAAAAACTCATGTATGAATAGTATTCGTACTGTACGAACTTAACTTAGAAAAAATTTCTTGCCATATGGGTTCGATATGGAGTATATATATTATAGATCGTCCCGTAAGATATTAAAATCGTACTGTACGATCAGTTTAAAAAATTAAGTTTTTACTCCCCCTTTGTGTGTGTGTGCACAGTTATCCAACTTACAATCACACTGTCTTAGACTCAAGAAAATTAAAATTTACAGACTTCATTTACAGTGAACAAATGAACTTGAAGTCTTCAGCAATCTGAAGTGTGAATTTCCTGAAAAATACTTTAGTACATACAACAAAAACTCAAATATTTGTTAGGAGAAGAATAAAACAAATAATAAGCTTTTGTAATCATTAAAATATAACTTAGATTAGAATTCACATGAATGAACAAATTTACTCAAATCATAATAGTCCCTCCATCCACTGTCGCTCAATTATAGTCCCTCTGATCACCTTTGCCAGCAGACTACGGTCCCTCAGACCATCGTCATCTGCCGACTATGGTTCCTTTAACTTCCATAGCTTGCTGACTACGATTTCTCTAACCACAATCACTCATCGACTATGGTCCCTCCAACCTCCTTCGACTGCTTGACTATGGTCCCTCCAACCTCCTTCGACTAACTGGCTATGACCCCTCCAACCTCCTTCGGCCAACTAACTACGATCCCTCTGGCCTCCATCTTCAAACTACGATCCTACTGACCAAACGAATAGACCAATATTCTATTATCAATGGATTATTCTAACTCCCACTATATAATGTGTTCTATATGATATTTATCTATATTAAGTCAAGGCCTTCCTCCGAGGAAGGGCATCATTTGTAATCAACTACAAACACTAGTAGAATCATTTTAACTTGGTCAGGCCCTGTAGTTTCCCCTATTTTCATGGTTTTTCATGTAAAAATCTTGGTATCTCTTATGACTTGTGCCTCTTTCTCTCTTATGTCTGTGTGTTGGATCATCGTACAATGCTAGGATACTAAACTTTATATTTATCTACAATTGTGAATATAGTAGGACACAACAATTATATAATAATAGTCTAATTAATTATTAATTAATCAAATATTAAACTAATGAAACATGAACTCTAACGTAACAGTTAAGAGATAATGTGAAAAATGGATTCTGTAAACTAATGGAGAATTTAGAATCTAACATCTAAAAGATAATGGGAAAAATGACATTCTTGAAAGAGACGCTAAACAAAAAGCTCGACCTTGTCATGTTAAATTATAATTTAAGTTCATGAAATTATATAATTATTTTAAATATTATGGATTATAATATAAATTAATTATCAAAAGAATATATTTAAAAAATGTGTCTTAACATTGCTAGAAGTATATTAATTGATAAATTTGTGTAATATTTTGTGATATAAGATCTAATAGTAATGCTCGGCTTGATTAAGCAAAAATTGAAATGATGAAGAGAATAATTTTACTTATTAAACATTTTCTAATTATTTCGCAGCAAAATTGAGTATCAACAGGGACTCAACTTGTAGGACTAAGATATAAATTTTAAAACATTCCAAATTCCTATGGGGCTCTGAATATGCTTGGAGTATTATTATTGTATATTTTTTACTATAAATTAATCATTGCATAACTTAAGTTGTATAGAGAACGATATATACTTGACATATCTTCATAAAATTTATGAATTGACATAATTAAATCTTAATATTGTTGCGTCTTGAAATATTTGCAGCGACATAGAAATATAATGTTTAATATCTTAGTTTTTACAAAGATCTAGCACACAATCAGATAAAAGAGTGGGTGTTTCGTTCATAAGAATCACCAGAATTTTTACGTGAGAACTCCTGAAAAGTGGTAAAAATCACGGGGCTTGGCCCAATTTGAATGAATAACTAGTACTGTTTGAAGTCAATTACAAATGAGGGTCGTCTTTGAGAGGAAGACCTTAGTTTGATGCAACAAATATACATCATATCGAATACTTATATATATAAACTACATTAAACATATATTTAATATTAATTTATTTCTGCATATTTTGATGAAAATTAATTCTTTAAATGATATATATATAAACAGAAAATGCATTTCCTAAGTTCTCTAGTTGGTAATTATAATTAAAACTAAGGCAACAAAATACGCCACATGTGATTTATCATCCACATCCAGATGACAGAGTTGGATGATAATATTTTATATGTGATCCGCCATTAAGCTAATTAGCTTCATTTTCTCAATAGCGGATTGCTCTTCTCCCGCAAATAAAATACACGTGTACCACCAAACTTACACATGTCAAAAAAGCATTTGCGGTGGCCTCAACTTCAAGCTCTAAATCTCCATGCGTCACAGCACAACACCTATAAATATCCGAGCCTTCTGCTTCACCAAAAAACATTCACAGTTCTTCTTCTCTAACCTTCCGATTAAGCTGCTAGGCATTGAAACTTCTACAACGCGATACAAAATCTACGCAGGTAGAAAATGGTGCGTCATTACGTGAATCATAAGCATACCGGAATGAGGAGCAACCCTTATCGGCGCAAGGTGGTCGGACCAACAGTGGGAATTCTGGCATGCGCTGCGGCGGGGGTTGTGGAGTGGCCGGTGGGTGCGATGGTCTATATGTTCAGGCGCATGAAGGGACGACGCATCATGGCACATCCTGTTCATGTTGTTTATCCCCGTGTTTCTAGGGCTATTCCTATTTGATTTAATTGGACTATACGTTCCTATTTTGTAAATAATATTGGTGGGGCTCTCTTAGGACATGAAAGTGATTGTAATTTTCTTTAAGCTGTTGAGAGTGTGTAATTCATGTTAGATGTTATGTGTTATATCACTTTCAAAAATATTACAAAAATAGGATATTTTATCTAGCAAAGAATCTCATCTAATCTCTCTCATCATCTGAAATTGTTGGTCAAATACTTACATCATTTTAATTACCTTCACAATATCATAATATCTTCCTTATGTGACTTGTAACAATCCATTTATAATATATAAAACATCTATCATTAAGAGCATTGTCAAGACATAGTAAAAAAAATTACATTGCATCTATTAAGATGCTAGTTTCAACAAACTATTAATTATGCACTCCATCCTCCATGATAATTTCAACCATGGCAAGTGTTGAAGCATATATTTTTATTAGCCAAATTAATGTTTAAAAATGCAAATCCTAGGGGTTATTACTAGCTCTATGCAAGTTAGTCTCTTATTTTGAACATGGATCACTACTTAGCTCCCCAATGGTACAACAACAACAACAACATCAAGCCTTTATCCCACTACATGGGGTCAGCTACATGAATCCTTTTTCTCCATTGTGTTCTGTTAAGAGTCAAATTCTCATTTAAATCTAATAAAGAAAGGTTATTTCTAATATTTTCTAACCAAGTCTTTTTAAGTCTACCTCTATCTTTCTTAACATAGGCCAAATCTAATACATGTACTCTCCAACAAGGACATCGGAAGGTCATTGTTTTACATGACTAAACCATCTAAGGTGATTCTTTCTAATCTTATCTATTACTGGAGCTACTCCAACCTTTTCACTAATATGCTCCATTTGTATCTTGTCTCTAAGAGTAAATCCATTCATCCACCTGAGCATCCTCATCTCAACAAGACTTAACTTAATATTTTTCTTCTCTTTTAATGGCCAACATTCTGCACCATAAAGCATTATGGGTCTCACCACCATCTTATAAACTTTTTGCTTAAGTTTGAGTGGTACTTTTCTATCACACAACAAATCCTAAGCATTCCTCCAATTCAACCATTCAACTTGATTTCTACTAATAATATCCCCATCAAGTTCATCATCACTCTAAATAATAGACTCAAAATATCTAAAATGAGTACACTTATTAATGACTTGGTCACTTAAAGTCACAAACCCACCACTAGATTTATTACTACTGAAATTACACTCTATGCATTTGGCTTTAGATCTACTCAAATAAAAACCTTTACACTCTAAGGTTGACCTCCATAATTTAAGTTTTCCTTCAACTCCCTCTCTAATCTTATCAGCAAGAAGAATATCATCAGCAAAATGCACACATGATGGTACATCCTTTTGCAAATGTCTAGTAAGATAAAGCAAAAAGATAAGAGCTTAAGGCTGATCCTTGGTGTAATCTGACTGAAATAGGAAAATACTTGGTTAAACCACCTTGTGTTTGAATACAAGTTACAGCTCCTGCATAAATATCCCTACTGACTTGAATATAAGTATTATTCACCCCTTTCTTTTCTAGAACTCTCCATAGCACTTCTCTTAGAACTTTATCATATGCTTTCTCTAAATCAATAAATATCATATGTAGATCTTCCTTATTCTATCTAAACTTCTCCATCAACCCTCTCAATAAATGAATAGCTTCCATAGTAGACCTACCCGGCATGAATCTAAATTGATTTTGAGAAATATTAGTATCACATCATTACCTATCCTCCTTAACTCTCTCCCAAAGTTTTAAAGTATGAAAGATTAACTTAATTCCTCTATAATTCGCACAATATTGTGCATCACCTTTATTCTTAAAAATAGGAATCAACACACTCATTCTCTACTCATCTTGCATCTTTTTAGTCTTAAAAATAACATTAAAAAGTTTAGTAAGCAAAGAAATTCTTTCACCTCCTAAGAATTTCCACACCTCTATTGGAATAACATTATGTCCAATAGTTTAATACAGGATAACCTTGGTATATCAACGAAATTTTTGGCAGAATTATATCCGCCGATTGAAGTGGTGGTGTCACCGGGAGCTATTATGCCGATAACTTAGTGGCAGATTTTCTAGCAGATAAACAGCCAGAAATATTTGGGCAGAAACTCCACTGGAAAGGTCCTCAATTTTTATAAAATCGACGATAACTTCTGGTAAAAAATTTGCCAAAAGTTATCGGTGGAACTTTTGGAGAAAAAATCGCTAGCTTACTTAAATCCAACAAAAGGTTTCCGACAGAAAATCCTCTGGAAATGCAGCCGGAAAGGACCTATTTCCCTTCCATAATCGTCTTCTTCTCATTTCACTCCTACTCATTTGCTTCGCTACCGGTCGTGTCAGTCGCCTCCAGCCAAATGTCGCCTCCATTACCTTATATAGTTGGAGAAGCACCTATGGAAGTTAAGATTAGAGAGAGTGAGAGAGTCTCCTTACATGGTTTGGTCACATAAAACGTCGGCCTCCCAATGACCTAGTTAGGAAAGTAGAGGTATTAGATTTTTCTTATGTTAAGAAATATAGAGATATAAAAAACTTGGATGTTTGTGACACGGGAAGAGTGCTTCAAAACCACTAGAAAATGAGTGCTTCACAAAAGAAGAATATTTCTACGCAATTTTGTCAAAATTTCGTTGGTAAATCTGTCGAAAATATCTCCAACACAAACTACATTTTCACACAGGTACCCCCTGAAGACCTATGCACGTCTTTCTTGGCGATATAGGATTGAAGATTACAGTCATGATGTCACCTAACACCAACCGTGCATGTCTTTCTTGACATGGAGGGCAAGCTAAGACTTCTTAAATTTCTCCTAAATAGGGGAGATGCTGGGAGGCTGTCAGATTTTTCATTGGTAAGGGACCATAGTAAAATAACACCATCCGATTTATAAATTAATTTGAATTCAATCTATTTTCCTTCAATAGATGTTACTCCAATCTCTAATATATTCATATTATATGTAGGCTAAATTTTTCATATTATGTATATGATATATGTATATTTTTATGTAAGTTTGTTATGTTGTAAAAAATATAAGAGGAGTGCTATTTTTTTTTTTTTTTGCTACAGGTTTCTGGTGGATTTTCAGTTGAATATCCACCAAAAATAGAGATATGATGAAAATGTATTATATTTCTGGCAGATAAATCATGAGAAATTTTTGTCGGTCCATGTCTAACAGACCTTTTCAACAGGTTATCCGCCGGAACTTCCGGCAAAATATTTTTGCCAGAATTTTTGGTGGATAAACCACCTGTAATACTGACTCGTATACGATAAATATCGCTGTTATATTCTGCCTGAATTATGTTGGTAAATCTGCTGGAAATATTTCCAGTAAAAATATTCAACTAGAATAAGTTTTTTGACATGCGTTTTTCCATCGACTACAAATCCGTCGAAAATACACATTTTTGGTGGAATTTTATGATTTCCAGCAGATTTTGGCCATCGGTATCATGCGATTTTCCTGTAGCGATTTTTCCATACTTCATTTTCTTTAAAGCCTCTATAACTTTAGTTTTACTAATAGGCTGATAAAAATAAAAAACTCTATTATCATTTAGAGTGTTAAGGTCACTAAAGTCAATTGTATTCTCATAATCTTCATTGAAAAGCTTAGCAAAATATCTCATCCACCTTTGTTGAATATTCTCTTCTAATTTTTTATCTTCATCCTTAATGCACTTCACTTTAACTAAATCCTTACTATTCCTATCTCTTTATTTAGCTAACTTATACATATATCTTTCACCATTTTTAGAATCTAATCTATTATATAAATCATTAAAAGCTAAAATCTTTGCATCATAGATTGCTTTCTTGGACATCTTACGAGCCTCTTTATATATTTTCTAATTTTTAGAGCTTTTATATCTAAACTAATTATTATAATTAAGATTCTGATTTTTTACATTTTCTTGCACATTTTGATACCACAAGAAACTATTTTTTATTATTATGAGCTTTTTCTTTTGAAACTCCAAGCACATCTTTTACAATATTCTTAATATTACTAGCTATTTTTTTTCCACATAACATTCACTTTCTCATGCATGGACAAAATCTTAAAATCTCAAATCTTACTCTTAAAAATATTTTTGTTAGTGTTCTTTAAATGCCCCCATCTAATCTTAAAATAATATTTTAATATATTTTTTATATTCTGTCTCATCATCTTAATGTTCAAAACTAATAAGAGATGTTGGGTACATAAATTTTTACTTGAAATAACTTTATAATCTTTATAATCTAAATGATCTATTTTTCTTATCTATTCTTATAAGTGATGAGATGCTCATCTCTTTTCTTAAATAAGATATTAACAATTATAAAATTATAAATTAGAGCAAAATCTAATAAAGTCTGACCACCTTCATTAGTCGCTCCAAATAAATAGCCACCATGAATACTTTTAAAATCCTCTACCTTTCTGCCCTCATGTCCATTTAAATCTTCTCCAATAATTTTTTTTTCATGAGGTATATTTTGAATTAATTCTTCTAAGTCATTTCAAAATTTTAATTTTAAACACATATCCAAACCTACTTGAAGAGCATAAATACTTATAATATTAATAATCTTAGCATCAATAATAATCTTTAAAATATAATTATGTCTATAATTATAATATTTTTATAGCATTATTCTTCAAACTCTTATCTATAATCACACCTGCACTATTTTTAGTACGACTTCTACCGAAATATCAAAATTTAAATCCTAAATTATTAATCTCCTTAGCCATCTCTCCAACCCATTTATTTTTCAGAATGCATAAAATATTTATCTTCCTATGAATCATAATATCAATTAATTCTATTAATTTACCTGTAAGAGAACCCACATTCAAAGATCGTATCCAAATTCTAATTTTATGAGCTAGCTTCTTTGCCCACATCCATCCATAATGTGTGAGCACTTGCCTATTTAACATTGCACCCAGGTGCCAATGCAGCGACCTTGCACACTTTTCATTTTATTTAGGCTATACAACACGTCACTTCTAAGGAACGCCCTAGCTTTAACACAATGTATTAAAGGATTAATGTCATGATTTTTCGATAAGTTTTATGCTGGCTGTCGACTACCTAACGCAACCTTCCATTTTTTCCCCAATAATAAGATAAAAAATTCTTTTACATGAATCTCCAATGGTATTTATAATTCTTAAAATGATCTCAAAAAAATATTTCACTTGCTAATTACTTTTTGCTACAGTCGTTAAACACAATTAGAGTTAATGAGTAAAATAATGAACATAGAATGTATGATGATTATTATTAAGTATGTGTACTTCTAAATCATGAAACAATCCTTACATATTAGATGCCCTATCATATTCTTAACTGCATATCCTATGTATGCTAAGTGAATATTTTTCAAGTATAGCATCAAGGGAGACCTTATGTGCAACAACATTAGTCTAGAAAGCATGTTTAATACTTATGAATCTATCAATAATTAGGCCCATATGTACATCACATGTGTCATCTAATCAAATTTTATCCCTCTCATGCGCATCATAACTCAAAATTAAAAGATGAAGCTAAGGGTTAAGAGGAATATTATTGTTAATATCAATCTTTATATATATGTTCTTTGCTTTTCAAAAATTGATCAATTTAATAAATCCTATAAGAAAAAATTCCAATCACCACACAAAATGAATGTCTCGACAATTTAGTTACAACATGGTTTTATGGAAAATGACTAAAGAGTTATGACAAATAGCGTTACAATTTTAATTAATTAGATAACTTAATATACAATTGAGTTGCCTAACATGTCACATGTTTTAATCAAGTCAAAATACATTCCAACTCTTTTTTTTTTATGAAACTCCAAAAATTTGGAAATCATTGGAAGAAAAGTAATTAAATATTTTGAGAAATCAACTACAATGTTTTAACTATTTTTAAAATTTGACAAAATTATTTGAAGCATTTATCTTTATTTAATAATTTAAAATATGATATTTCAATTATTCAAGATAGCAAATCTCTCTCAATAATTAGTAAAAATTACAAGAATGTTAACCTACATACAAATGAGTTTTCATAATTTTCCCAAGTATAAATAATGAAAACATACATGCAAATTAATTTTCAACAATGAATATTCATATAGAAAAAGTGAAACAAGCTAAATAGAGGTCATCAAGCCTTACCAAAATTATTGTTAGTTCAATTTAATGCCAAGACAACACATAAGAAGTTTCATAATTTAAAAAAACTCTTAAGTATTTGTTTGATTTAATGCAAGGAATTTTACAAATTTTAAAATAAAAAAATAAAAAATCCATTGAAGCATTTTTCTTAGATCCTACATTCAATGATGAATCAATGTTTCAAATTTTATTTTATTTTGGTCAGATTTTAGGTCCTCAACAAAAAACCAGATAAACACTTTAGATGTAAAATAAATAAAACTTACATTACCAAATAAATAGGAGGTAGTGGACTTCAAAGATGCTTAGTCGTGGTTAGCTTGCAGAGGAGCACAGTACAGGCTATGGCATCAACACATTGTGTAGACATTAGGGCAGTAGCATTATGCAGTTAGCGGTTGAAGGCACAATGGCGGCATCTATGCATAATATGAACAAGAGAAAGGAATAGATGGGAGGATTTATGCATGAACTGGAATGCAACTGGGAAAATTAGGTTGTGGGCTCTTTGTCATGACAAAAAAGAAAATTAGGGATGCAAATTTTCAAAATTACCCTCATAATAAGTTGAATTTAATTTTAAGGGTGGTAAATTACCCAGCATGACTTATTAAAACTCACTATAACCTCAAGGTTAATTTGATGGCTAGAGCTTATTTAAGAACTTAAAATGGCTAAACATTAATGCACCATGAATAAAATGTTACTGATCACTATTTAAAAATATCAATCTCCTTATAAGGGGTGTGAAAGGAGTCGCCCAAAAAATTCTTTAGCAAATTAGAGACCCCTTGTAAAGACCACTATAGTAGTAATCAAAACACCTGTGATAACATGAACTGATTTGGTAAGTTTGGCATATTCAAACTTTGTATCTTTTAAAAATACTTTTAAATCTATTTTATGTATTAGACTAAGGCCTAAGGGTTTTGTATGTGAAGATGTGCATGTGGGAAAAACCCTTAGGAGGAGTGTTACACCACTGACTTTTGGATCACTAAGATGCTTACCTCTCAATATTATGGTACTAAAGGAGTTTCTAGAAGCACTACAGTGCTAGATTTTAAGCTTTGTGATGCTATGTTCTTCGTATTCTTATTTGTTTACGGTCTTTGAGAGCACTGCAACATTGGATTCTTGGTGTTGTGGTGCAAGGTTCTTTGTATTTTGAATAAAGATTATGATTTTTTTGGAGAGCTATGGTGTTAGGCTTTCAGGCATCATGCGTTACATTCCAGATTTCTCTTCATCTTCTCTCTTTTTTCTCTTCCTTTCTCCCCACCTCCACTTCCATGAGAAATGAGGAGTCTATTTATAATTTTTTGAGAGTGACATGACTAGTAAATAGGAGAAAGATCAAGTGTATATTGAGAGTGGTTTAAACGGACGACCGATATTGATCCCCTTGATTGTGAACCATTTACTGATCATTTTAATGTCATAGTGATATCATAATTCAACACTACCGTTGCCAGGTCCCAAGTCCTAGATGAGAAAAGTGGAGGGTTGCGTTAGGTAGTCGACAGCCAGCGTAAAACTTGTCGAATAATAATGACATGAATCCTTTAAGAAATTGTGTTAATGCTAGGGCGTCCCCTAGAAGCGACGCGTTGTATGGCCTGAATACAGCGACAAGTGTGCAAGGGCCGCTGCACCGCCGCCCGGGTGCAGTGTTAAATAGGCAAGGGTTCCCACATCAAGGACGGATGTGGGCAAAGAAGCTAGTCCATGAAACTAAAATTAGGATAGGAACTTGGAATATAGGTTCCCTTACAGGAAAATTAATGGAATTAATAGATGTTATGATTCATAGGAAGATAAATATTCTGTGCATTCAGGAAACTAAATGGGTTGGAGAGAAGGCTAAGGAGATTGATAGTTTAGGTTTTAAACTTTGGTATTCGGGTAGGAGTCGTACTAGAAATGGTGTAGGCGTGATTTTAGATAAGAGTTTGAAGGATAATGTTATAAATATTAATAGAATTGGAGATAGAATTATAGCTTTAAAGATTGTTGTGGATGCTAAAGTTGTTAACATTATAAGTGCTTATGCTCCTCAAGTGGGTTTGGATATGGATTCAAAATTAAAATTTTGGAATGACTTAGAAGAATTAATACAAAAGATACCTCTTGAAGAAAGAATTTTTATTGGAGGAGATTTAAATGGACATGTTGGTAGAGAGGTAGATGATTTTAAAAGCATTCATGGTGGCCATGGTTTTGAAACTACAAATGAAGGTGGTAAGTCTATTTTAGATTTTTGTTTAGCTTATGATTTTTTAATTGCTAATACCTTATTTAAGAAAAGGAATGAGCATCTCATTACTTATAAAAATGGTTATAATACAACTCAGATTGATTATTTTCTTATAAGAAAATTAGATTGTTTAGATTGCAAAGATTGTAAAGTTATTCCGAGTGAAAACTTATGTACCCAACATCGTTTATTAGTTTTGGACTTGAAGATAATGGGGAAGAAAATAAAAAATAAAGTAAAACGATTTCCTAGGATTAGATGGGGGCATTTAAAGAATATTAACAAAAATATTTTTGAGAGTAAGATTTTAGATCTTAAGATTTTGTCTGTGCATGAGGATGCTAATGTTATGTGGGAAAAAGTGGATAGTTATATTAAGAATATTGCAAAAGATGTGCTTGGAGTTTCAAAGGGAAAAGCTCCTAATAGTAAAAATAGTTGGTGGTGGAATCCAAATGTGCAAGAAAAGATTAAAAGTAAGAAGATTTGTTATAAAAATTGGTTTAATTGTAAAAATTCTGATAATTAGAAAATATATAAAGAGGCACGTAAGGAATCTAAGAAAGCAATATACGATGCAAAGAGTTTAGCTTTTAGTGATTTATATAATAGATTAGATACTAAGGAGGGAGAAAGATATATGTATAAGCTAGCCAAACAAAGAGATAGGAGTAGTAAGGATTTAGTTCAAGTGAAGTGTATTAAGGATGAAGATCAAAAAGTACTTTTTTAGAAGATGATATTCAACAAAGGTGGATGAGATATTTTGCTAAACTTTTTAATGAAGAATGTGAAAATAAAATTAACTGTAGTGATCTTAGCACCCTAAATGAAAATAAAGATTTATGTTTTTATCGGCGTATTAGTAAAACTGAAGTTAGAGAGGCTTTAAAGAAAATGAAGGGTGGAAAAGCTGTTGGACCTGATGATATTCCAATAGAGGTATGGAAATGCTTAGGAGATGAAGGAATTTCTTGGCTTACTAAACGTTTTAATATTGTTTTGAAGACTAAAAAGATGCCAGATGAGTGGAGAATGAGTGTGTTAATCCCTATTTTTAAGAATAAAGGTGATGCACAAGATTGTGCTAATTATAGAGGAATTAAGTTAATGTGTCATACTTTAAAACTATGGGAACGAGTTATGGAGCATAGGTTGCGGCGTGATACTAATGTTTCTCAAAATCAATTTGGATTCATGCCGGGTAGGTCTACTATGGAAGCCATACATTTATTAAGAGGTTTGATGGAGAAATATAGAGAGAATAAGGAGGATTTACATATGATATTTATTGATTTAGAAAAAGCATATGATAAAGTTCCAAGAGAAGTGCTATGGAGAGTTCTTGAAAAGAAAAGAGTTAATAACGCTTATATTCAAATCATTAAAGATATGTATGCAGGAGCTATTACTTGTGTTCAAACACAAGGTGGTTTGACCAAGTATTTCCCTATTTCGATTGGATTACATCAAGGATCAACCTTAAGCCCATATCTTTTTGCTTTAGTCATGGATGTTCTCACTAGACATTTGCAAGAGGATGTACCTTGGTGTATGCTTTTTGCTGATGATATTCTTCTTGTTGATAAGACTAGAGAGGGAATTGAAGGTAAACTAGAAGTGTGGAGGTCAACCTTAGAGTCTAAAGGTTTTCGCTTGAGTAGATCTAAAACGGAATATATGGAGTGTAATTTTAGTAATAATAGACCTAGTGAGGGCATTGTGACTTTGGCCGATCAAGTCATTAATAAGAGTACACGTTTTAGATATCTTGGATCTATTGTTCAGAGTGATGGTGATATAGATGGGGATATTATCAGTAGAATCCAAGTTGGATGGTTGAAGTGGAGGAATGCATCAGTCTTATTGTGTGATAGAAAAGTACCCCTCAAACTTAAGGGAAAATTCTTTAAGATGGTGGTGAGACCTGCAATGCTTTATGGTGCCGAATGTTGGCCATTAAAAGAGAAGCATAATTCTAAGTTAAGTGTTGCAGAGATGAGGATGCTCAGGTGGATGAGTGGCTTTACCCTTAGAGATAGGATACGAAATGAGCATATTCGTGAAAAGGTTGGAGTAGCTCCAGTGGAAGATAAGATTAGAGAGAGTCGCCTTAGATGGTTTGGTCACGTAAAACGGCGGCCTCCCGATGACCCGGTTAGGAAAGTAGAGGTCTTTGATTTGACTTATGTTAAGTAAGGTAGAGGTAGACCGAAAAAGACTTGGTTAGAAAATATTAGAAATGATATTTCTTTATTAGATTTAAACGAGAATTTGACTTTTAACAGGACACAATGGAGAAAAAGGATTCATGTAGCCGACCCCACGTAGTGGGATAAAGGCTTGATGTTGTTGTTGTTGTTGTTGTTGTAGTGATATCATAATTCGGCGATCTTAGGCTCATTGGATTCATCTTGTCGAGCCGCTCGATTAGACTATAAGAATGTCATGTTTTGTAATCCAAATTATGGTTTGAACCTTTCAAAGATCCTTTGAGTCTACGATTTGGACCTATTTGGGCTCGGATTGAGTCGAATGGTGTCGCTGGGTTCGTATTTTCGAGACGTTCAGTTCGACTATATGTTTGCAAAAATTGGAGTTCTGTCCAAAATTTGATTTCGGATGCTTTTAACTTAATTTCGCCTCAAGATTCGTGTCTGATCAAGATACATTTTTGATGATATATCAATGATATTATTCATGTTGAAGATACTAATGCATCAAATTTAAAAAAAAAAATGTAAACATTTCACACCATATATAATCTTAATATTCAATGCATGGAAAAATACACACCACAGGAAATTTGCCCTGTACAGACAGAATTTCCTATGGATTTTTTTGACGGAAATGTTATTTAATTTCCAATGGAAAAATCTAACAGAAATTCCACCAAAAAATATTTCATCCGAAGCCCACTTTCCTCTCTCGTTTCTCATTTTTTCTCTCATGAACACATCTCTCGCCATCTCCGTCGTCCAATCGTCGTTGTACAAGGTCTTTTCTAGACTGTATAGCTCCATTTCTTTGATATTTGGAAGGTAAAACTTCATCACTTTTTAAATTTCATCTGTTACATTTTGTTAAAAATACGTTTTAGTTATATTTAGGGTTGCACATAAATTGTCTTATGCATAATATGTTTAATATTGGATATTAGAAATTTTACTGATGGGGAAATGTATGTTCGGGCTGGGTAGGTGGCGAGATAGGAGATGAGGTTGTGGAGCTGTCCAATGGCAATAAATTGGGCTTTATTAGATTCTAGAAATTTAATAAAACTTTAAACTTAGACTTCATTTGTGATGACTTTTTTTACTATTTCTTATATTTATTTTTAGTACAAAAATTCAAACTTGTATACTTTAAAGCTGCTTTAAGAAGCAGTAAGAAAGCCATCTCAAACAAAGTCTCGATGTTTTTGCTATAATCTTATGACAATTTTGCTGATTTAGATATAATTTTATATTTTTTGCGTTTTCATTCAAATTTAACGAGATATAACACCATCAAAACTATACTCCAGCTCACCCAAAAAAAAAAATCATCCAACTGTTATAGACTCACCATCTCTTCCCCTTTCAATGTCGTATAGATTTAACAATTTTCTTGTAAAGATGATTTAGAAGGCCTAAAAGAAATAGTGGGCTTTTGGCATGCAACTTTGAAATAATATCTTATAACTATGATAGTATACAGCTTCTGAGTTACACTAATTGATTACTTTGCTATTGATCATGTCATCATTATTCTTCAGTAAGAGCTTGGTGTCTTTCAGTTTTCATTGTAAATAATTTTTTCTTGAGATATCTTTTGTAGTTCTATGTTCTTAGTAAATTGTAATAGTGGAGCCTGCTTTTCTTTTACAATTTGAAAGATAACAAATGTTTGCAAATTTCTTGACCTACGATAATTCTTTTTGTTTAAAATGATGCTCTATTTGCAAATTATTTTACGAAAAAACTAACATTTTGTGCAAGATTTAACTGTGAAAGTCAAATTTAAATAGTATTGCAGCAGTTATAGGCTGCATCTTTAATTGCAATTATAGCCTCTGTTAATCCAACCGTTATGAAATCCATATCACAAATGTGATTGCCAGAAATTCCACCCTTCGCAAACAGAAGAAATATCCGCCAATTCGTGAAGCCATAGTGAACTACAATAAATTAATCAAAAACAAAAAATTTACAGAGAATTGCTCAAAAACCTAAGAACCAAAATTATATTTATTGTTCATGTAACTGAAATAAAAAAAGACACAAACTTCAATCATAGCTGAACAAATACACAGAACCTCAAACATGCAATTACACAATGCCCAAAGTTAAAAGAAAATTAAAATATAGAACGAGCTCTATTCTAATAGAGCTCCATCAATATTTATTAGGGAGATTTACATACATATTATTTTATATCATACTATTTACATATCTAATATTTAAAATTTTAATATTTCATACCTACCATCCATAGATCAAATATGAGTGCCAGGAATGAAATATTATAGGAAGGTATGAGTGATAGAAATGAAATGTAAGAGTGACATATTTGATATTAAAATTGTCTATTAGTAGTAGAGATGAAATATTAAGATTTTGGATATTAGATATATAAATAGTATGACATAAAGTGGTATGTATGTAAATCCCCCTATATTTTATTTACAAACACGAAACATATATTACAGTTGAACTAAATGGGAATAGCACTGGAAACGCGGGGGTAAACAACATGAATTGGATGGGCCATGATTCGTCGGCCCTTCATATGACGGAAAATATAAACCACCGCACCGACCGGCCACTCCACCACCGCCGCCGCAGCGCACGCCAGAAGTCCCACTGTGGGCCCAACCACCTTGCACCGGCACGGATTGCTCCTCGTCCCACACTGCACGCACAACATTTTCCAAACGTAAACTTGATTTCGCAGCTTATCGAATGGTTGGAGAGAGAATAATGGGAATGCTGCTTGGAGAGTCGGAAGGCTCCAATTTAAAGCTATCCCGCGTGACGCGTGGCGATTTCTAGTATGAAGTTGAGGCTACGGCTAATGTTTTGTTGCCATGTGTATGTTCGATGGTGCACGTGTATGGATATGTTTTCTTTGGCTAGAGACGGGGCAATCCCGTCTTGAAAAGAAGAAGCCAATTAGTTAATTTTGCATCGTATAGCAAGTTTGTTTTGTTTGGCTCTATGGAATTTCAAATATTATAAATTTTGTGGTCTGTTTGAAACAAAGAGCGAGACATAGTGAAGTGATGAGAAGGGAAATTTTTACTTTTTTTTTTTTTTAGAGAAGGGCGGGGGGAGGGAAGGACAGGATATCTACCCGCTGCCATTCTAAAGGGAGCGCTTAACGGCGTAACTAATTCCTCAGCGGAATCTAGCAAGGCCACCCATCGACATTGAGCCCACACTTGCTTTGACCCACTGAAGAGGCGAGGCCGTAGTAGAGAGGATTCGATCCCAGGATGGGAGTTCCCAACCGTGCTCGCCCACCAACCATCCTAAGCCTAGATGGGTAAGTTTTACTTTCTTAAGCAATACCTTCCAATCCAATCAAACATACACATGATATTTGCAATATAATTATCAAATACAACAATCAATATATATATATATATATATATATATATATATATAATGCAACAATCAAAAAAAAATCCAAACTTCTTATTCCTCAAATTGAACATTTAAAAAAAAAAGTAAAAAAAAGAAAAAAATGTCCATCAGACTGTTAAGTATAAAAAATCATAATAAATTTTAATTGAAAATTTGTCCGTTATGCTAGTCATGGTTTTAAAATTCAGATTGGACCGATCGGTTCAATCAAAAACCGGTCAGTCAACTAGTCTAGACCAACTATTAAAATTGCTTTTCAATCAAATAGAAGAAAAATTTGAATGAATCATCGGTTGAACTGAGAAACCAGCAAATCGGTTGTGTTCCAAAGAATCGTTGGGTTCAAAACAATGCAAAATCTAAACGTTGAACGCAAATCCAACGATTGAAACTGGACTTTGGAAAATACTAATTAATTAAACTATAGTAAACTAAAAACCCTAATTCAAAATAATACTATTCCTCTTCCAGACTACGAGTCGTAATTTTCTCCATCTCAGTCGTCATTCTTGAGTTTCTTCACTCCACTGCAATCGGTCACACCTCGCACTGCTATCGCATGCCCACCAAGCCGCTTGTGTTGTCATGCAGCTCGTGACTCCTTCCTCACCGCCACTTTTCTTTGTAAGATTTCTTCCCCAAACTTAATTTTGGGCAAACTATTTCATTAATTTGTTTAGTTGTATTTAAAAAAAAATGTTTTGTTATATTTTCTTTGTTGAGCTGCAAGTATATGCGCAAAAGAATTGTTGGATATGTTTTTGAATGAACCTTGTATGGTGTCTACCTCTTCTTTTATGTTGGGCATGCCTCCTATCTAAAATTTTAGATCTATTAGAGTTTGAATAAAACCAACAAGAAATACATGAGTTTATTTATTTTTATTTTTTTTTACTTTGTAACAAATTCGACTTTCATTCTTTACTTCCTTTCCGTCATCAATATTTAATCCATTTTTTGGCAAATTATTTCAATAATATATTTTGATTTTTACATTTTCATGTGTCATTTATTTAATTAAAATTTTATGAAGCTCACTATTTAAATATAACAACGTATCTAAAATTTTAAATCTATTAGATGCTACGAAGCTTATTGAGTGTGATTTGTGCATACTTGTTTTTTGTTCTTTTTGAATTGATTTCAGGCCAAAGAAAGGGAAATGGGCAAGTTGAGTAGATAATGATTATAGATTCCTAGTTGTTACGTATGTTTTCTAATAGATGATTATTTTTGGCATATTGTTTATATTTTATGGTTGTGTTATGACTCTCTACTATGGTTGTTGTATATGGATATTTTGTATGTATAACTTTTGGAGATAAATGGAAAATTTTTATAGATATTTTTCTGCTTTAAATTTAATGTTTGGGCTTCTATATTCAAGGGCGGATCTACCTAAAGTCCGGGGGGGCAGGGGGCAATTGTCCCCCGCAAAAATTAAAAAAAAAATTATTATAGGATTTTTTAGGTAATTCATGCCCCGTCATCTATTTTTTAGTCCTTATTACAAGGCTTTTTAGGCAATTGCCCCCCCCCCCCCCCCTAAAAGTTTTAAAATACTATGATCTTTAGGCAATTTCTCCAAATATAATTAAACACATTGTGTAGAGGTGTTATTATTAGGGAACGATGAACCAAATATAAAGAAAAATAGTTAAGATAATCTAAAAATATCCTTACAACCAAAATTTGTTCCGGGGGCACTACCCCCTTGGACCCCCCGGCATATCTGCGAAATCTCTACACTTTTACTTATAAGTTTGCCCCCCCCCCCCACAATGAAAATTAAGGCTGGTTCTGCCCCTGTCTATATTACTAATAAATAAAAGTAAAAGAAATTCCTTCCAAATAAATATTGGAAACTCTCTTGTTACGAGCTAACATGAGGTGTATTATTTGGTATATAGTTCATGTTGGGTTGGGTATTGACACCTCTAATGCTGTGTGATGAGCACGACCTTGAACATAAGGGGTTCCCTTTATAGGCAAAGTTTCTTAAGATCATTAGACCACCTGTGCCAAGAGTGGAGGAAGCACTTATCACCATTCTCTCTTGGTAAGGAGAATATGCACACCAAACCCTTAACTATCCCATAATTACTCCTCTATGTGTATGAATGGATGAGCTTGTAGAGGTCATAAAAAATAAGAAGTACCTATAACATCCTTCACTTATGAATGTGAGAAAGCACATCAGGGATTTGCCATAGTATTATGCTTTTCATAAGGACCATGCTTATGACAATGAGCAGTGTCAACATCTTTATGGACTCATTGGAGGCCTTATCAAAGTAGAGAAATTGAAAGAGTTTGTACTTGTTGACCCTGGTCAATATCGAGAAAAAAACTCCAAAAGGTACATAAAAAGGTTAATAATTAATATAATTCAATTTTGTTACCACCTTATGGAATGTTATCTATTTACTTTTTGAGAAGATGATAGCCCCTAGCTGGAATCCATATAATAATGATGTGGCCTTCATCAATTTGTGCACCTATTAAATTGATAGCATATTCATCAACACAAGGGGTTCTATTGGTATCATCTTTAAATCTATTTTTAATAAGATGAATATTCTTACCTCTCAACTCACCTAAACTTCGGGCCCCCTCTATGGCTTTTTTGGTGAGCATAAGGTTACCAAATGAGTACTTATTCTACCTATTACTTGGGGTGAGGGAGATCAATAATATATTATCATGGCTAAATTTATAATTATGGATGCACCATCTACTTGTAATGACATCCTTAGGAAGCCTATTCTAAACACATTCATAAAGGCCATCTCAACTTATAATGATGTGGTCAAGTTTTTAGAGGGAAGTTACGAGATCATAATGATAGGTGATCTCACTCAATCCCACTCGAGTTATTTAAAAGTTGTAGAGAAGGTGACAACCTCCCTAGAGGTGTTATTACTCTGAATGTTGAGCAAGGATTAGAACATGAGACTACAAAAGTTATGGAGAAGCCACAAAAGGTGATCCTGATTAAATAATAAGAGTAAGTGCCTCTTTTAGCTTGGAGCTTCAAGTAAAGCTCATTTTGTCTCTTAAGGATTACCTAAATGCATTCTTTTGGTCAGCAACACAAATGATAAGAATTCATAAAAGAGTTGTCTACGATGGGCTCAACATTGGAAGAGATGCAAGACCCATAAAGGAAATATTTTTCAAAAAATAACTACTATATTTGGCAAGATAATTAATAAGGATGTGCAAAAGTTGGTCAACACCCACTACATAAGGGATGTACGATATCCTGACTAGATTTCTAACCTAATAATGATGCGAAGGCAACTAAAAAATAAATGATGTGCATCAACTTTATAAAGCTCAACTCGACATACTCAGGGGATGGATACCAACTTTCTAAAATTGACCTACTGGTAGAATTGGTAATAAGATTCTCTATAATGAGCTTCCTAAAAGCCTTTTCTAAATATTACTAAATATAAATACAAAACCCAATAACTATGAGAAGATGTCCTGAAGATGTCCTTGATTATAGATGAAGGTCTATACTACTATAAGGTGATGCTATTTAGGCTAAAGAATACTAGAGTAACATATCAGAGAATGATTGAGAAAATCTTTAAAGAATAAAAGGGTTGAAACATCAAGGTGTATATGGATGATATGTTATTTGAAAAGCAAGTCACTCGAACAACACATTCAATACTTAAAGGAGACATTTTCCACACTCAAAAGGTTTAATATACAATTAAATCCTTTGAAGTGTATTTTTTTTGCAGAATAAGAAAAGTTCCTTAGCTTCTTTCTCACATTCGATGGCATTAAAACCAACCTGGACAAGGTAAAGGCAATCTTGAAGATACCATCGCCAAGAACGCTCAAAGAATTGTACTGGCTCATTGGGTGAGTCACATGTCTTTATCGCATCATCTCTAGATTAGGAAAAGCTGCTCGCCTTTCTTCATGGTGCAAAGAAGTACAAAGAAGAAAGGCTTTAAAAATTGGACCAGACAATAAACCAAAAAAAGGAGAGGCTAGCGGTTCGATGGTTCGACTGGAGTTAAACCGGATGACGTAATAAATACTTATTATATTTATATATTATAATAATGACATAACTATTTGTAAATATATAACAAAAATTGAACATAATTATAATATGAAGCATAAAAAAAATAACATTATATAAAGTAAATAAGAAAAATATAATAATATATTTCACTTGAAGACACAACCAATCATAGAAAGATTTTAACACTTCATACCAATTGATAATAAAAACAAAATATAATTATATGGAGATGAAGTTAACTAAGTTTCATTTTCTCAGTTAATTGGTTTCACTAATTTCACAAGAGAAAAATCAAAGATCTCTTAAATTTGTATCATCAAATCTTTCTACATAAGTTGAGTCTCTATATCTTGCTTCACGAAAATGTTCAAACTCAAATGTATCCAATTGATCGAACTTGATTATGTCGCCTACATCTCCTTCATTCTCTAAGTCATATTCACCAACAAATCAGAAATATAAAACAAGATATTGTATTTGTTTTCATTTGAATGATATACTCATATTTCATTATCAACTTACTATGTCCTGATAGATTGGACGGTATGTTTTGTTATTCAACAACTGGCATTGCATCCTCTTTGTACATCTCTTTTTTCAATTCTTGTAAATCAAGTTTTAGAGTTGTTTCATCTTTAAGTATACAAAAATCAATTATTTTAATATAAATGTAGTCCAGATGATCATAATGTCTTTTTAAGTTGAAACCTAGAAAATAAAGAAATAACTTTAGGTTAAGATTATACATACTCTTTAAATTGATATTTGTACATAAATATTAATATATTATAAGATTATACCAATACTTTAAATTTAGACTATACCAAACATATACAAGATCGTTGAGCCGTTGATTCTCTAAATAATTTTGTCTCTTTGAGTGGACCTGTTCAAAAATATATAGCACTTGATCCAAACATCTTCCATCACTTCTCTAACTTCAGCGAAATGATTCCAAACAATATCTACTTTCTCACACACAGTATAACTGGAAGCTGAAGTCTGATTACTGGGTGCTTCCATTCTAATTTGATTAGCTAAATAATATCACATACACATAAATTAAAACTCATAAATCAATAAATAATAACACAATTTAATTAAAAGAAACTTCACCAACTGTTAACCATGCAATGTAGAAATAGTAGGAATGAGCAAATTATACAAGGTAGAAAAATTAATTGAACTTAATGTAGATATCAATGACACTTAATATCAAATTCAGCAATTTAACTTAAACACATAATTTAAAGTCAAAAAATTGAAGCGACACACCTTGCGGCTCCAGGTTCCCGCACCAGGTGGTTCGGCCATCCCATGGCTCCCGATTCTCACATAGGATGGCCAAATCAGCTAATTTTTTTATTATCACATTGCATTGGGGGAGGAATGTGTACCTCAATTCAATGTATTGAAGCAATTTATAGAGTTGAAATTTTATATCACTTGAAACTTAACCCTATGTTTAACAACTTTCTGTTAGTTGAAGAAATAAGATAATAATTCAATAGAACTAAATGTAGTTGGTTACATACAAAGAAATTAATCTCAAATACATCATTAAGTCTCCAATTAGTTGGTGTTCATACAAAGAACCTATTCTGTTAAAAGCTCATTCTTTGAAACTAAGTAAAACAATTAATTAATATAATTACATGTAATATTATCTACTATATAACACGCTCGTACACACACACATTATATGTTAATATTATAAACTATTGAAAATTTTTAAATAGTCTCAGACTATTAATGTTGGCCATATACTATATACATGCATTTCTAGTGGATTATAATAAGATCAAAATAAAATTGAATCATATATCATTTCAAGTCAAAATTGGACTTTAAAATTCAACATTTGAAGTGGAGTCAAATTTTACATGATTTTGTAAAGATTTTAGTTTTGATGATTTTTAAAATTCTCGACCATGTTATCAATATTCATGTGCCTTGTGTGGATCAAATTTAAACCATATTGATGATTATCTAAATACAAGGTAAAGCTCCATCTTCGTTTAACAGTCATTTGATATCTTGTATTAGTTGCTTATAACAGGTATACAATGAGCATCAAGATCGAGGAGCTAAACAATTGAAATTGTAAATAATTAGTACTGGGTTGAAACTATTATATTAGTATCCACATGCCTAGAGGTGTCAAAATCGGGTTGCGGGTCGGATTCAAATCGAAACCGGAACTGACCCGACGCATTTTGACACGATCCAAACCCTACCCACCGGGTTTTCAGGTTGACCCAACCCGACACGAAACAAGTTAGGCTGAAGAAGCGCGTGAATAGGAGGAAGAAGGTCGTTATCTACTCGTCTCGTCGCTCTCGTCGAAGCCGCCAAACTGGACAGGATTCATATGAAGGAACATCGTCGTCGAGAGGGAATGTTGTCGTCGGGACAGACGGCCTAGGGTTTAGCCTAGGAAAGATTGTCGCGAGCCGTTGGCGGCCTAGGGTTTAGCCTAGGGCTTGGAAGGAATGTCATCATCGTCGACGAGACGTCGGAGCCGCGGGACGACGTTAGGCAATGCCGCGGGACGGCGGGAGAGGCGGAGTCCGCGAGTCGACAGCCATGTTGACTCGTGAGTCGCGAGTGCGGGCGGGAACAAATCGATGTATGGAATTTTGGGTCAATCATTGTCAGGTTTTTGGGTCAACTCAAATCCGACCCAATTTTTTAAACAGGTCAACTTGTTGAACCCGAACTTATCCCGTTTAAAAAATGGGTTAACCCTAACCTGGAATTTTCGGATCGGGTTCAAGTCGAATTTTCAGGTCGTGTCAAATATTGATACCCCTATACATGCCTATTAAATCACAAAACCTTATAGCCGATAACAACTAATAAGAGCAAAAGCAAGTAATACCTAACCAACATATATTGCAACTTATTGTAACCAAGATTAAACCGAACACTCTCACATGTCTTTAACAAACATTAAGATTTTAGCTATATGGCAAAATATATGAATATCATAAAAGCACTATTTCAATGTTATTATAGTTTTCCTTTGTACTGCATAGAGGCTTCAGATTCTCATTAACTTTATGAAGGCTTAACGGAGAACATGACAACACAAAAACACTTCAAAAATAAATTCATCATCGTTTCAGAGTGGAAGCAACAGGACCAAAGGAAAGCATCCAATATTCAAAATAATTACACGGGCGGAATAAAATTCCATAGTAAGCAAAAAAAGTTAGATGACAATAACTTATGAAGTTCACTTGGAAAAGAGGAAAAATCAGCACAGCACTTATCTCCTTAATTTAACATTGGAGTCTACCTGATAACTTATGGCCTGAGGAACTATTTCCTGCACATTCGTAAGACTTTCCTGTAGAGCACATCTTGCCTTCTCAAATTTCATGAGGATGGAATCTCCTGTTATAGCCTAAAAATAAGAAAGAAGTTTCCGAACCACACCCAAAGAAATAATAGTCATTCTATTAAAGATGACATGACACCCAAAGGAACAATAGTCATTCTATTAAAGACAACATGACCGTTTGCCCAACAGGAGCAACATATGCGATACGTCCGAATGAAATAGGTTTTTTTTTCTCTCTATCATATAAGCTTCGCCTTCGCATCTCAGCTGTTGGATATTCGCTAAACGACATTGTAGCTGAACCGGTCGATTATCGGAAACCGGGACCGATTTGGAAGTTCCGTGGTCGAACCGCCGGTTCGAGCGGTTCAATACCAGTTTTGTGTGAAACTGGTTTTAATGTGAACCGTAATTAATTGGCCGGCCGGCTCGCAATTCAACCTGTTGAATCAGCCGGTCCGACGGGTTTTAAAAGACTTGCTTGCAAAAAAGTTCTTATGGAGCGAGGAATGCAAATTTTCCTTAAAAAAATTAAAACTCCTCTCCTCATCATATATGCTTCAAAGTCTAAGAACATGGTAGGACCAATTGTTGTATCTAGGAGTCGGCGATAATGCAATTAGCTTATTACTTATTTTAGATGAAGGGAAGAAATAATGGCCAGTTTACTACATCACTATGGTAATAAGAGGTGCTAACATATATAGTCAATCATGGAGAAATTCTCATAATCCCTCGTGATCTTGTCATGGTGAATGCACCTTACTTTAAGGTCCACTCAATCTAAGTAGTCACTAATTACCCACTTAAAGCTGAACACAACAAGTTGGATCACTTTGGCGGACTAAGAAAAAGATCAGTGGAGTTGAGTGAGTTTCAACTTACTTATACACTGAGGATAACCAAAAAGGCCAAAATGCTAGTAATGGCAAGAATGAAACCCCACTCCTCATTCAACTCAGGTACCACTGCTTTGCGCTTAGGGAAAGAGATGGATGAAATCTACATAAACTACTTGATTGAGTTGTAAAAAAAATACAAACATAACATTCTATTCTTAAACCGCTTGTTTGTCAGTCTACTCTTTCTCATCATTACTGAGGAGAACTACATGCACTAATCATTGAAAGTTTTCATACAAATAAAGGGCGAAGAAACCCATTTTAAATATTTAAAATTTTTTGAAGCCCAATTTAGTGAAGCATTTTCGTTAGAGATGCTCTTAGAACTCTTTCTAAATTTAAATATTTAAACATTTAGGGAAAGAATATTTAAATACTATATATATATATAAGTATATAAGAATTATATATATATATATATATATATATATATATATATATATATATATATATTATCTTTTTATTTCTGTTGTACACTCAAAATTTTTCTAAAATAACATTTATTTTTAAAACAGAATGCACGTTTCATAAATTTTGGAAATTCTACTTCTCAACCATAATATTTTAATAAACAAGGCAATAAACTTAAAAAAGTGTGACATATCATCCTCATCCAGATGACAAATATGATATGTGATCCGCAGTCAAACAAGTTATATCTTATCAATAAGAGCTTGCTCATCTCCGGCAAATAAAATATCCAATACACGTGTACCATCAAACTTACACATGTCAAAAAGCATCTGCCGTGGCTTCAACTTCATAGCCCAAAATTGCCACGTGTTACACCCACAACAGGTTTAAATATCTGAGCCTTCTGCTTTGCCAAAAAACATTCAGAGTTCTTCTTCTCTAACCTTCCGATTAAGTTGCAAAGCATTGAAACTTCTACAACGCGAAACGAAATCTACGCAGGTGGAAAATGGTGCGTCATTACGTGAATCATAAGCATGCTGGAATGAGGAGAAAGCCGTACCGGCGCAAGGTGGTCGGACCCGCTGCGGGAATTCTGGCATGCGCTGCGGCGGGGGTTGTGGAGTGGCCGGTGGGTGCGATAGTTTATATATTTCATCGACCGAGCTATTCCTATTTGATTTAATCGGAGTACTTTACGTTCCTATTTTGTAAATAAAATTGGTGGCGCTCTCTGAGGACATGAAAGTGATTGTAATTTTCTTTAAGCTGTTGAGAGTGTGTAATTCATGTTAGATGTTGTGTGTTTTTTGTTCAACTGTGATTGATGTGTACAGTTTGTGTCATTTTTTTCTTATATGAATGAATTGATGTTCAAAGAAAGTTAAAGCTTGAAGTTAGTTCGAGTTCATCTATATTAAATTTATATTTCAGCGCTCAAATTCTCAAAATAATTATTTAAAAACATTTTTCCCATATACTGTAGGTAACATCCTTTTCTTGCAAAATTGGAGAAGATCTTAATCGTATTTTGAATTTGGCCCTTCATAATCAAAATCACTTGCAGATTCATAAATTAAGAGATAAGCAAAAGATATATATATATATATATATATATATATATATATATATATATATATATATATATATATATATGAAGAGAGAGAGAAGATTATTTTTTGTGATTTAATTTGTCCTAAGAATGCCTTATAAAGTTTTTTTTTAATTTGGAAAAGCCTATTTATGGGCACGGATTTTTTATCAATCAAAAGAAAATGTTACATGCCCTTAAAAAGGAAACAAAAGCTTGTCATTGCTCCTGGAGCTATAATTAAAAATTAAAAAAAAAAGTAAAGAGCACAGGTTTTGAGACTAGATACAACATAAAAAGAAAAACAAGAGGCAGGAAACCAAACTAAAAAAATTAAGCCTAAGCTTTGATAGGCAACAAGACGAATTAGGAACCAACATGTGGAACCTGTAAAATAAAAAGCCTGGAAAACCAAAAGTAGATCCAAACATGAGAACATGTTTAAAATGAAGACATCTAGGAATGATATAGAGACCAATCCAAAGCCGACAACAACCAACTCCACATGCGAGCAGGAATAGAAGAAAGAAGAACCAGTTAGAAGGCATGGAAGTATAATTGAACAGGGACTAAATGGAGATTAAAGTCCTTAAAAAATAAGGTTAGAAACAAAGCAAATTAATTGGATGGCAATCGATTACTACAAAAAATAGTGCCTAAACAATATGAAGAGAATA
Source organism: Dendrobium chrysotoxum (assembly GCA_019925795.1). Taxonomy (NCBI): domain Eukaryota; kingdom Viridiplantae; phylum Streptophyta; class Magnoliopsida; order Asparagales; family Orchidaceae; genus Dendrobium; species Dendrobium chrysotoxum. The sequence goes on along the minus strand of CM034303.1, from coordinate 39,193,303 downwards.
AACATAAGAAAATAGAAGAAGAAAACCCTAAGAAGTCTAAACCCATAAATCAAAAACAGAAAGAGATCAGGCAAAGCCCCAACTAATACTAAACATGCGGGAAGGATAGAGATAGGCAAAGAAATCAAAAGCCAAGTGATCTGTTGAAGTTTGAGCTTCCAAGGAAGAAATAATGGAGGTTTGTCTGTTGAAGTTTGAGCTTCCTAGGAAGACATAATTGGAGGTTGAGATTTAAAAAGATCAAATTTGATGGAGTAATAAGCCCAATCACAATATTGGACCTAAATCAAGTTTAAAACATAAGTTGCTGTAAAACTTGAAGCCTCACATTATTTTTATTGATTTGAAGATTGAAAAATTTTTAAATAGTTTTGTAGGAGTGTAATTGAGTTAAGTGAAGCTTGAGATGATCCACAACAACAACAACAACAATATCAAGCCATTATCCCACTACATGGGGTCAGCTACATGAATCTTTTTTCTCCATTGTGTTCTCTTAAAAGTCAAATTCTCATTTAAATCTAATAAATAAAAATTATTTCTAGTATTTTCTAACTAAGTCTTTTTAGGTCCACCTCTACCTTTATTAATATAAGTCAAATCCTTACTCAAAAATGATTCGAAGCATTAATTTGTGAATCAAGCTTGAGCATAGTGGTGATATATGTTTTTCTTTTGAGGATGAACAAACTCATTAAATGCAAAACTAAAAATAGAAAAATAAAAAATTTTAACACAATTTAAAGCAAAATATTATATTTCGTTATGATTGCTGAATCGAAAAATGATTACAAGTTTTGCAATATATCTTATATATTTTTGGTAATATTCTATTATGATTTCATTTGAAATCAAGTCAAATACTTATTTTCCAATGTATGATATTACGAAATCCTCGAAGCAATCATCATCCATTGCACTTGTTTTGTGGCGGATTATTCTGTCGCAAAAGGTTGAATTTCCTGTGGCGGTAATTGATGCTTGATAATATTCATTTAATAAAATGCTCTATCTACTATAGCTATAGTAACTGGCAAAGTCAATGCCAAAATAATAAGCCAATGAGCTAGGATATATACCACATCATTCTTAACATTAATATTTTATTTTGTAAGATCAACAATATTAGTTAAAGATAAGAACTCATTACTAGTACACATATTAATAATATATAAAGATAACTGTTGTTCAATAGTCCCAACCTAAATAGTAAAAAAATTAGCTAATTATAACTGCAAGTCAAATTAGTTTTTACATATAATATGCAAAGAATAAATTACATGAGTTAAGATACGCCATATAAAGAAACAAGTCTGTACTAAATTCAGAGAAGTGATTATTCAATTGTTAAAATTGTATATTAATAACAATATAAATAAATTAATATAATAATACCACAATTTATTATTTCTTCACCTCTCTATATCGATCGTTAGTGAGCCTTAAATTTAGAGTTATATTTTAATATCAATTGAAAAACTATAACAAAATTAAGATATTTTATCCAATAAAGAATCTCATCTAATCTCTCTCATCATCTGAAATTGTTGGTCAAATACTTACATTATTTTCATTACTTTCATGATATTATAATCTTTTCCTTATGGGACTTGTAATAATCCATTTATAATGTATAAAATATCTATCATTAAGTACATTATCAAGATAAAGTAAAAAAATTCGATTGCATCAATTAAGATGCTATTTTTAACAAACTATTAATTAGGCACTCCATCCTCCTTAATAATATTAACCATGGCAAGTATAGAAACATATATTTTTATTAGCCAAATTGATGTTTGAAAATGCAAAACCCAGGGGTTATTACTAGCTCTGTGCAAGTTAGTCTCTTAGTTTGAACCTCGATCACTACTTAGCTACCCAATGGTACAACAACAACATCAAGCCTTTATCCCACTACGAGGGGTCAGCTACATGAATTCTTTTTCTCCATTATGTCCTGTTAAGAGTCAAATTATCATTTAAATCGAATAAAGAAAGATCATTTCTAATCTTTTCTAACCAAGTCTTTTTAGGTCTACCTCTATCTTTCTTAACATAGACCAAATCTAATACATTTACTCTCCTAACAGGGTCATCAGAAGGTCACTATTTTACATGACTAAACCTTCTAAGGTGATTCTCTCTAATCTTATCTATCACTGGAGCTACTCCAACCTTTTCACTAATATGCTCATTTTGTGTCCTATCTCTAAGAGTAAATCCACTCATTTACCTGAGCATCCTCTTCTCAGCAACATTACTTAACTTAATATTATACTTCTCATTTAATGGACAAAATTTTGCATCATAAATTATTGTAGGTCTCACCACCATCTTATAAAATGTTTGCTTAAGTTTGAGTGTTACTAGTCTATCACACAAAAAAACCCAAAGCATTTCTCCAATTCAACCATCCAACTTGAATTCTACTAATAAAATCCCTATAAAGTTCAGCATCACTCTGAATAATAGACTCAAAATATCTAAAATGAGTACACTTATTAATGACTTGATAGCTCAAAGTTAAAAAACCCCCACTAGATCTATTACTACTAAAATTACACTCCATGTAATTAGTTTTAGATCTACTCAAACAAAAATCCATAGACTCTAAGGTTAACCTCCATAATTCAAGCTTTCCTTCAACTCCCTCTCTAGTCTTATCAATAAGAAGAATATCATCTGCAAAATGCACACACGAGGGTACATCCTCTTGCAAATGTCTAGTAACATAAAGCAAAAAGATCCTTGGTGTAATCCAGTTGAAATAGGAAAATACTTGGTTAAACCACCATGTGTTTAAATACAAATGACAGCTCCTACATACATATCCCTAATGACTTGAATATAAGAATTATTTACCTCTTTCTTTTCTAGAACTCTCCATATCATTTCTCTTGGAACTTTATCATATGCTTTCTCTAAATCAATAAATATCATATGTAGATCTTCCTTGTTCTCTCTAAACTTCTCCATCAACCCTCTCAATAAATAAATAGCTTCCATAGTAGACCTACCTGACATGAATCCAAATTGATTTTGAGAAATATTAGTATCAGATCATAACCTATGCTCTATAACTCTCTCCCAAAGTTTTAAAGTATAACACATCAACTTAGTTCATCTATAATTCACATAATCTTGTGCATCACCTTTATTCTTAAAGATAGAATCAACACACTCATTCTCCACTCATCTGACATCTTTTTAGTCTTCAAAGTAATATTAAAAAGTTTAATAAGCCAAGAAATTCCATCATCTTCTAAGCATTTACACACCTCTACTGGAATATCATCAGGTCCAATAGTTTTTCTACACTTCATCTTTTTTAAAGCTTCTCTAACTTTTACTAATGTGGTAATAAAAATAAAAATCTTTATTTTCATATAGGGTGCTAAGGTCACTAAAGTCAATCGCATTCTCATAATCTTCATTGAAGAGTTTATAAAAATTTCTTATCCACCTTTGTTAAATATCCTCTTTTAATAAAAGTACTTTTTGATCTTCATCCTTAATGTACTTCATTTGAACTAAATCCTTTCTACTCTTATCTCCATGTTTGGCTAACTTATACATATATCTTTTGCCCTCTTTAGTTTCTAATATATTATATAAATCATTAAAAGCTAAAATCTTTGCATCGTAGATTGCTTTCTTGGATACCTTACGAGCTTCTCTATATATTTCTTAATTTTTAGAATTTTTGCATATAAACCAATTTTTGTAATAAAGTTTCTTATTTTTTATCTTTTCTTGCACATTTTGACACCACTATAAATTATTTTTTTATCATTAGGAGGTTTTTCTTTTGAAACTCAAAGCACATCCTTTACAATATTCTTAATATTACAAGCTTCTTTTCTCCCACATAACATTCACTTCTTCATACACAAATAAAATCTTAAGATCTCAAATCTTACCCTCAAAAATACTTTTTTTAGTATTCTTTAAATGCCCTCATCTAATCTTAGAATAATATTTTACTATATTTTTTGTATTCTGCCCCATCATCTTAATCTCTAAAACTAATAAGCGATATTCAGTACATAAAATTTTACTTGGAATAACTTTATAATCTTTATAATCTAAACGATCTATTTTTTATAATAAAATAATTAATTTGGGTCTTATAATATTCATTCTTATAAGTAATGAGATGCTCATCTTTTTTCTTAAATAAGATATTAGCAATTATAAAATCATAAGCTAGAGCAAAATCTAATAAAGTATAACTACCTTTATTAGTTACTCCAAATTCATAGCCACCATGAATATTTTTAAAATTCTCTATCTTTCTATCAATATGTCTATTTAAATCTCTTCCAATAAAAACTCTTTCTTTAAGAGATATCTTTTGAATTAATTCTTCTAAGTTATTCTAAAATTTTAATTTTCAATACACATGTAAACCTACTTAAGGAGCATAAGTACTTATAATATTAACAATCTTAGCATCAATAATTGTTACGGGCTAGAATATACGCGGCGATTGAGTTAGAAAATTTTTATCTCAGTGTTGTATGGATATCCAGCACACAAACAGAAGAAAAATACAACACCAAAATTTTTATATGGAAAACCCTAGAAAGGAAAAAAATATAGGGCCACACCCAGTTGAAAGGATTTCACTAGTGTTTTCTTAGGTTATAAGTGGCTAACTCGTCCCCAAAATTAAGGACGATCAGATTACAATAATCAACTCTCGGATTGAAATTCAGTTACAAACAGAGAGCAAAAATCTAGCGACGTTGAGTGGTCAGGCAGAACTTCGATATCAGGTGGTGGTCCGACGGAACTCCGGTGTCGGGTGGTGGTTTGACAGAACTCCGACGTCGGGTGGTGGACCGGCAGAACTCCAGCGTCAAGTGGTGGTCTGACGGAACTCCAGTGTCAAGTGGTGATCCAACAGAAAATCAGCGTCAGGTGGTGGTCCGACGAAACTCCGGCATTAGGTGGTGATCTGGCAGAACTTTGGCTTTGGACGACTGCCGAGTGGAAGTCCGGTGGTGGTTGAGGAGGAGTCTGGGGGAAATATTACTCTCTTTCTTCTTCTCTTCCTTGTCTCCTTCTCTTGTCCTCTTGCTTGGGGTCTCCTCTCATGAGAAATGAGGAGTCTATTTATAGTTTTCTGAGAGTGGTATGGCCAGTAAATAAGAGGAAGCCTCTGAATTCTAGTTTTAGGGACTAGCTTCTTTGCTCACATCCATCCATGATCTAGGAACCCTTACTAATTGAATACTACACCCAGGCAACCGATGCAGCGGCTTTGCACACTTCTCGTTTAGTCAGGCCATACAATATGTCACTTCTGAAGAATGCCCTAGCATTAACATAATATATTAAATGATTCATGTTATGATTATTCGATAAGTTTTACGTAGGTTGTCGGCTACTTAACACAACCCTCCAATTTTCTTCCCAATAATAAGATAAAAAATTATGTTATCATGTTAAATTACTTTAACTATATCATTCCACTTACATGAATCTCTAATGGCATTTATAATTCTTAAAATGATCTTAAAAAAAATATTTCATTTGCTAATAACTTTTTGCTACAATAGTTAAACCAAATTAGAGTTAATAAGTAAAATATTGAACATAGAATGTCTTATGGTTATTAGTAAGTATGAGTACTTCTAAATCATGAAACAATACTTACATATTAGATGCCCTATCATATTCTTAACTACATATCCTATGTATGTTAAGTGAATATTTTACAAGTATAGCTTCAAAGGAGACCTTATGTGCAACAACATTAGTCTAGAAAATATGTCTAATAGTTATGAATCTATCAATAATTAGGCCCATCTGTACATCACATGAATCATCTAATATAATAGAAAAGTAGGAATCACCTTCATCTTTCACGATGAAAACTAATGCCTCAGCTTCTCATGTATGACAAATTTCTTTTTGAATCTCTGGTGAAGTTAACTTCAACTTTGTCCTAGCTTTTTTAAATGAAACATTCTTAATTTCTTCATTATGATGAGCCATCATACCTATAAAATGACAATCCTTGATATAGAAGAAATTGAACTCAATCAATAGCTACAGTCAATATAATATAATATTATTTTTTATTCTTCTCATCCTTGCTCAACCACAAAGCATGAAGAGTCAATTTATTATTAATTAATTAAATCCTCACATTCTTGTTTGCCTTATTATGTGCATTATTTTGAGTAAAGATAAAAAATAGTGTCTTATAATACGCTATATCTTAACCAATCAAGATATTCTTCAAACTATTTTGAATAAAATATGCGTGCTACATTTTCAACCATATTTTGAGGGAAATGATGATTTTTCGATTGATTGAGGGGGGGGGGGCTACTTTTAATAAATAGGCTTCCAAATTTTATCCCTATCATGTACATCATAACTCAAAATTAAAAGATGAAGCTAAGGGTTAAGAGGAATATTATTGTTAATATCAATCTTTATATGTATGTTCTTTGCTTTTCAAAAATTGATCAATTTAATAAATCCTATATGAAAAATTTTCAATCACCACACAAAATCAATGTCTTGACGATTTAGTTACAACATGGCTTTATGGAAAATGACTAAAGAGTTATGACAAATAGCGTTACAATTTTAATTAATTAGATAACTTAATATACAATTGAGTTGCCTAACATGTCAAATATTTTAATCAAGTCAAAATACATTCCAACTCTTTTTTTTATGAAACTCCAAAAAATTGGAAATCATTGGAATAAAAGTAATTAAATATTTTGAGAAATCAGCTACAATGTTTTAACTATCTTTAAAATTTGCCAAAATTATTTGATGCAATTATCTTTATTTAATAATTTAAAATATGATATTTCAGTTATTCAAGATAGCAAATCTCTCTCAATAATTAGTAAAAATTATAAGAATGTTAACCTACATACAAATGAGTTTTCATAATTTTTCCAAGTATAGATAATGAAAACATACAAGCAAATTAATTTTCAACAATGAATATTCATATAGAAAAAATGAAACGAGCTAAATAGAGGTCATCAAGCCTTACCAAAATTATTGTTAGTTCGATTTAATGCCAAGACAACACATAAGAAGTTTCATAATTTAAAAAAACTCTTAGGTATTTGTTTGATTTAATGCAATGAATTTTACAAATTTTAAAATAAAAAATATAAAAAATCCATTGAAGCATTTTTCTTAGATCCTACATTCAATGATGAATGAACGTTTCAAATTTTATTTTATTTTGGTTAGATTTTAGGCCCTCAACAAAAAAATCAGATAAACACTTTAGATGTAAAACAAATGAAACTTACATTACCAAATAAATAGGAGGTAGGGACACCAAAGATGCTTAGTCGTGGTTAGCTTGCAGAGGAACACAGTACAGACTATGGCATCAACACATTGTGTAGACATTGGGGCTGTAGAATTATGCAGTTAGAGGTAGTAGGCATAATGGCGGTATCTATGCATAATATGAACAGGTGAAAGGAATAGATGGGAGGATTTATGCATGAACTGGAATGCAACTGGAGGAAAATTGGGTAGTGGGCTCTTTTTTTTTTCTTTTTTTGTGGGTAGTGGGCTCTTTGTCATGACTAAAAAAAATTAGGGATGCAAATTTCTAAAATTACCCTCATAATAAGTTGAATTTAATTTTAAGGGAGGTAAATTACCTAGCATGACTAATTAAAACTCACTATAAGCTTGAGGTTAATTTGATGGCTAGAGCTTATTTAAGAACTTAAAATGGCTAACCATTAATGCACCATGAATAAAATGTTACTGATCATTATTTAAAAATATCAGTCTCCATATAAGGGGTGTGAAAGGAGTCGCCCAAAAAATTCTTTTAAGCAAATTAGATACCCCTTGTAAAGACCACTATAGTAGTAATCAAAACACCTGTGATAACATGAACTGATTTGGTAAGTTTGGCATATTCAAACTCTGTATCTTTTAAAAATACTTTATAATCTATTTTATGTATTAGACTAAGGCCTAAGGGTTTTGGATGTGAAAATATGCATGTGTGGAAAACCCTTAGGTGGAGTGTTACACCATTAACTTTTGGATCACTATGATGCTTACCTCTCAATATTGTGGTAAACTAAACGAGTTTCTAGAAGCACTATGACGCTAGATTTTGAGCTTTGTGATGCTATGTTCTTCGTATTCTTATTTCGTTACGGTCTTCGAGAGCTATGGTGTTAGGACTTCAGGCAACATTGGATTCTTGGTGTTGTAGTGATAGGTTCTTGTATTTTGAATAAAGATTAAGTTTTTTTGGGAGAGCTATGGTGTTAGGACTTCAGGCATCATAGCATTACATTAACTCCCGACGGTCCTGGACTTACTTCTTAAAATGTTAAAATTTTTATATTATCTTAAAAATTTTAAATTTAATTAAAGTAGAAATAATTTGTTCGTACCCTCACGAGCCTTCGATCGGGTTCCAGGTTAAATCAAAATTGACAAGCAAGAATCACCAAAAAACTACAAAAAGCAGGCAATCCTAACATCCCAATTAACATCAAACAATCAACTCAATTAAATAATCAAATTAATTAAATTAAAACTCAAACTAAAAGTCCATGTGATAAGTGCCACTTAATTATACAACCCAGGGTATGTAGAAAAGTAAAGTGGCTGGGTACCACTGACTACAACCTGAATTCTACTTCTAAGACTCAAGTGATTTTGAGAATGGGTCTTCTTGTTCTTCACTTCTTCATCCTTCTGTGAGGCTCCTTGGATCGTCGGGTCTGGATATCCAAGTGAAAAGAAACTCCCCCTGAAAAGGGGTATTATTTTTTCTCCTTGGATACTCAAAGTATCCTACCTTAGGCTTCCCAATGGAGGAGCACTCTCCCCTGAGGGATGTCCTCTCCTCTTTGGAATCTAAGTATGATAGGTGTATATTCCATTTCAAATCACTTTGAATTACAACTCAATTTAACTTTAATTACATTAATCAAAATAAAAAATCTAGACTCAAATACAACCTGTATGGTTATCCTAAACAATTTGAATTCAAATAATCTCAAGCAGTTAATATTAATCAAATCATCTCAAGCTGCTAAAATTTGAAATTAAAATAATAAAATTACAGCTACGCTTGGCCATACTCTTTTTAATTTAAAGAGAGACTTAAGCATTCTGGAGCACCTGTGCAATTTAACATTTATAATTTTACCCCATTTATTTTATTGCCCTGTATAAGCACGACCACCTGCATAAGATTGAATTAGTATAAATCATCCCTAACCTAGGGATAGATCTAACGAACAATCAAATCAAAACAAAGAGTGCAGGAAGTAAATAAACAAACAATCACATCAATATCAATTACTTAAATCTAACAACCAGCATGTAGTGAAAATTACAAATAATTTGGCACACACAAGTAGCAGAAAAGTAGACACTGGCCTAGCTTAAGACTAGAGTTGGTTGTCCTAGCAAACCATCTAAAGTGTGTGTAAAGGTCATGTGATTTGAATATGTCCTATATAGGGCATTTAATTAAAATTATTTGACGTTCTGATTGGTTGAAAGACCTAAGTGAGATTTTAATTAGAGTTTAAGTTTTAATGGCTTGAAATTTATTTTAAAATTGATTTTAATTATTTGTTGGATACCACATTTATTGCACACCCAGAGGCCATGAAGTTTATTTTACCTTTTTTGGGGCTAATTTAATAGCCTCGAAGGCCTGGGTTACCAGTGGTACTCGGTACGATTAAGTGATTTAATTTGGCTTAAGATTGGAAGATTATTAAATTTTAATTAAACTTAATTTGTTGATAATTTTAAGATTTGAATTTTATTTAAGTTTTCTATTAATCAGTTCATGGCATTGTGCCACCAGGCTCGAGGAACAAAACCTCATTAGGATACGTAGTCCCGCAACTCGAAGTAGCCCAGCCTATAAACTTGATTGATATAATTTGATTAATAGTTTTTATTTTAGTTAAATCATTAATAATAAATTAATTTTATATTTTTAACACACCATTGAATCCGTTCGTGGCGTTATGCCACCAGGCTCGAGGAACAAAGCCTCCTTAGGACATGTAACCCCGCAACCTGGAGTAGTCCAGCCTAAAAACTTCATCTTAGGTGCGTTTATTGTGTATTAAGGGGTTAGTTGAGTGATTTAAATATCAATTTAATATTTTCTGAAATTTGAAATTAGTTATTAAGTTTTGGAATTTTTTGGATTATTTTAATCAATTAATTAATGGGTCAAAAGTTGACTTTTTGGTTAAGAGTGATTTCTAAAAGTTAGTATTTTTATAAAATATTTGACCTTAAGACGATCAGTTAGATTATAAATATGTTGGATATGAATTTTTTTATATTTTAGTATAAAGGTTTGAAGTTTTGACTTGATTTTGACTTAGGTTTGACCAAACTATTGACTTTTTGACTTTGACTAATTTTTAAAAGCTTGACATTTTTGATAAATATTAGACCTTAATATGAGTTGAATGCTTTTGAGTTTGACTGATTTGGAATTTTCTCGAATTAGTTATAATTTTTTAAAGTTTTGAGTATTTTTTAAATTTTTTAAATTATTTAATTAAGGGCCTTTTATTGATTTTGCTCCAAATGAACTCCCAACTCCTTGAAATCTGCTCTAAAGTTCAGGAATGACCTAAGAAAAGATTTCCAAGTGTTTGGGAAAGTTTTGGAATTTTAATTACTTTTAATTAATTAAATTAATTAAATATTAAATTTCAATTAAAATTAAATTATGCTTGATTTTAAAGTCCAGTCAAGGGGCTTTTATTTTTTATTGGTTAATAATTTAATTCTAGTCAGTTAGAGGTATTATTTATAATTTTTAGACTTAAATTAGATTTATTACAATTTTCTGGAAGTTTTAAGTGCTTAATTATAGTTTAATCTTAAGAAAATTAATTAAAGGGTTTAATGGTTTCAAAAATCAGTGAGAATTTTTCTTAAGGCTTAAGGTGTCACTATGTTTAAGTATTCAAAGTTTCAAATAGATTGGAAATGTATCCTAATTATTGGAATTTTTCTATGTTCTCTAAACATGTCCTTAATTTTTGTCTTTAATGATGTCACTAAGTTAAGTGGGTTCAAAATGAGTGTTTAACTAACCCTTAACATACATAATGAAGATGCAATCACAATCACAACCAATTCCTAGATCTATGAGAGCCTTAAGACTAAGTGGTGTGTGCTTCCTAAGCATGCAAAGGATTGAAATTTAATTAATTATAGTTAACGATTTGATTAGTGAATGATTAAAATATAACCATCCACTAATTCTCCCCCATAATTCCTATTCACATAGACTTAACCTACGTTTAAGATTTCGAAGGGATCTCTTAAATATTAAGGATTTAAATATGTACAATTTTTAAAGTAATTTTAATATATATATATATATATATATATATATATATATATATATATATATATATATATATATATATAAACCTATATAAGTAAATATAAGTTTCAAAATTAAATAAATAAAAATATCATCAAAAATAGTTTGAACTACTTTGAGAGATCCTCTAACTTCCTCTCAACTAATTTTAAAATAATTTTTTTCAAATATTTGATATAATATTAATTAAATATTATTTAAATGTTAAAATAATTGAATGATTGAAATTATTTTAAAATAATTAAGTTTTTTTAATTTTGAAAATATTTTTAAATTAAAACTCTTAATTTTTTAGAAATTTTGAGGTATTACACTTAATTTTTCGATTTAAATTGAATTTATTATGAGTTTTCAAAGTTTTTGTTAATTAAATGAATTTAAATTAATCTAAAATTAATTAATATTTACAAAGAATCTCAAATTAAATTAAATTAAACTTTCAATGTTTCTAAAATTTTAAAATATTTAAAATAATTTATGTTTTCAAAATTATTTGAATTTTAATCTTAATTAAAATATTTAAATATTGATTAAATAAAATAAATATTTAATTAAATAGTTAAATGTCTAATTAAGAAATTAAAATAAGTTAAAATATATTAAATATTTTAAATTGGACTTAATTTTAAAATATTCAAATTATTTTTTGTGATTAATTAATATTTTTTTAAATAAATTTGAATTTATTTAGAAATATTTAATTAATCATTTAATTAAATATTCAAAATTAAATGTTTTAAAATTATTTAAAATATATTTAATATTCTAAAATAATTTTAATTTTAAACAAATGAAGTAATTCTCTGGAAAGTATGATATGTTAAACTTGATTTTGGATTTAAAATTAATTTATAATAACTTTTTTATAATTTTCTATATTTAAAATTGATTTTAAAATAATTTAAAATCATTTTTAGAAGGTGGCGGTGCCGGCGGCGGCGGGAGACACATGGCATACCAGGATTCGGCCAGTACAACCAGCTGCGACGGTGCGGGTCCGCATCTTTCCACGTATCAATCGGTGGAGGAACCACGCGTCAGCATGTAGTTACTCACTAAACCACATTAGCAAAGATTAAAGCCATTAATTATGCACGATTCTGAATCAATGGCTATGATCTGGTCGGATGAGGCATCTGACTGCTGGATCAGATCTGCGGCTTAAATTAACAGCGGGATGATGGAATGTCAACCGCTGATCTAGAAATCAATGGCGTATATCCCACGCAGCTTAAATAAATCACAAATTAAACCCTAAAAATGAAAAAATAGCTTGTTCTCCACAAATAATCAATGAAAACTAATGAAATTTTAAACCTAGATTAAGGGAGCAAACAGAATTCGTGTGGGTGTAAGTTTGAAGCTTAATATGCACTGTAAAGAAAGCTAATTAATCTAGTGTGGCCTAGACTAGGGTTAGCATTTTTATATAAACCAATCGATAGATTTAAAAGGTTAAGTATTCTCTGAGCTTATTGACTATCCACGTATGTTTTCCCTATTGAATGCACGGATAGAAAAGCTCCAGATTGGAAGATATAACCTCCAGACGTATTACCCCTTTGCTCGCCGGCAGCAAATCTGACCGGTTGGATTTGAGTGGGAGTCCCAAAGGAAGAGGTCTAGAGCTGAAACGAATAGAGACATGGATATGAGAGGGCTTTTCTAGATAGAGAATGAATGGTGAAAGAATGAGAGCTCCTTGGTCCTTTTTCCCCTATTCAAACGTCTTAGGCTTCTTGAATGGTTGGGATTGCTTTGGATGGGTTTACTGAGGGTCTGGGTTTGGGTTGAACCAATTTAAAATGATATTTGAAGTCTGGTAGAAGTTGATTGAGGGATCAGAACAATCATTTTATTCAAAATACCTGTTTGGGCCCATAATGGGTTATTAGGTCAACCCAGGTTGACCCAAGGTCTGGGTCTATACTCGACAAGTTTGAAATGATGTTTGAAGTCTATTAGAAGTATTTCTAGGATTTAAATAGGTCATTTGGGTCAAATGGGCCTATTACGCCTTTAAAGGGCATTTGGGTCAACCTTGGTTGACTTGGTCAACCAGGTTGACCCAGGGTCTAAAAATGGATTCAACATATTTGGTTTGATGTTTTGAGATTGTTGGAAGTGATTCCATGCAATTTAGAGATCATTTGGTTTGAAATCCATTGGATGGCATGTCGAGTGGCATAGACCATAAATATTTGAAGGTTTTATAGCCTTTGGAAATCAATTAAGTTTTTAGTCTTAGAGGTCTTAGAATGGCCTCAAATTTGGAAGGTTGCCTCTGGAGACATGTCCTATCAGTATGGAACTAATAGACTCTAAATTAGAGGTCATTTGATTGGAGTTTGAAGTGTTTGAAAGTTCATTGGAAAAGGCTTTCAAGACTCAGACTTTTGGCCTTGGATTTGGGTCTGGATTTTTGGATTTAAACTAGACTTTAGGTTTCAAAGTTTAAATTTGAATTATCCTAATTATTTATAATTATTTGAATGATTATTAATGATTGGATAGGTCCTGAGCTAGATTTGATATTGGTTTGAAGACTGAATTAGGGCTTGAACTGGAGTTGAGACCTGACTGGGTTTAAAATATGGGTATGATTTAAAGCTTGAATTAATTTAAGATATAGATTAACTTAGGTCTAGATTGATCTAAGATCTAGGTAGATTTATGGTCTAAATAAATCCTTAAGTCTGGGTAGATCTTGGTAGGGTCATGGTAGATCTAGGACCTAGGTAGATCCTAGAGTTTAAAATCTAGAGGAATCCTAGAGTCTAGAACTCCTAGGGTAACGAGTCTAGAATGATCCTAGGATCTAGAATCTAGAAGGATCTTAAAGTTTTAATTGGTATGAAGTTTAGACTAATTTGGGGTTAAGATTGATCTAGAGTCTGGAATGATTTAAGATCTAAATTGATCCTAGGGCCTAGATAGATCTAGGGTCTAGATAGGTCCTAGGGCCTAAGAAGATCATAGGATGTAGAGTTTGAAAGAATCCTAGGGTCTGTGAAGGTCCTAAGGTCTGGAGTCTAGAATTATCCTAGGATTTAGATAGATTTAAGACCTAGGTAGATCTAGAACCTGGGTAAATCTTAAAATTTAAAGCTTAGGAGAATCCAAGAGTCAAGAAGTCTTATAGTTTGGAGTCTAGAGGAATCCTATAATTTGGATTAGTCAAGAGGCTAGATTGATCTAAGATCAGAATTGATCCTAGGATCTAGATTAATATGAGATCTGGATTACGTCTTAATGACCTCATACAAAAATGAGGTCAACAAATGGACCTCTAATATGTATAATAGAATAAAGTTCTATTACACATATTTGTGTTGACTGAATTAAAAGGACAAGTTTGGAATTTTGATCCTAAGGGAAGGAAAAGTCTATCCCTAGGGAATCAAAGGTCTGAATTAATACTAGGGCAGTGCCACGTAAGGCGTACTCTACCATTAGGAGGTCTAATCCTAAGGTTTTGGGATACCTAACCCTAAGGAAAAAAAACCTGGGTGATAGTATAGGAAGGAAGGGCTCCTAACTACAGACGATCGAGTTTGAATCTTGAGTCTAAGGGAAGGGTAGAAACCTAACCTTAGAGAATTGAGTTTTGAATACTTACTAGGGTAATGCCACAGAGGGCATGCTCTACCGCTTGTGGGTTTAATCCTAAGGTAAGGAGAAACCTATCCTTAGAAGAGAAGATTGAATGATCATATGGAAAGGAAGAATTCCTGACTACAGAGGATCAAGTTTGGGTTTTGATTCAAAGGGAAAGTAGAAATCTAACCTTAGAAGATTGGGTTTGAAATGATACTAGAGTAGTGCTGGGGAAAGCATACTCTACCACTAGTAGGTCTGGTCCTAAAGGAAGAAACATCTAACCCTAAGAAAAAGGAAACCTGGGTGATCGTATATAAAGGAAGGGCTCCTAGCTACAGAGGATCGAGTCTGGGTTTTGGTTCTAAGGGAAGGAAAACTAAGCCTTAGAAGATTGAATTTTGAATAGATACTAGGGCAGTGCCACGAAGGGCGTACTCTACCACTAGTGGGTCTGATCCTAAGGGAAGAAACATCTAATCCCTAAGGAAAAGAGGTTAAGTAGTTATATAGAAAGAAAGAACTTCTAGCTACAGGGGACCGAGTCTGGGTTGTGATTCTAAGGAAAGGGAAAATCTAACCCAAGATGAAAGGAGATTGATTATGAAATTTGAATTGACACTAGGGTAATGCCACGAGGGGCATACTGTACTCCTAGTAGATCTAGTCCTAAGGGAAGGAAGAACCTAACCTTAAGGAGAAGAAGATTGAATGATCGTATAGGAAGGAAGAATTCCTAACTATAGAGGATCAAGTTTGAATTTTGATACTAGAGTAGTGCCACGAAGGGCGTACTCTACCACTAGTGGATCTAATCCTAAGGGAAGGGAGAAATCTAACCCTAAGGAAAAGAAAATCTGATTATAAAATTGAAATTTGAATTCAAGATAGTGTCTTAATGACATATTCCATCACTGGGGAGTTTGATCCTAAGGGAAAGAAAGAACCTAACCCAAAGGGGAAGAAAATTGGATAATCACACTGGAAGAAAATTGCATACTCAACCTCAATATCAAACAAAGGGGACCATTTGAAAATTTTCATGAAACAATTGTTAACAAAGTAGGATCTATGGGAAAAAACCCTATAGTAATCAAGGTCATTCTCAAGCTTAATCAAAACATGTGTAGGGTTAAGAACAGTCACAGAAAACTGACCAAGAAGTTTGAGATTAAAGAAGAATTTCCTGATAGCATCAAGCGAAGGGCGACAACCCGGAAATTTACCTACCAAGGCGAATTCAAGGGGGCCAGCAAGCGCCCGAACTTCCTCCACAGAAATCCATAAGGCTGGTAAACCACGGTGAGAAGTAATTTTAAGATCAGGAAATTTAGAAGATGATGAAGAATCTCCATGTAAAGCATCTTTAAAAGATCGAGTAAAAATTTTCCCGTGCAAAAAACCAGGATCAGACAAACGCGGAGCAGCCATGTAATGCCAAAACAAAAAAACCACAACAAGGAATGAAACACATCAACAAAAGGAGGAAAGAAAAACTTCCCTGACGTAATAATGAGAACGGAGTCAGCAGGGACGACGATATGGAGGCGGAAGGCTAGGGCAGGAAACCCTAGCAGAGCGCATCCCGGACAGACGATGATTTAAGTTATGAAGAGGATGAAGCCATAGTGAACTATGATAAATTAATAACATCACTACCACGACAATCAAAAACAAAAAAATTACAGAGAATTGCTCAAAAACCTAAGAACCAAAATTACATTTATTGTTCATGTAACTGAAATAAAAAAAAAAACACAAATTTCAATCATAGCTGAACAAATACACAGAACCTCAAACATGCAATTACACAATGCACAAAGTTAAAAGAAAATTAAAATATAGAACAAGCCCTAATAGAGCTCCATCAATATTTATTAGGGGGATTTACATACATACCACTTTATATCATATTATTTTTATATCTAGCATTCAAAACTTTAAAATTTCATATCTACCACCTTTAGTTCAAATATGGGTACAAAAAATAAAATATTACAGGATGTATGAGTCATAAAAATGAAATATAAGAGTGATATATTTGATATTAAAGTTGTCTATTAGTAGGGATGAAATATTAAAATTTTGGGTGCTAGATATGTAAATAGTATGTTATAAAGTGGTATGTTTCTAAATCTCCCAATTTTTTATTTACAAACACAAAACATATATTACAGTTGAACTAAATGGGGATAGCACTGGAAACGCGGGGGTAAACAACATGAATTGGATGGGCCATGATTCGTCAGCCCTTCATATGCCTGAAAATATAAACCACCGCACCGACCGGCCACTCCACCACCGCCGCCGCAGCGCATGCCAGAAGTCCCACTGTAGGCCCAACCACCTTGCACCGGCACGGATTGCTCCTCGTCCCACACTACACGCACAACATTTTCCAAACGTAAACTTGATTTCACAGCTTATCGAATGGTTGGAGAGAGAATAATGGGAATGCTGCTTGGAGAGTCGGAAGGCTCAAATTTAAAGCTATCCCGCGTGACGCGTGGCGATTTCTGGTATGAAGTTGAGGCTACGGCTAATGTTTTGTTGCCATGTGTATGTTCGATGGTGCACGTGTATGGATATGTATTCTTTGGCTAGAGACGGGGCAATCCCGTCTTGAAAAGAAGAAGCCAATTAGTTAATTTTGCATCGTATAGCAAGTTTGTTTTGTTTGGCTATATGGAATTTCAAATATTATAAATCTTGTGGTCTATTTGAACCAAAGAGCGAGACTTAGTGATTAGAAGTAAAATTTTTACTTTTTTTTCTTTTTTATTTTTTTTTTGCGGGCGGGGGTGGAATGTATCTACCTGCTGCTACTCCAAAGGGAGTGTTTAAGTAATCCCTTAGTGGAACCTAGCGAGACCACCCACCAAGCATTGGCCCACACCTACTTTGACCCACTGAAGAGGCGAGTATGTAGTAGAGAGGATTTGAATCTGGGATGGAGGGTTCCCAACCATTCATGCCCACCAACCATCCTAAGCCTCGATAGTAAGTTTTACTTTCATAAGCAATACCTTCCAATCCAATCAAACATACACATGATATTTGCAATATAATTATCAAATGCAACTCTATATATATATATATATATATATATATATATATATATATATATATATATATATATATATATATATATATAGTACGTAAGTAATGCAACAATAAAAAAAAAAATCCAAACTTCTTATTCCTTAAATTGAACATTTAAAAAAAAAAAGTAAAAACAAGAAAAAAATTGTCCATCAGACTGTCAAGTGTAAAAAATCATAATAAATTTTAAATGAAAATTTGCCCATTATGCTAGTCATGGTTTTAAAATTCATATTAGATCGATCGGTTCAATCAAAAACCGGTTAGTCAACTAGTCTTGACCAACTATTAAAACTGCTTTTCAATCAAATCGAAGAAAAAATTAATTGAATCTTTGGTTGAACAAAGAAACCAGCAAACCGATTGTGTTCCAAAGAATCGTTGGGTTCAAAACAACGTAAAATTTAAACGGTGAACGCAAATCCAAGGATTGAAACTGGACTTTGGAAAACACCTAATTAATTAAACTATAGTAAACTAAAACCCATAACTCAAACAAACACTATTCCTCTTCCAGACTACGAGTCGTAATTGTCTCCATCTGAATCGTCATTTTTGAGTTTCTTCACTCTACCGCAATCTGTCGCAGCTTGCACTGCTATCGCCTGCACGCCAAGCATCTTGAGTTGTCGTGCAGCTCGTGACTCCTTCCTCACCGCCACTTTTCTTTGTAAGATTTCTTACCCAAACCTAATTTTGAGCGAACTATTTCATTAATTTGTTTAGTTGTATTTAA
Organism: Dendrobium chrysotoxum; assembly: GCA_019925795.1. Taxonomy (NCBI): domain Eukaryota; kingdom Viridiplantae; phylum Streptophyta; class Magnoliopsida; order Asparagales; family Orchidaceae; genus Dendrobium; species Dendrobium chrysotoxum. The sequence continues at coordinate 39,174,458 of CM034303.1, read as the reverse complement.
AAAAAAATTATTTTGTTGTATTTTCTTTGTTGAGCTGCAAGTATATGCGCAAAAGAATTGTTGGATATTTTTTTTTATTATTTTTTTTTGGGAAACCCTTGGTGGGGCCTTCGTGTTAATTCAAAATAAAGGTTACAAGGTCTTAAAAGGAACCTCCAGCTCACTAATGCTCGAAAGAGCTACAAAAAAAAACCAAAATAAAACCTATGAGCTGGTTGTTCCAAGAGCTAATAATATAAAATTACCTAATAACATTCCAGGGCTGCAAGACGACAGCACCCAAAAAAGGGAGATCCAAATATAAATAGTCAGCACCAACTCCCTGCAAAAAAAGTGAGCAAGAAACCAGTTACCGGTAGAAGTAGACTCCACCTTCTTCCTGCAAAACTTGATACACCCTAAATTCTTCCTCATCATCTGCACAAAAAAGATACTTCAAGGCATCCAGGTAAAGTTGCAGTCACTATGGAAATATGTTAAACAATAGTGAAATATAAAACACCCTATAGGAATAAACCAATACCAGTGAGAGAGCTAATCACAACATCCTTGAGAGTTACGGGAATCTTACTACCACCATGATGAGTAATAATATACCAAAAAATAATCTGATACGTTAAACAGGAATTCCCAACCATGATGACTTCCCAGTTCTCCACAAACATCAAATTATAACAGCTCCCAAAAGCATAACCAACATTTTCAATATAAACCACCAAACGAAACCTCAAAATAGAGCACCCAGCAAACACAAGCCACCAATTAGCCTCCAGACTTATAACTAAAGACCAAACACTATAAAGACTCTGCAGTACAACAAAACTCCACTTGCAGCACTCCACCAGCAACACAATTAAAAAAATAGAACATAAGGGAAACTTGAAGATATCACCCATAAAACCCACCTGCACTACCAACCAGCCACAATCCGAATTCGACAGAGCCCTTAGACGGAGTAACACTAAAGCCACAAAGACAAAATCCAGATAATACACCATCAACCCAACACAGCAACACCAAATACCACATAACCAAGCCACCCACCTAGAAAAACAGCAGCAATATTCAACATTCCAGAACCAGAGAGGAGAATGAAAAGAGGAAAAATAATCTAGCATTTCTAATATAAGAAAGCCCACATCTATCCATGTTAACCAATCCTTTAAGAAGTCCAGAAAGATTATAAGCATCAAACTCTTGGAAATTATTGAAATAACACCCAAATTTGGCAAGCCAATCAGCACAAGCACTACCCTCACAAAAAATATGAGAAATAGAGTAGTTTAAAGCCACGAGGGAGTGCTTAATTTTCCTTATGGTATAAAAATCATAAGGGTTTCCAGTAACTTCATTCTGAATAATATAAATTAAAAGCTTAGCATCAACTTCAATAGCCACATGCTGAATTCCCATTCTAAGACATATTTTTAACCCTTGATGTAATCCCATCAGCTCAGCAATAATGACAGAACATAAATTAAGAGGACCAGCATAAGCAATAATAACACCACCATTAATATTACGAATAATACTCCCCATACCTGCAGCAGAAGAACCAACAGAACCATCCGAGTTAAGCTTAATAAAAGGTTGAGAAGGTTTAAACCACCTCACAATACGGTCACATTTCTCCACCTGTTCCTCCACCAGAGAAATACCAAGTTTAGTAGCTAACTGACGAGCATGCTTAAAATTTTTAACAGAAATAAGATTGGTCTACTGAAATTGCAAAATTTTATTTCTAATATTGGAAATGATTTGATTGGCATCCATCTTAATCTCATTATGCTTAGAATCATTCATAGCCTTCCAAATAAATCACAAAATAAGAATGGGCAATAAATTATAAATGTGGCCTTTAGTAGTAGTAAACCAATGGTTAAGAATAGAAGCAACATTACCATTAATATTGAAATAACCTTTGTCAGTCAAGTTAAGAAAATGGCACCAAACTTTTTGAGCAATAATCCCATTAATGAACACATGATTAATATCCTCAACATTAAAGCAACATTGGCATTTAGAAGGAAAAGAGAACTCTTTTCTACTAATTAAATTATCAACCGGAAGATACCCCTTAAGACATCTCCAAGCCAAAATAGAATAAGATAAAGGAATATTGTTATGCCAAATAGACGCATAAATATGAGAGACATCCCTTTTAATTCTAGTGGCATTCCAAATATTCTTCAAATTAAAGTTACCAGAAGAAGATAGCGTACAAAGAATCTTATCCTTGCAATCAGCTTGTAAAGGAATATGCAAAATAATTTCAATCAAGTCATACGGGATAACCTCTAACAGTTTACTAACATTCCAATGACCATTGTGCATAAAATTGTAAACCTTGGAATTATCAATAGTATGGGTATTCAGATAATTATCAATAGAGAAAGCTCCCAACCAATTATCTTGCCAGAAATAAACATTTCCTTTCCCTAGACCCCATTAAATAAACTGCTCAGCCTCCCATTTGATTTTATAAAGTCTTTTCCAGACGAAAGAGTCAGAAGATTTATAGCTGCAAACCATAGGATGAAGATCTTTGCAATATTTAACATTCATGAATTGAGCCCATAAGCTATTATTGGCACGAAAAGAAAATCATAATTTATGAGAAAAAGTATGAGCAGTATCCAAAATACTCTTGCAACCCCCCTTCATTGTAAACCCCACACCCTTTATTACAGGAGGCCCACTTAATACAAGACTGATTGTTATTCGATCCCCAAAATAATTTATTTATCATACGTTCCAATCTCAGACAAATGGTAGAAGTAGGTTGCAAAGTGTGTAAAATAAAAATAGGAATAGAATTAAGAACACTTTTGATCAGGACCAGCCTACCACCAAATGAAAGAAATTTAGAAGACCAGTTTTAAATTTTTTTTGTAACATAGTAAAAATATTATCAAATAAATGAATTCTTTTTCTCCCTTTGAAAAGCGGAGTACCTAAATATTTTATAGGACGTAGAGTAGAGTTAAACCACAAATTCTTTTGATATTATCAATTCTATTCCGATTCACCGACTTACCAGAGAAGAAACTACTCTTGTCTTTGTTAATGGACAAACCACTAATATCTTGGAACTGATCCAAGAAATGCATTAAATTTTTAACATTTTTAACAGAAGCATTAGAGAAAACTATAAAGTCATCAGCAAAATTGAGATGAGTAATATTAAAACCACCAACAGTACGAAAAGAAAGAGTAGGGTACCTAACATAAAGCTCTTCAAGACCTCTAGAAAGATATTCCACAGCAATAATAAACAAAGATGGTGAAAGGGGATCCCCTTGTCTAAGCCCATGATTAGAGTTAAAAAAACCATGCTTTCTACCATTAATCATCACAGAAAAAAAATAGTTCTCAATACTATTTTTAATAAGTAAAATAAAAGATTGACTGAATCCAAAAAGAGACATCACATTGTAGAGAAAATTCCAATTTAAATTATCATAGGCTTTAGTGATATCCAGTTTGAAAATGATGTTGCCACCAGATACTTTAGCATTAATATCATGCACCATCTCTTGGGCCAGCAGAATATTGTCAAAAATACTCCTACCTTTGACAAAACCAGTTTGATTGATAGAAATGATTCTAGGTAAAAAGTTCATCAATCTAGAAGCAATGATTTTAGAGATAAGTTTATTTAAGAAAGTACAAAGACTAATAGGTCTAATGTCATTCCAATTGGTGATAGCATCTTTTTTGGGAATTAACACAATATTAGTAGAAGAGAAAAACATAGGATAAGTATTTCCCTTAAAGAAGTCATGCACAGCCTCCACCACATCAGCCTTAATAATGTCCCAGGTTTTAATAAAGAATTTCGTAGTGAAACCATCAGGACCAGTAATAGAGTCACCATTCATGCTCTTAACATTCATCAAAATTTCATCCTCCGAAGAGATTTGAGTAAGAAAATTGTTGTCTTACTCACTCAGAACACGAGGTATAACAAAGGGATTAACAATAGGACCAATCGAGCTATCTTTATTAAAAACTTTACTAAAATGATCCACCCCAGAGTTAATAATTAAGTCTTCCGTATCATAAACACAACTGTTATTATTAACTATTTTGTGAATATGATTTCTCATTTTATTCTTGTTAGCTAGAGTATGAAAGAAATTAGTATTTCTATCCCCCTCCAAAATTAATTTTGAAGAAGCCTTTTGTCTCCAATAAATTTCTTCTTGGTTTTGTAATTGGAAAAGAGTAATTTTAGCATTATTAAGATTGGACAAGTTATCACTTATGGGATTATCCATATACATCTTTTCCAGTTGCATCACCTTATCTTCATCTTCCTTAATGTTAGAAAATAGATTCTTAAAAATATTTTTATTCCACCAATTAAGGATTTGTTTTAATCTACTCATCTTGGCCCAAAGATGATACATACCCTTGATACCATTATCAGGAGAAATGATAGCATGCCAATTATTACTAACCACATTCATAAAATCCTTATGAGTTAACCACATGTTTTGGAATCTAAAAGTAGAAGGGTAATTAGAAGTAGTAACAAATATGTTAATAAGTAAAGGAGCATGATCAGAAAAAGTTCTACTTAAATGCTGAACATGAGTAATAGAGAAATCCCTTATCCATTCATTATTAAAAAGAATCCTATCAAGTCTTTGCCATATCATAGTTCTATTCCACGTAAAAGTACCACCAGTAAAACCAATGTCATGTAAATTACAATCAGCTATCATAAAATTAAAATCTTCCATAGCACAACTATTAGGAGGGTTGCCTCCCACTCTTTCATTAACATTAGCAACAATATTAAAATCCCCACCCACACACCAAGGGCCATTAGAATTAATAGCAAAATCAGATAAAAGATCCCAAAGAGGAAGTCTACCCAATCTAGTACAATCAGCATAAACAAAAGATGCGTTGAAATTAACATTGAAATAAGTAATTTGCACATGAACAACTTGGGCGAAATATGAAATAATGTTGATATTAAACTGACTCTTCCACATAATCCAAATTTTATTAGAATAATTAGCAAAACTTATATCAAAACCCAAACGTGAAGCAGTAAAAGCAAGCTTATCAGAAGAGATAAAGGGTTCAAGCAAAACCAGCAATTGAATATTGTACACACGACAAAGATTATGAACTCTAGTTCTAGAATCACACCCCCCCCCCCCCCCCCCCCCCCAATACCCCGCACATTCCAAATAAGAGCTTTAATCATTGGAACATTTAGCAACAGTTTGAGCCCTAGTGGAACGAGGTGTATCGGGTAAAGGAGCTTTTCCATTTTTCTTTTTCTTCTTACTCACCTTTAAGGCCTCTTCCTCATCAATAGATTTAGAACCACTATCAAAGATATCAGAGGACAACAAAGTGGTAGTATTCCCTTTGTTATGGTTATTAATATGATCCACGTAGATAGGTACAGGGTTGTTTGTGGGTAAAATTTCCCCTTCTTCACATTCCTCCATAATTGTATCTTTCTCAATAGTGTTCACATTAATCAAAATAGGGGATTTCTCACTGTTTAGAAGCATAGAATCAATAGAAACAAACAAATTAGGAATGTTATCACCTTCCTCAAGAGGCTTACCATGTATGGATATGTTTTTGAATGAACCTTGTATGGTGTCTACCTTTTCTTTTATGTTGGGCATGCCTCCTATCTAAAATTTTAAATCTATTAGAGTTTGAATAAAACCAACAAATTTTTTTTTACTTTGTAACAAATTCGACTTTCATTCTTTATTCCTTTCCATCATCAATATTTAATCCATTTTTTGGCAAATTATTTCAATTATAAATTTTGATTTTTACATTTTCATGTGTCATTTATTTAATTAAAATTTTAAGAAACTCACTATTTAAACATAACGTATCTTCATTGACCACATGTGGTATTAAAAACTTAACAAGTTAACAATTAAATTGTTAGTTGGGTAGGTATGAGTTTATGATATTGGTGGGGCATCCATCTTTTTTATCTTTTGGTTTGGGAGGGTTAGTGGTACAGGCAATCAGGACTTTTTTCATATGCTGAACAAATTATTGATTTGAAAAATAACCTCAACATTTTTCATCAAAGCTTGGAACTGGCAATGGCATTAAAATTTTTTTTAAGATTTTTATTCTAAAAAGATTGAATATATGATAAATAAAAAACATATTATTTGTTAACAGTAGTAAATTTTTATTGAATGAATGAATAGTGCTATACACTGGAGCCACAAGGGCTTAATATTATTTTTTTTTTCTTTACGGGATGAGTTCCACCCTAAGGGCTTAATATTGTTGTGCTATGTGTTGGGATTCATAAGGGCTTGATATTGATGCGTTGTGTACATGAAGTCATTAGGGCTTGATTCTATATTTATTCTAATTTTATGAAATGTTTAGGAGGCATAAGGGCTTGAGGGGGAGATTGATATGATCTGATAGGACTAGAGACTAATGGATTACTCCTATCTCTGTTATCTAATTGAATTTTTATGTCGACATTAAACTAAAAATTATTAAACTTATGATGTGTGGACCATTGTAGTTAGTCACGCTTCTCTAAACCTTCTATCAAATATTTTTAGGTTGATAACCTATTTTTCTATTTTATAATGATAGAATAATAAGTTTATTAACTATTTCATTTATTATTAAGAATTTTAATAGATGCTACGTAGCTTACTTAGCTGTGATTTGTGCATACTTATTTTTTTCATTTTTAATTGATTTCAGGCCAAGGAAAGGGAAATGGGCAGGTTAAGTAGATAATGATTATAGATTTCTAGTTGTCAGATATATTTTCTGATAGATGATTATTTTTGGCATGTTGTTTATATTTTATGGTTGTGTTATGACTCTGTACTATGGTTGTTGTGTATGGATATTTTGTATGTATAACTTTTGGAGCTAAATAGAAAATTTTTGATAAGCTATTTTTTCTACTTTAAATTTAATGTTTGGGCCTCTATATTACTAATAAATGAAAGTAAAAGAAATTCCTTCCAAATAGATATTGGAACTCTCTTGTTACGAGCTAACATGAGTTGTATTATTTGGTATATGGGTCATGTTGGGTTGGGTATTGACACCTCTAATGCCGTGTGATGAGCACGACCTTGAACATCAGGGGTTCCCTTTATAGGCAAAGTTTCTCAAGATCATTAGACCACCTGTGGGAGGAAGCACTTATCACCATTCTCTCTTGCTAAGGAGAATATGCGCACCATACCCTTAACTATCCTATAATTACTCCTCTATGGGTATGAATGGAATAGCTTGTAGAGGTCACCAAAAATAAGAAGTACCTATAACATCCTTCACTTATGAATGTGAGAAAGCACACAGGGATTTTTCATAGCATTACGCTTTTCATAAGGACCATGCTCATGACAATGAGTGTCAACATCTTTATGGACTCATTGGAGGCCTTATCAAACTAGAGAAATTGAAAGAGTTTGTACTTATTGACCCTGGTACTTATTGACCTTGGTCAACTCCATTAAAAAACTCCAAAAGGCACATAAAAAAGGTTAATAATTAATATAATTCAATTTTGTTACCACCTTATGGAATGTTATCAATTTACTTTTTGAGAAGATGATAGCCCCTAGCTTGAATCCATATAATAATGATGTGGCCTTCATCAATTTGTGCACCTATTATATTGAAAATATATTCATCAACACAAGGAGTTCCATTGGCATCATCTTTAAATCTATTTTTAATAAGATGAATATTCTTACCTCTCAACTCACCTAAACTTCAGGCCATCTATGGCTTCTTTGGTGAGCATAAGGTTACCAAATGAGTACTTATTCTATCCATTACTTGGGGTGAGGGAGATCAATAATACATTATCATGGTTGAATTTATAATTATGGATGCACCATCTACTTGTAATGACATCTTTAGGAAGCCTATTCTGAACACATTAACGAAGGCCATCTCAACTTATAATGCAGTGGTCAAGTTTCTAGGGGGTAGTCACGAGATCATAATGATAAGTGATCTCACTCAATCCCACTCGAGTTATTTGAAAGCGGTAGAGAAGGTGACAACCTCCTTAGAGGTGGTATTTCTCTGAATGTTGAGCAAGGATTAGAACATGAGACTACAAAAGTTATGGAGAAGGTGAAGCCACAAAAGGTGATCCTGATTGAATATTAAGAGTAAGTGCCCCATTTAGCTTGGAGCTTCAAGGAAAGCTCATTTAGTCCCTTAAGGATTAACTAAATGCATTCTTTTGGTCAGCAACAGAGATGACAAGAATTCAGAAAAGAGTTGCCTGCCATGGGCTCAACATTGGAAGAGATGCTAGGCCCATAAAGGGAAAAATTTTCAAAAAATAACTACTATATTTGGCAAGATAATTAATAAGGATGCACAAAAGCTGGTCAACACCCACTACATAAGGGATGTACGCTATCCTGACTAAATTTCTAACCTAATAATGACGTGAAGGCAACTAGAAAATAATTGATGTGCATCAACTTTATGAAGCTCAACTCGACATACCCAAGGGATGGATATCAACTTTCCAAAATTGACCCACTAGTAGAATTGGTAATTTGATTCTCAATAATGAGCTTCCTGAAAGCCTTTTCTAGATATTATTAAATATAAATGCAAAATGCAATAACCATGAGAAGATGTCCTTGATTATAGATTAAGGTCTATACTACTATAAGGTGATGCTATTTAGGCTAAAGAATACTAGAGTAACATATCAGAAATGATGGAAAAAATCTTTGAAGAACAAAAGGGTTGAAACATCGAGGTGTATATGGATGATATGTTATTTGAAAAGCAAGTCACTCGAACAACACATCCAATACTTAAAGGAGACATTTTCCACACTCAAAAGGTTTAACAAGCAATTAAATCCGTTGAAGTGCATTTTTTCTGCAGAATAAGAAAAGTTCCTTATCTTCCTTCTCACATTCGATGGCATTAAAACAAACCTGGACAAGGTAAAGGCAATCTTGAAGGTGCCGTATGTCGCCAAGAACCCTCAAAGAATTGCAGTGGCTCATTGGGTGAGTCACATGTCTTTATCACATCATCTCTAGATTAGGAAAAGTTGCTCGCCTTTCTTTATGGTGCTAAGAAGTATAAAGAAGCAAGGCTTTAAAAATCAGACTAGACAATAAATCAAAAAAAAGGAGAGGTTAGCGGTTCGATGGTTCGACCGGGGTCAAACTAGATGAAGTAATAAATACTTATTATATTTAAATATTATAATAATGACACAACTATTTATAAATATATAACAAAAATTTAACATAATCATAACATGAAGCATAAAAAAACATAACATTATATAAAGTAAATAAGAAAAATATAATAATATATTTCACTTGAAGACACAACCAATTATAGAAAGTTTTTAACACTTTATACCAACTAATAACAAAAAGAAAATACAATCAGGATATGGAGATGAAGTTAACTAAGTTTCATTTTCTCAGTTCAATGGTTTCACTAATTTCACAAGAGAAAAATCACAGATCTCTTAAATTTGCATCATCAAATCTATCTACATAAGTTGAGTCTACATGTCTTGCTTCACGAAAATGTTCAAACTCAAATGTATCTGATTGATTTAACTTGATTATATCGCCTGCATATCCTTCATTCTCCAAGTCACCTTCACCAACAAATCAGAAATATAAAATAAGATATTATTTTTGCTTTTATTTGAATGATATACTCATATTTCATTATCAACTTACTATGTCCTGGTAAATTGGACGGTATGTTTTATTATTCAACAATTGGCATTGCATCATCTTTGTATATCTCATTTTTCAATTCCTGTAAATCAAGTTCTAAAGTTGTTTCATCTTCAAGTCTCCAAAAATCAATCATTTCGGTATAAGTGAAGTCCAGAGGATCATAATGTCTTTTTTTAAGTTGAAACCTAAAAAATAAAGAAATAACTTTAGGTTAAGATTATATATACTCTTTAAATTGACACTTATTCATAAATATTAATATATTATGAGATTATACCAATTCTTTAAATTTAGATTATATTGAATATATACATGATCGTTGAGCCGTTGATGCTCTAAATAATTCCGTCTCTTTGAGTAGACCTGTTCAAAAATACTTCAATTTCTCTGACTTCCTGATGAAGATGATGCTTGTCTTAGAATTCTTATAATTATTTTTTGCAAATTTAGAGCACTTGATCCAAACATCTTCCACCACTTCTCTAACTTCAATGAAATGATTCCAAGCAATATCCACTTTCTCACGCACAGTATAACTAGAAGCTAAAATCTGATTACTGGGTGCTTCATTCTAATTTGCTTAACTAAATAATATCACATACACATAAATTAAAACTCATAAATAATCAATAAATAATAACACAATTTAATTAAAAGAAACTTCACCAACTACTAACCATGCAATGTAGAAATAATAGGTATGAGCAAATTATACACGGTAGAAAAATTAATAGAACTGAATGTAGATATTAATGAAACTTAATATCACATTCAACAATTTAACTTAAACACATAATTTAAAGTCAAAAAATTGAAACGGCATGCCTTGCGGCTCCAGGTTCCCGCACGAGGTGATTTGGCCATCCTGCGGCTCCCGATTTCCGCATAGGATGGCCAAATAAGCTAATTTTTAATTATCACATTGCATTGGGGGGGGGGGGGGGGGGGGCAGGGGAGTGTACCTCAATTCAATGTATAGTAGCAATTTATAGAGTTGAAATTTTATATCACGTGAGATGTAACCCTATATTTAACAACTTTCTGTTTGTTGAAGAAATAAGATAAGAATTCAATAAAACTAAATGTAATTGGTCTTCATACATAGAAATTAATCTCAAATACGTCGTTAAGTCTCTAATTAGTTGGTGTTCATACAAAGAATCGATTTTGTTAAAATCTCATACTTTGAAACTAAGTTAAACAATTAATTAATATAATTACGTGTAATATTCTCTTCTATATAACACACTCGTACACACACATTATATGCTAATATTATATACTATTGAACATTTTTTAAAATAGTCTCAGACTATTCATATTGGCCATATACTATATACATGCATTTCTAGTGGATTATAATAAGATAAAAATAAAATTGAATCATATATCATTTCACGTTAAAATTGGACTTTGAAATTCAACATTTGAAGTGGAGTCAAATTTTACATGATTTTGTGAAGATTTTAGTTTTGATGATTTTTAAAATTCTCGACCATGTTATCAATATTCATGTGTCTTGTGTGGATCAAATTTAAACCATATTGATGATTATCTAAATACAAGGTAAAGCTCCATCTTCGTTTAACAGTCATTTGATATCTTTTATTAGTTGCTTATAACAGGTATACAATGAGCATCAAGATCGAGGAGCTAAACAATTGAGATTGTAAATAATTAGTACTGGGTTGAAACTATTATATTAGTATCCACATGTCTAGAGGTGTCAAAATCGGGTTGCGGGCCGGGTTCAAGTCGAAATCGGAACTGACCCGACGCATTTTGACACGATCCAAACTCTACTCGCCGGGTTTTCAGGTTGACCCAACCCAACACGAAACAAGTTAGGCTAAAGAAGCGCGTGAATAGGAGGAAGAAGGTCGTTATCTACTCGTCTCGTCGCTCTCATCGAAGCCGCCAAACTGGACAGGATTCATATGAAGGAACATCGTCGTCGAGAGGGAATGTTGTCGGCGGGACAGACGGCCTAGGGTTTAGCCTAGGAAAGATTGTCGCGAGCCGTTGGCGGCCTAGGGTTTATCCTAGGGCTTGGATGGAATGTCATCATCGTCGACGAGACGTCGGAGCCACGGGACGACGTTAGGCAATGCCGCGGGACGGCGGGAGAGACGGAGTCCGCGAGTCAGCAGCCATGTTGACTCGTGAGTCGCGAGTGCGGGCGGGAACAAATCGATGTATGGAATTTTGGGTCAATCATTGTCAGGTTTTTGGGTCAACTCAAATCCGACGCGATTTTTTAAACAGGTCAACTTGTTGAACCCGAACTTATCCCATTTAAAAAACGGGTTAACCCTAACCCGGAATTTTTGGATCGGGTTCAAGTCGAATTTTCAGGTCGTGTCAAATATTGATACCCCTACACATGCCTATTAAATCACAAAACCTTATAGCCGATAACAACTAATAAGAGCAAAAGCAAGTAATACCTAACCAACATATATTGCAACTTATTGTAACCAAGATTAAACCGAACACTCTCTCATGTCTTTAACAAACATTAAGATTGTAGCTATATGGCAAAATATATGAATATCATAAAAGCACTATTTCAATGTTATTATAGTTTTCCTTTGTACTGCATAGCGGCTTCAGATTCTCATTAACTTTATGAAGGCTTAGCGGAGAACATGACAACACAAAAACACTTCAAAAATAAATTCATCGTCGTTTCAGAGTGGAAGCAACAGGACCAAATGAAAGTATCCAATATACAAAATAATTACACGGGCGAAATAAAATTCCATAGTAAGCAATAAAAGTTAGATGACAATAACGTAGGAAGGTCACTTGGAAAAGAGGAAAAATCAGCATAGCACTTATCTCCTTAATTTAACGTTGGAGTCTACCGGATAACTTATGGCCTGAGGAACTATTTCTTGCACATTCGTAAGACTTCCCTGGAGAGCACATCTTGCCTTCTCAAATTTCATGAGGATGAAATCTCCTGTTATAGCCTGAAAATAAAAAAAAATAGTATTTGAGATAACAGCTAACAGAAGCAGAAAGAAGTTTCCAAACCACACCCAAAGAAACAATAGTCATTCTATTAAAGATGACATGATACCCAAAGGAACAAAAGTCCTTCTATTAAAGACAACATGACGGTTTGTCCATCAGGGAGCAACATATGCGATACGTCCAAATGAAATAGGTTTTTTTTCTCTCTATCGTATAAGCTTCGCCTTCACATCTCAGCTGTTGGATATTCGCTAAACGGCATTGTAGCTGAACCGGTCGGCTATCGGAAATCGGGACCGATTTAGCGGTTCCGCGGTCGAACCACCGGTTCGAGCGGTTCAATACCGGTTTTGTGTGAAACTGGCTTTAACGTGAACCGTAACTGGCCGGCCGGCTCACGATTCAACCAGTTGAATCAGCCGGTCCGACGGGTTTTAAAAGACTTGCTTGCAAAGAAGTTCTTCTGGAGCGAGGAATGCAAATTTTCCTTTAAAAATTGAAACTCCTCTCCTCATCATATATGCTTCAAAGTCTAAGAACATGGTAGGACCAATTGTTGTATCTAGGAGTCGGCAATGATATAATTAGCTTATTACTCATTTTAGATGAAGGGAAGAAATAATGGTCAGTTAACTACTCACTATGTTAATAAGAGGTGCTAACATATATAATCGATCATGGAGAAATTCTCATGATCCCTCGTGATCTCGTCATAGTGAATGCACCTTACTTTAGGGTCCACTCAATCTAAGTAGTCGCTAATAATCCACTTAAAGTTGAACACAACAAGTTGGATCACTTTGGCGGACTACTAAAAAGATCAATGGAGTTGAATGAGTTTCAACTTACTTATAAATTGAGGATAACCAAATAGGCCAAAATGCTAGTAATGGCAAGAATGAAACCCCACTCCTCATTGAACTCAGGTACCATTGCTTTGTGCTTAGGGAAAGAGATGGATGAAATCTACATAAACTACTTGATTGAGTTGTAAAAAAAAATACAAACATAACATTCTATTCTTAAACCGCTTATTTGTCAGTCTACTCTTCCTCATCATTAATGAGGAGAACTTCATGCACTCATCATTCAAAGTTTTCATCACAAATTCTTTGCAAAAGAGGTGCTAACATATCGTGGCACTTGCCATGTGCAATATTATAACTCTCATTAATTATTATACCTTTTTTTGGGTGTAGGTTTCCTTGTAGCCATTAAATTCATACAAATAAAGGGCGAATAAACACATTTTAAATATTTAAAATTTTTTTGAAGCCCCATTTAGTGAAGCATTTTCGTTAGAGATCCTCTTAGTGCTCTTTCTAAATTTAAATATTTAAACATTTTGGGAAAGAATATTTAAATACTATATATATAAGTATATAAGAATTTTATTTTTTATATATATATGTATATAAATTACCTTTTTATTTCTATTGTAAACTCAAAATTTTTCTAAAATAACATTTATTTTTAAAACAGAATGCACATTTCATAAGTTTTTGAATTTCTACTTCTCAACCATAATATTTTATTAAACGAGGCAATCAACTTAAAAACGTGTGGCATATCATCCACATCCAGATGACAAAATATGATATGTGATCCATAGTCAAACAAATTACATCTTATCAATAAGAGATTGCTCATCTCCAGCAAATAAAATAGCCAATACACGAGTACCATCAAACTTACAGATGTCAAAAAGCATCTGCCGTGGCTTCAACTTCAAGCTCAAAATTGCCACGTGTTACATCCACAACAGCTTTAAATATCTGAGCCTTCTGCTTCGCCAAAAAACATTCAGAGTTCTTCTTCTTCTCTAACCTTCCGATTAAGTTGCTAAGCATTGAAACTTCTACAACGCGAAACGAAATCTACGCAGGTGGAAAATGGTGCGTCATTACGTGAATCATAAGCATGCCGGAATGAGGAGAAACCCGTACCGGCGCAAGGTGGTCGGACCCACGGTGGGAATTCTGGCATGCGCTGCGGCGGGGGTTGTGGAGTGGCCGGTGGGTGCGATGGTCTATATATTCCGTCGCATGAAGGGCCGACGCATCATGTCCCATCCTGTTCATGTTGTCTATTGTTTCCAGAGCTATTCCTATATAATTTTATTCGTATATCTGTTCGTATTTGTAAATAATATGTGATTGTAAGTTTCTTTTAGCTGTTTAGAGCGTGTAATTTCATGTTTGATGTTTTGTGTTTTTAGTTCAACTGTGATTGTTGTGTAAAGTTTGTGTTCTTTTTTCTTATATGAATGAATTGCAGATTAATAAATTAAGAGATACGTAGAGAGAGAGAGAGAGAGAGAGAGAGAGAGAGAGAGAGAGAGAGAGAGAGAGAGAGAGGATTATTTTTTTGGGATTCAATTTGCCCTAATGTCTGGAAGTTTGAGCTTCCAAGGAAGAAACAAGTGGAGGTTGAGAATTAAAAAGATAAAATTTGAAGAAGTAGTAAGAACTCACAATACTTGACCTCGATCCAGTTTATAACATGAGTTGCTACAAAATTTGGAGCCTCACATTATTTGTATTAATTTGAAGATTGAAGCATTCTTAATTAGTTTTGTAGGAATGTGATCAAGTTAAGTTGAACTCCATATGATGCTTACTCGAACATGACTTGAAGCATTAATTTATGAATCAAGCTTTGACCATGACTAGTTAAGCTTGAGATCAATTTGATGGCTCAAGCTCGATTAACAACTTGAAACGATTAACCATTCAATTTTTGGGAGGAGTTGTAGGATTTTTCAAACCTCTGAGACCCTTTGATTGTGAGTCCTGGTATATGCCCTTTTGTATAAGGAGTATGAGTCTATTTATAATTTTTTGGAGTGACATTCTCCATAAAATTTTGCCAAATTCTAAAAACTAAATTAGATGATCTAGAGTGATCTTCTGATATAAGCTATCTTTTGAATTTTTAAGAATCTTAATATTGTTAAAATTAAGTGATCTTAGGTTCATTGGATTCATCTCACCAAGATGTTCCATTTGATTATTTGCAAATAAAATTTAGAGATCAAGTGATCCTCCTATTAATATCTTAAAATATATCAAGTCATGATTTGGTCTTTCAATCTCCGATAGGATCACGTTTTTGTATCATTAGGTTCATCTCGTTAATATGTTTTGTTCTATAACAAATTTGCCGAAATTTGAGCTTTGATGATCCCAAAATTGATTTTAGAAGTTTTTTTATTTTAATATGTGTGATTTGTGCTTTATCAAGTGAATTTCTAATAGTATATTATTCAAAGAGATTCCGTCACTTATTCTTAAAATATTCATCAAGCTTAGTTGTGCCTTAATCTATGCCCTCTTTATTTAGAGCAGGTCAAGGCCAAACACATATTATGTACTAATGTCACCCCAACTGTTAAAGATCTACTAATTAACTTCTCTTTTGTCACCTCGAGGTCACTAACATAGATTTCAATCATTGGTAACAGTAGAAGAAAATATGAAATCAATGAATTTCAAAATTAGTGGATAAAAAAAAAAAAAAAAGGTCGATAAAAATGAATGCTGACCTAAAGCTGTGGGTTCTCTCATGCATCATAATAGCTTTGCTGTAAAGGCTTTCAACAACCAAAATTTTTTAATTGCTAAATTAGTGATTACTGATAACAAATATCTCTAAATATGTTCATAGTAGAATCCATTTTTTTAATTATGGTCAAAATTTTATTTGATGTTGTTAGTGAATTTAGTGATTTTGGCTGATAATCTCATTGATAATATCTTCATTATAAACATCAATAAAAATTAGAAAAGAAAGATATCATTAGAAACATTCATATATATATATATATATATATATATATATATATATATATATATATATATATATATATATATTCACTTGATTGACACAATTTTTAATGCATTATTAGTATTAAAATTTTTAGAAATAAATCAGGATTGTTAGAGCTCTAATTTTAGAAAAATATTGTAGAACTAAACATCAAAACAAGATGAACTTAATGATAATAAGGTTTTTTTTTAAAGGGGGTTAATTATATTTCATGAAAAAAGAGTTATAAGTTCCTAGAGGGATAAAACACTTAAGTGCTCAAAGAGCTACAAGCAAAAGAAAACAAAACCTAAAGAGTAAAAGATCCCTAACTAATTGCAAAAGAGTAAATAAAATGCAAAGTAAGGCAAGAAGCCAAACCAAAAAATAAGCCCAAGGTGGAGTATTCTTTTAAGTTCATCCAGATAACAACCAAAAAGTACCTACAAAAAATAATAGAGGCCACAAAAACCAACAAAACCAAAGCATCTATACGAAGAATAGTCCAATTATAACTCCATCAAAAGAAAAAGAGATTCTTCTACTGGCAGCACTCTTTACAGCTATAAAAGGTACAACATGTAGAAGAGAAAATCCACAAGCAAATCCAAACCAAAGGGAAATGGCTACAACACCTTAATAGACAAATAAAGCTAACAGAGACATGAATACAAAATTAATTAGGAATAGCCCCATGATAAAAGGAAAAGCCACATAAAAAAGGATACAAAATAGAGGAGTCAAAAGCAACCAAGCTAGAGTAGTAAAAATCAGCAAAAAAAAATAAATAAATAAATAAAGGGCATAATTTGGATACCTATGAATGCCAACAACAATTTCCAAGTCAGAAAGGCCAACACTATGAAAAGCCAACCCAATCAGAGGAGAAAAAGACCAAAATAACAGTAGCCTAGAAGAACGAATAATGAAACAAAAAGGGCATAATCTGGCTATTATTAGTGTTGCATCAAAAGTTTTTAACTAATCTTTGAGAAATTTCTAATACACAACCACAAACATAAATAAATAAAGATACATAAACTGAGATATGAAGTAATAACCACCAACTATCACTAAGGAAAACCTTAATCGACAAGGCCACATGTAGATTATGCAATACAAGAAGAAACAACACAAGATTATAAACCACCAAGACACACCCACCCACTAACCTCCATCAAAACCAACCACATTAACCCACCACCAACGAACCACATAAACCAACAAGACGAGAACCTCAAAACTTGCAGCAACAAGGAACATTTCCAAAATACTAGAGAAATAACTACAAACATAAACAACATAATCGTTCCCAAATCACACAAAGAAAGCAAATCAATCAACCAATCAGAATAGCTATAAGAGTATAAATAGGACTGCAAATCGAAAGCAAAGACCAATTGTGCGTATGAAAAACTTGCTCCCACTCTAAAATAATCATTTGAAAAACTGATGAAAGACCCTCAAATCAAAGAAGAACAACAAATCTTATTAACATGCAACCAACAACAAATATCAAAGTAGAGACCATATCACACCAATAATGCAGCTGCAGCATAAATAACCAATATCACAAGCATTTGCAGCACAAGGCATCCACTTAACCAAATAACTATGTGTAATAAAAATAGCCAAAAGTAACCAAGCAAGAAAATAAAAACCTTAGAGCATGAGGCATAACTAATAAATAGTACATGTAAACATATAACTCCTGTAAAACTTATCTACTTCTAATGTATGGTGCACCAAAAGCATCAAGACTGATCCTACCATTGAGAACTCTATGCAAAAAATTCTTATTAAATAAATTAGTGTCATTAGTCTTGGTACCTTCCTTTGCCAACCAATCAGCACAATCATTACCTTCTCTGAAGATATAGGAATTTCTATAGTTTAATCTACAAAGAAGGTTCATTATTTTGTTAAACAAGTAGAAATGGTTGGCATTATGACATTTTTTGGAATTTACTAAGCAGACAAGCAATTTTTAGTCAGTTTTAATCCAAATACTCTAGCAATTGTTATCAATATGTAATAAAAGACCCTTAAATAGAGCAGTAAACTCAGCACAAATAACATTACATTTAGGAATGATAGAGGCAAAACCAATCAAAAGAACACCATCATGATTATAGATTAGACCACCATAGCCACAACCAATATTAGAAATAGAGCCATCAATACTTTGTTTCATTTTTTTTATTTTTTACCTTTCTAAATTTATTTATTTTTTGGATAAAACTCACTGATGGGCTTACACGTTAATTTAAAAGTAAAAGTATAAGTCCTTAAAAGAAATCCTTAGCTCGCTAATGCTCAAAAGAGCTACATCAAAAAGAGAAAAAGATAAATCCTAGAGCTGAAGATTTCATATAATTATAATTAAAGAGAAAAACCTAAGAAAAGAAACTAGGGCGGTCAAGAGCCAAAAGAGGAAAACAACAAAAAAGAGCAGATCTCCAAAGAAAAAGAAGGCCTAAACACCACTAAAGATAGCCTGCAAAAAACCAACAATAGGAGAAAAAAGCCCACATAAGTAGAAGAATAGTAGCAAAAGCACCCACCACGATCACTAGCAACAGTAAGCAAAAGACAATCCAACCCAAACCAAGACAAAACCACCGCTAAACTTGCAATAATATAAGACTCAAAGCTTAGGGAAAGAATCACAAAATGAAAGCCACAGGATGAGTTTTTTTTAATATAATAATAAAAGCACCCAGCCCAAAAATAACCACCCACACAACAATGAGTAAAAGTATACAACCAACCATCGAACCACCAAAATAATAGTAAGACCCCCAACACTAAAACACCCAACGGCCACAACCCAACCACCACCAAAACACCCAACAACCACAACCAAACCACCACCACAAAAGGCCAACACAAATCACTCAGCTGAAATAAAAAAGCCACCATCACTAACGAATCACAAACAGAGCAACTCGCCCACCCACACAAGCCAACAAGGGACCAAAACACCTAAAATAAAAAGGAAAAGCTAAACAAAAGAAGAAATCTTGGAAGAGGCATTAGCTCTAGTCATCTGAGCAATAATATGCATAATTGATTTGCATTTTTTTCTTCCTCTTGTGTTTTTTGTTCTTAGAAGAACACAGAATCAAACAATCAATGTTAAGTTTAAACTCATCTATAAAGGGCTTATTTTACCTCACAATTTTGGGGATATTGGCCCCACCAGTGTTAGAATAATCAGAAGGATGACCAAGTTCCCTTCCCTCTGAAATGCTTAGAAGTCAAAATTTTAGCATTAGATAGTTGTTGGATTTTACTTTTTAAAGTAATGATAACCTTATCATTATAGCCCATTTTGAAACCATTATGGTAACTATTTTTTCTCTCATTCCATAGTAGTAAGAAAACTACCAAAGGAATAATAATAAGAATATGACCTTTAGTTCTTTTATTAAACTAGCCAACTAAGGAGTAAAAATTATTGTTATTAGAAAGAATTTTTATCCCAAAACCTATCTCTAGATCAGATCAGACACTAGAGGCAACTGGACTATTTACTACCAAAAAGTTAGCAGTTTGTAACAGATTTACAGCAGAATTCATGGCAGTTCCCTTCCCTCTGAAATGCTTCTGTGTTTCGACTGCTCTCCTCCACCCTTCGGCTCTTCTTCGACTTCACCTCCATGGAATCTAGGCTAACAATCACTAAATAACTTCTTTGCCTCCTTCGATGATGTTTCTTCTTGTCGCATTGCCTCTATCGATGGCGTTCCTTCTTTTTATGTCTGAAGTCAAACCTCCATGTTGTTCTTCTGTTCAGCCAAAGTCACACCACCATTGTTGGACACAATAACTTGGTCATTACGAAGGTATCCATCTTTCTTCCTTTTGCATGCTTCTTTGTCCAAATCCCTAAATTCACCAAACTACCTCCCTGGCACTAATCATAAGTATGATATTTGCTGATGATATTATTCTTGTTGATAAGACTTGAGGGGGAGTTAAACATAAAATTGAATTATATAGGTAAATCTTAAAGTATAATTAGAGGGATTATGACCTTAGGCGAACAAGTCTTTAATAAGAGTGCACATTTTAGATATTTTGGGTCTATTAATCATAGTGATGGTGAAATAGATTGAGATATTATTAACTTAATTAAATTTAGATGATTGAAGTGGAGGAATGCATCAGCTTATTGTATGATAAAAAAGTTGCCTACAAACTTAACGGAAAATTCTATAAGCTAAATGTGGTGAGACCTATATTATTTAATGGTGCAGAATATTGGCCATTAAAAGAGAAGCATAATATTAAGTTAAGTGTTGCAGAGATGAGGATACTTAGTTGGATGAGTGGCTTCACTCTTAGAGACCTAGTATAAAATGATCACATATGTGAAAAGGTTGGATTAACTCTAATGGAAGATCATATTAGAGAGAGTCATCTTAGTTAGTTTAGTCACATATTATTATTGTATATCTTGATTATATAAGATGTTATCTCAAAAATTTTTTATGATGACAATTATACATAAATAACATTCAATTGATACAAATCTTATTGTTTGATTGTATGAATTTATAGCCTAACTGTGTTATGAATATTCAAAAATATAGAAGTTGGATGTATAACCGACTGCTACCTAGATGTTACATTATTAGATGAATTTTTATATGGAGTGAATTTTTTCATCCATGTAGGCTATCAATTACCTTCCTTTATATTAGAGGGAAGGTTTCATTATACATATTTCAAAAACAAAAATCAAGCCTACCTCACGTTAGACAAGATTACTGTTGATCAATAACATAAAGGATTCATGCCAAAATATTATATTGGACTTCACATGGTGAGTACGAGGCTCATTTCAACTCTCAATGTGGCTCGTTTAAGAGTCCCAATATAGTTGAGGAAGACATAATTAGGATATTTGAGAACTTGGTTTATGATGTAATCAGGCCATAATTTAAATAATATATAGAAGAGTCCTTAAATAAGGAGGCATAAAACTTCTATGATTTATTATACACTGTACAATAACTAATTTGGAATGGGTGCACTACTCACTAAGAGTTATCTATCGTTCTAAAGATATTAAGCATAAAGATAAAATACAATATGCCTAGAGAATGTTTTAATCCATTATTTGGCCTACATAAAGAGACCAATCTAGTAGATAATATAACTCTAACATATTTATACCGGACTAAAATAAATTAGTTTTTAAACTTGATTTGATAGCTATAAAAATTAATTATTATGATTACAGATGCATGTTGTACTATTGGGATAATTTTTTAGAGATTGTATGTCATCATTATAACACAATAAGGTTTAAACCAAATTCTGGGAAAAAAAAAGGCTGAAGGATGTACCAGTCAATCGATCGCTCTGCTTACCCATCATTCCTAAATTGCAACGTTTATATGCAATTATGAGCTTTGCTACACATATGAGATGGTATAACGAATACATCTTGTAAGTAGGAATTTGAAACATCCATCAGAAGTTGAGGCTTGAAAATACTTTGATCATACATATTCTACCTTCACCACAGAAATAAAAAATGTAAGAATATGTTTGTGTAGATAGTTTTACTCAACTTAACTAATCTGTCTCATCTTACTCATGCTGACCCATGATACTCACCATATACAATCTTCCTTTAGAGTTATGTATGACTATACCCTATACATTCTTGACACTTATCATTCCAGGAACACATAATCCAAAGGCAAAGATAAATGTATTTTTACAACCTTTAATCAATGACTTAAAATTATTATGGAATGAAGAAGTTACTACATATGGTATCTCCATCAAATAAAAATTTACATTAAGGGTGGCATTACTTTGGATAATTGTTGACATCCAAGCATATGGTGTGCTTTCTGGTTAGAGCACTATAGGAAAACTAGCTTGCCCATAACTAAATCATCCACTTTGAAGCATAGGGGCAAGAACATTTGGTTTAACTATCACTGTATGTTCTTACTTGCAAACCATTTATTTAGGCAAAATAATGATGCTTTTACTAAAAAAATAAAGTTGAGATGACGTATCCTCCACCACAGTTGACGAGTGAGAAAAATTTTGAAAGAGTAAATTTCATACCCACGATAATTTATTGTCCAATATGAGCTATTTACAAAGTGTTAGGGTATGGAGTTACTCACAATTAGATAAAAAATAGCATTTTTTGGTCTTTCTCATATAGTAGAGCAAACTTGATCAGACATAATTTAAATGTGATACATATAGTGTTTTTGATAATATGTTCATTACACTGTTGGACATCAAGGATAAATCTAAACATAATGTAAAAGCTAGGATTACTTGAGGGATATTTATATGAGGAAATCACTTGAGTTGAAGGAAAATGGAAATGATAAACTTCTAAAACCAAAAGCCACATTCACCTTCACTTTAGTAGAGTAGAGTTGAGCAATTTGTGAATGGGTGTAGAGCTAAACCTATTTGATGGATATGCTTCCAACCTCAGTAAATGTTTGACATGAGATTGGAGAGATTGTTTAGATTGAAAAGTCATGCCTATCACATCTTGATGAAATGTTTATTAGCCACTACTTTCTATTCTCTTCCAAATTTAATTTTAAATTTCTTGACCGAACTAAGTATCTTATTCAAAGACTAATGCTCATGAATATTGAATGATACTTCTTTGGATTTTTTCCTTACAACATAGTAGTCATTTTTTTTTTCTTATTGCACTATAGTTACTACTTATTTCTTGTATTTTCAGCAATATATTAATTTTTTCTTTTATTTTTTGTAGATGGCTTCATATAGTAATGAGCCCCCTAGACTGTTGATCAAAAATATTTTCAGGTGTAAGAAAAATATAGATTGACGATCTAGTAGGGGTAGAGGTACTGAGGGGACCTCCACTTCACAGCCTACCACATATACCCAGCCTATCCCCACTTTTCCTGCACCTCCTGTAGGGAGTCCTTAATTTTACTCCCCAGACCCCCACTTTTTGTCACCAGACTCTACGCATACAGCTCCCTTTTACCCGTACTACCCCCACCATTTTCTCAAGGAGTCCCTTTTACTTACCCGTAATCACCATATGTTCTTCCATTCAACTACCCACCACCCCCTCAGTCCACTACAGCTGAACCTTCCACTAAGACTACAGTTGGACCTTCCACGTAGGTTGCCGTAACACTACCCACTGATGGGTACATGTTGATTCAACCTGAGTGTGACACGTATGCAATGTATATTTTATATTATACAAATATTTATGAAATAATATTTTCAACTATTTATTTTGTGTAAGTTTTACCCATCAAAATAGACAACGCATAAGATACGGGACATTATATGGAGTAGGTTTGATGCTCCATATAATTCTTAGAAGAAAATCCTAAAGGAAGTGCGCGACATGTGGTTTATAGAGTTCAATGTTTATAAGTTGTATTATTATTGACATATGCTCATCTTTTATTAAGCTAACAAAGAATAATTTTTATTCTGATTTGTTATATACTAAAAGAATTCTATTAGTTGCCAGAGCATGGTTCACATATCAGAACAAATTTTAAGAAATATGAAGCAACTCGCCTGTGAGATATATTCACATGTATATGGAGGACAGGCGAGTGACTGCTTTGAATTAGAAAGGGAGTATGGGTGGAGCTCAATAGTACTTCGGGTAGCCCAGAGTATACAGCAAGGAGAGAGCAAAATGAACATAATCAAGCTTCTAACATCAAGGGCCTGGGTAGATCCCTCCATACTAGGGCTCCATTTCACACACTTAACACAAATGATGATTCGTAAGAATTTTAATAGATTTTAATAATTTATTTGGTTATACATGCTAATCTAATTATATTTTAGAAGGAGATATTGGGTAGAGAACCTACTACTATTGAGTTACATGGTCACACTCACAAACACCAGGAAGACCAGTAGTAGGTGGACGAGTGAGCAAGGAGGGCTTATATAAGTATAAAGGATTACTATAGTTAATGAAATATAATAAGTAATGATTATATGATGATATATCTTATGTTATATTTTGTAGGATGAGTATATATGGCTTCAAGAGAGCCAGACTATAGCTGGTGAGGGATCCTCTAGGGTTTCCATAGATATTTTTGACTACATCACTTGGTTACAAGTGATAGGGAGAATTCAGAAGGGACGAGTTTATGGATTAGGCATGCAGGCTTACACGTATGAGGAAAAGTCATCTTCTACCTCTAGTTACTCTATAAACAACTATGATAGTTTGTATAGTCAACAGGTGGCTAACTTGACAGCAAAGCTTGAACATGTCCAAAAGTTACAAGTGGACATGCACATGTAGATACTAGATAAACTTCTGAGATTGAGAGAGTAGATTAGTGGAAATTAGCCTATGCCTGTATCAACCAAGTAGAAGAATGATGATACAAATTCTTCTTAGACTATCTTCTTAAGTTTTTGAAGCATTTTAGTTTATTTAATGTGCAAGAATTATGTTTAAGTGTTGTATTAATTGTAGAATATCTAGAATGTGATTATTTATTTGAGTAGTTAGAATGTGATTGTAGAACATTTTGTTCCTTATATTTTTTAACACTATCTGCTTAAATATTTATATTATTAATTAATATTTTTAAACTGCTTCGATTATGATTCTTGAAAACCTGAATAACTTATTGTAGGTGTTATTTCTTTTAATTTTTATTATAGATTTCTGACAGATTTGCTGCGAAATTTTCATCGCAATAAGGAAACGATGAAGTTGTACTGTATATTATGATGGAATATTTTGTCACAAATTGTGAAAAATTTATGGTGGCCACTCCACCATAATTTGCTGCAAAAATATCTGCCTCTAATTACATCGCAAATGGCAACGGATAAGCCACTATAAAATCGCCATACATTATGGTGGTATTTTCCCTACAAATTCATCGTAATTAGAGGTAGAATTAGTAGCGGCTGGCTAAAATGAACTTATCATTTTATTAACCTTAACTCTATTGTAAATCCTCTATAAATCCATCATAAAATATTTACAACTGATTATTTTCATTGCAAATACTTTTCTGATGCGACTTTTAGCGTCAGAATGCATTCCACCGCAAATTCACCGCAAAGCTAAATTTGTGGTGTATTTGGCTTGTTTTGCAGTGGATTTTTTTTTTGTCAAAAATAGTTCATTTTCCTATAGTGATTCAAGAAGACATTCCTTAAGGTCTCAATATGATAGAAATATTGACACTTGAAAGCCAAGAAAATACTTTTCTCTTTCAATCTGATGTCAACTGGAACACAACCTTTCAGAATTCTCTAGTTGAAAATAGAGAAATTTAAAGGTGTGGAAGAGTTCCATATTTTATCAAAGATAGGATAATAATCCCTCTTAATCCTAAAACAATGCCACCCTTTGTTTTATTTAAAATCACCATTTTCAGAGAATTTAAAAATAGGTTGATCATTATAATTAGGATTAATAGGAATATCACAAATGATCTCCAACTTGCTTTGAGGGACATAATCAAGGATGAGATTATTGCACCACTAACCATCCTTAATGAACCAAGAAACCTTGAAAAAAGAGGTAAAATGAGCGTTGAGATAAAATTCAAGAGACCCTACACCAGACTAATCATTCTGCCATAAAAGGGAAGAACCATTCCCAATTCCCCACTGAATAGTCGATTCATCATGCCATTTGCTATTTCATAATTTTCTCTAAATTGAGGATTGTCCCTTCTTAAAAGAGCAAAGAAGAGGGTGTTTGCTTTTCCAATATTCTTTGTTCATAAAATTAGTCCATAGAGAGCCATTAGTTCTAAATATCCACCAAATTTTGTAAGATATTCCTTTCACCAAAATTAAAAATGGTTTTACAACCTAATTCACCCTCCTTAAATGGACTAGTGCAAGCCTTCCAATTAGACTATTGTATCTTTTTTGAGTTTAGAGTAGATCCCCGAAAGAACTTGTTGATAAGCTTATCCAATCTATCATAAACCTCAAAAGTAGGGTTCAGTGTTTGAATGAGATAGATAGGCATGGAGCAAAGAATACTCTTAATCAACATAAGCCTAGCCCCCATGGAGAGGAGCTTATATTCCCAAACATGTAGCTTTTCTCAATGTTAGAGACTATTTCATCAAAAAGAAATGATTTATTATGACCTTTATGTACGGGAGTGCCAAGATAATAAATAGGAAGGACTTGTTTTTTAAAGTCAGTAAAGCGATAGATAATATTGCAATGCACTAATGACATTCAATTACCTATAATAAAAGTGCTCTTATTATTGTTGAAGTTGAGACCACTTTTATTTTCAAAAGTATTAAGAAATTTCTTATTTATTTTGATGCATTTAGTATGTCCATTGCAAAATATGATAATGAATTCAACAAAACAAAGATAAAAGATATTTAGACCACAAGAAATTTTATAAGATAAACTTTTATACATGAAAAAATAATGGGTCAAACCTCTAGATAGGTATTCAATAGCAATAATATAGAGATTTGGAGAAAGGGGATCCTCCTGTTTGATACCTTGAGCACCATAAAAAAAAAATCTAGCTTTGCCATTAATAATGATAGAGAACCACCTATTTTTAATAATTCCTCTAAATTGCCTAATACAATTATCATCAAAACCAAAAAGAAGAAAAATATTAAACATGAAAGACCAGTTGATATTATCATATGCTTTAGAGATATCAAGCTTGAAAATTAAATTAGGCTCAAGAACTTTTTTTGCTTATTTCATAAATCATCTCTTGGGCTAATAAAACATTGTCAAAAATGCTTCTTCCCTTCACAAACCCAGGTTGATTCAATGAAATAATCTTAGGAAGAATAATTGTCAATCTAGAAGCCAAAATTTTAGAAATTAACTTGTTAAAGTTGGTCCAATTCAAATCCAAATGTGCCCAAATCAAGTAGTTGAAGTATGATTGAAAACTTCAAGACATTATTTAAAGGACCAAACAGGATCCAAATATTACATATTTATAGTCAAAGCAAACACCTTGATAAAGCATACCAGATGAGTCTAAAAAAGTTAGTTTTGAGGTCATTAAGATAATTTAATTTTTAGTTAACACTATAATCAAATTATTTATATGAGTTATCTGATGGAGTACTTTGAAATTATAGCCAAATTAATCTAAAAGCCACTCTAAAAAATTACAAATAGATCCTTATTTTCAACATGAGGAGGGAGAGTTTTATATGAGGGAGAGCTTGAAGGTCAGAAGTTATATCCCTATTCAATGTTTGATGCCTACAATCACCTCAATTCACCATATTATCCGACTATCATCACACGACCATTGACACCAAACCATCGATGCTAGACTGTCATAGTCACTCCTTCATCATTCAACTATCATCATCTGAGCATCATTTGACATCTGACTTTGTTCAACTTATTCTATCATACCTTAACAACTTCTTCTGCAATTACCACTATAACTATAAGAGTTCAAGCAAGTACTTATATTTTTATAAACTTGACTTTCTTAAACTATGTAGAAGTGCGTATTCCTATAATTTCAAGCACATAAAAGAACATTTCAATTCCAGCAGACTCTATAGTTTTTTCACATTATGATTTTTCAAATAAAAACTCTACAATCTCCTACACTCTTCTCTTTTATGCTAAAGTCCGTGGTTTTTCCACTTTATGATTTTCTTGAGCTATACAAAAGTGTGTATTTCTGTAGTCACATACCTTATTTTATAAATTGGTCTCAAATTTAAACTCATGAAAAAAACTCATTATTGAATATTAAATTTCTTTAGTTAGCAATTACCATAAGTTGATACAAATTCTATTATAATAGCTACTAGAAAGATTTAGAAAATTATCAAAGGAAGGCATCTAAATAATGAACAAAAAGGAGAAACAATGAAGTCACTTTCCACTAATAGCAACAAAAACCAATCTTAAGAGGGATGGCTACTATTTTATGGATACAAATTGTTCATGATAGTTAATAATGTTCCCTACAAAGCATAAACAACACATCAGAAAAAAAAAAGATAATCAACAATGAGAGAATCCTAATGGTGCAAACTTAACAATTCTATAGAAGTGTTAATCATTACATAAATAATGGAGCTATTCGCATGGTAAAAATTTTAATTAGAACACTTTTATAATATTTATTACAATTATGAGAAAAGTGCTAATTTTCCTTTAAAGAACTATTCGGCTATAGATGCGATGATTTTCTTTTTTTTATTATTATAAATGTGGATGCCTAGGACTATCATGGCTAGCATCAAGGATGTGAAAATCAGACTGGACAACAAATTGGAAGGAGAGACAATTCAATGGTTCAACTAGGGTTGAGCGGGGGGGGGGGGGGGGGGGGGGGGGTCAAAATATATGATGTAATAAATACTAATTTGTTTCAAAAATAATAAAATTAACATAATAGTAATGAATTCATTTCAAGTATATGATAGAAAATTAAATTGAATAAAATGTTATGAAGCATTAACTTAACACAATTATTAAAAAAAAAATCTTTTTAAAATTTAAAATATGAAGTTTTTGAGTAAATAACCTCTTCTTCATAATATTAAATTTAACTTTTCCATAAAGTCTTTTATTATTTTCCTCCAATAAGTGAAATTCTAAAAAAAAAATGAAGAAATGGAAATTAATATCAATTAAATAACATAAAATACAAATAACATAAGTTGAAGTGAAATAAACAAAATGCATTAATAGATTGAAAATGAGAACAACAAAAATTATAGAGATGCTTGTACACTATGAAATCCTTGACGAAAATGAGAACACACATTCAAGAAATGAAGATAAAATAAAAAATTGTTCTCAATTCAACTACTCACATTAGTTCAAACATAAAAAATTAGAAATGCTGAAGTGAATCTAGGCGTCATCCCTTATATTTGCATCATCAAAAGTTTAGTCCATAAATCTCCCTTCATCAAAATCTTTCACCCCAAATGCATCAACATCATTACTTCCAAGTATTTCATCTTCATCTTCCATATTTTCTAAGACATCTTCATCTACAAAAGATAATTATAAAACAATGTCTTTATTAAATATTTCATCCAAATGATATAATTAAATCAAACTGACAACATACTTTGAGCTTCTCCAATACAATTTATGTAAAGTTCTTTAGTAATAGGATTAGCATCCTCTTTATATGATTTTGTCTCTATATTCTCTTAAATAAGTTTTGGAACAGGTTCATAATCAAGCAATCAAAAGTCAATCATTTCAATGCTTGTGTAGTCTAAAGGATCATAGTTTCTTTTTTTATGTTGGAACCTATAAAGTTAAGATGAATCATGAGAAGCATATTGTGCATCTTTCTTAAAAAAAAATAAATATTCATTAGATCATATATATCCCTCAAATTATTATTATATCAAATAAATATAAGATTATTAAGCCTCTAAATAATTTTTTCTCTCCGTATGAATTTGCTCAAAGACACTCTAATTTCCTTCACATCTTGAAGAAAATGTTTGGCTAATAGTTCTAATAAATAATTTCTCCATATTTGGAGCACTTGAACTAATTATATCTCCCATGATTCATCTACAAACAATCAAACATTAGTTAGTTCATTGGAGATTGATATGCATGAAATATCAAATACATAATGAAGTTATTGCTAAACTTATCAAGTTGCATTTTTTTTTTTTGCCATTTCAATGCAATTGGTTTGCTAAAACTTTCTAAGTTATATTATAAAAAATCATGATTTTATTTATTGCTTATGATGGTTTAGGATATATATCTTCATTTTCAATCATCTCAATCAAACCTTGCATCACTTCAGGTTTGTGGTAGAAATATTATTTGTCATATTGAAAATCAGGATTAAAAAAATAGACTGTTGAGTGTAAATCTTGTCGTAGCTGACTATTTCATCTTCTCTTTGTTATGCTTATGTATGGTTTATATATTCTTTTAAAATTTTTGAATATAATCTTAAAAGCTTTTCTAGTTATGTACATGCACTCATAAAGATACGCCAAGAATGTTTCTCTTTAGAATCAACAATTCTTAACAACGTAATTAAAGGCTCGGATAATTTAAAATTTAGCATACAATCATTACAAAATTTTGAATCTAAAATAATCGAGGATTATTCCCTTCCTTTCATTATTTTGGATAACTTTGAGTCAGAGTACAACTCACAAGTAACAAATTCTTTTCAATCGTGCTTGTGTTCATATATATTTTTCAAAGTGACAAATATTATGCAAATTCAGTTGCTCCGGGCCTAATAACTTTCTTCTAATTTAACCTTTTTCTTAACCATATGAATACATGATTATGGATGAAAAGTGTAAATTTTAAAGATCTTTTTCTCAGTTTTTGAATATGTGACATATTCCCAATATTTTTAAGTAAGCTGTTTAGGCAATGAGCAATGCACGATAACCAATACATATTACCAAATCATTCATATAATAATTTCTCAATCTTTTTATAATTTACTGCATTATTAGTTACCATCTACATAACATTCTTTAGTACATCCCATTCCAAAACCTCACAAAATAAGGAACAAAAAGTTATGATTTCTTAAGTAATGTTAGAAGCATCAGCAAATTAAAAAAAATGATATCTCGTGGACAGTACACAAGAAAATTTATTAACATTCTGTTTCTATTATTCGTCCAACAATCAACTATCAATTATAACATATTTTTTTATGTTCTTCTGTATGAGTCAATCAATAGCTTGCATTTCTCTTTATAAATCCTTAAATGTTTAACTCTTAATCTATAATATGAAGGTAGTTTATACCCAAATCTAATAGCAGCTATAACATCAATAGTCTTTTATACAAAGATAGAATTAAAAGCATTAAATGAAATATAATTATCATAAAACAACCTCGCCAGGCCAAATAAACATGGTTTATGACATCCTTAAATTCCATAACATTTTTCAATGAAAGATAGGATCCTAGTTTGATTCTTGGTACGAAGTAGTTTGTATCTCATTTATTTTTCTCATTTTTCATTTAATCCCTTTATGGTGTGCATTTGAAGATTGCGACTTAGAAAGTGAAAAGATTCTTATATTTCGTCTGTACGATCATCAACAAACACATGTGTATTATGCTCCAACTCTTATGTTTGGTATTTTTTAGATATCTCTTTCAAATTCTCCTATATCTAATGATGAATGTCATGTGAGACTTTTTTGCATGAAGTAATGTTACCTTAAATTTTTTCTAGGTGTTATTTCATCGTATGAATGCCTTCAACTTTGTATGTAATCCCACAATATAGACATTTAAATTATTTAATTTCATTAGGACCATTATACTCATTATAGTGATTCAAGTTATGCTACCTTTTCACGCAGGCTATGAGCTAAAGTTGTAGACTACTTGGTTGGTGGATCCGTTGTTTATAATATTTAAAATTTTCAATTATTTTGGCTTAAACTTTAATTAAATTTTTTATTATTTTGACAACATTATCAAGTTGAACTATTTTACACAATTATAGATATACAACTTCAAGAGCTCAATAATAAATTTATTGAAATAAATACATAGTTAATTATGTGTGAGACTTGCTTGAATTTATGTGATTCATTTTCAGTTTTGATGAAGAACAATTGATACAGATTAAAAAATTTTATCTGTTAGACTTTTTAGATATAAATCTCTTTATACTTGATAACCAACTTGAAAATTTTATTAATGACGTGAGATCGACTGGAATTGGAGAACTTGCACAAAAATTAGTTGAGACAAAGAAGAATAATATTTATCCATTGGAGTTCCTATTTAGCTTTCTCTCATATTGTCAATTGTTATAATAATGATTGAATGAGTTTTCTCTACAAAGAAAATTGTAAGGAATCATTTACGCAATCGTATGGGAGACTATTAGAAGAATGATTATTTGATTGCTTGTTTTAAAAAAAATATATTTAATAGTATTGATAATTAAAAGATTCTACAATAATTTTAAAATATGAAGGCTCGGAGAGAGAAATTGCAAGTATCATGTAAATAGAAATTGTAAGTAAATTGTTGAGTGTATTTTTCAATTCAATAATTTGTGCCATATAAGAAAAAAATCATGGCTCTGCCAGTGCCACTAACCCTCCCAAACCGAAAGATAAAAAAGATGGATGTCCCATCAATCTCATAAACTCAGCCTACCCAACTAACAATTTAATTGTTAAGTTGTTAAGTTTACAATGCCACATGCGGCCAATGAAGATATGTTATATTTAAATAGTGAGTTTCTTAAAATATTAATTAAATAAATGACACATGAAAATATAAAAATCAAAATATATTAATGAAATAGTTTGCCAAAAAATGGATTAAATATTGATGATGGCAAGGAAGTAAAGAATCAAAGTCGAATTTATTATAAAGTAAAAAAAAAAAAAAAAACACTTATGTATTTCTTGTTGGTTTTATTCAAATTCTAATAGATTTAAAATTTTAGATAGGAGGCATGCCCAACATAAAAGAAGAGGTAGACACCATACAAGGTTCATTCAAAAACCTATCCAACAATTCTTTTGTGCATATACTTGCAGCTCAACAAAGAAAATACAACTAAATATATTTTTTTTTTGGATAAAACCCACATAGGGGCCTACGCATTAATTTAAAAAAAGGGATTACAAATCCTTAAAGGATCGACAACTTACTAAAAATACAACATTCAAAGAAAAAACTATGAGCCATCAATCCAAGCTATTACAATTAATAACCAAAAGGAAAACATGGGCCAACGCAGCACAACAGAGAGATCCATAAGTACACAAGGAGCAAAGGTAACAAGAAAATCCAAAGCTATCCAACATGCAACCACCAAAGCTACAAGAGCAATGTGACAAAAGCTAGCAACAAATCAATCAACAACCAAAAAACCTACTAAGAAAGACCACTCCAACACGAGGAAATGAGCAACTATAACAAACCAAAATATTAAAACCTCAAGAGATGGGGTCTGTTTTTATTCTTCTTCTATTTTTCTTGCCAAATTTCATATAGAACTCGTTAGCATCCACTTGCACCAAATCAACACTCAAATTAACAGGAGTGAAAGTAGTAGTAACCATATTATCCAAAATTTCCACAATAGTAGTTGCAGTCCAAACGAGATTAACAGGAATTGCTAGCTCACTAACTACAAGATTAGTTTCATTGGTAATAGGAATCGCTGGGTCATAGGATTGCACAAGACCCTCAGCTAAATGGGGATGAAGAATACAAAAATCACCTTTCGAATGCCTAAGGGATTTATTGTGGATATAGAAGGGAGGAAAATCTTCTATTTCAACATGTTGAATGTAACTAAAATTTTTTGGACCTAACCACACTCGATCGGGATAACATTTGGTAATATCCAGTTTAACCAAAACACGTGCAATAGAGAGTTGTGAACCAATAGACATAACATTGTCAATTTTTAACGGACGACCAAACAATGATCCCAGGCTGTGAAGAATGCAGGGGGAGAAGAGATGTGGTTGTAAGTTTGGGAATGAAACCCAAATGGGAATAATAGGAGAATCCACACAAATGTCAAAAATGAAGACTATTTGGTCAATTTCATAAAGCAATTGTTCACAAAATAAGATATGTGGGAAAAAAATCTTGTTATAATCCAAATCATTAACTAATTTAATCGAAACATACAAATGGTTTAGAAGGGTAACAAAAAAATCGTCAATGGACTTGAGATTGAAGAAGAATTTTTTGATATATAACATCTAAGGAAGGGCGGCGAGCAAGAAATTTACTGACCAACCCATATTCGAGAGGTGACGCAAGAGAAAGGATCTCCTCCTCCTAGATTTATAGAGATGATAAGCCATGGAAGGAAGTGGATTTGAGTTCAGGAAAAGTCACTGAAGGGGAAACACCAGAGAGGGCATCAAGAAATGATCGTGGTTTCTTCAACCCATACAAAAAGCCAGGGTCATTTAACCGATTCATCGCCATTCCGACTGTGGAGGATTGAAGGTGGATGAATCAGAAAACAAAGAGGAAATCCCCAAAGATCTTATGAAAAAACTGAATAAAAGAAGAGAAGAAAACTTCCCTAAGAGCAAAATTGACATCAAATGCGGCAGCCAGCGCCGTCCGGCAAGAACAGAGCCACCAAGATGAGAGCTAGGGCATGTAGGAAAAAAGGTTTTTTTTTGTTTTTAATGAAAGCATTATCAAAACTAGGTTTGGGGAAGAAATCTTACAAAGAAAAGGGGTGGTGAGGAAGGAGGCACGTGTTGCACGACAACACAAGCGGCTTGGAGGGCATGCGATAACAGTGCGTGGTGCGACAGATTGCAGTGGAGTGAAGAAACTCAAGAATGACGATTGAGATGGAGACAATTATGACTTATAGTCTGGAAGAGGAATAGGGTTGTTTTGAGTTATGGTTTTTAGTTTACTATAGTTTAATTAATTAGGTGTTTTCCTTAGTCCATTATCAATCCTTGGGTTTGCGTTTTCTGTTTAGATATTGCTGTGTTTTGAACTCAACGGTTATTTGAAACACAGCCAGTTCGTTGGTTTCTCGGTTCAAACGATGATTCAACCATTTTTTCTTCGATTTGATAGAAAAACAAATTTAATAGTAGGTCCAGATTGGTTAACTGACCGGTTCTCGATTGAACAGACCGGTCGAATCTGAATTTTAAATTTATTATTATTTTTTATACATTTTTTTTTCTTTTTTTGCTTGTAACTTGTCACTTTTTTTTTAAATGTTCAATTTAAGGAATAAGAAGTTAGGATTTTTTTTTTCTTTTGATTGTTGCATTATTCTGATCGTTTTAATAAAAGCATTATTTTGATAGTAATTTTTTCAAGTATCTGAATAATTAAATATTAAAGGTCTTTTATAAATGCGTATTAATATATTTATTGCGTGCATTAATTTCTTAAGATCCCAATAATATGAGGATGTTTTCGATTTACATTTATAAGAATTGTGAGTTTTGAAGTAGGTAATATATTTTAATAGAAATCAAGGCAGTGAAATACAACACATGTGACGTATAATACACTTTAGATTACGATGCAAAATTAACTATTTGGCTCCTTTTCAATGCGGGATTGCCCCGTCACCAGCCAATAAAAACAACTCAATACACGTGCACTATCAAACTTACACATGGCAGCAAAACAGTGGCCGTGGCCTCAACTTCATATCAGAAATCACCACGCGTCACGCGGGATAGCTTTAAATTTGAGCCTTCAGACTCTCCAAGCAGCATTCCCATTATTCTCTCTCCAACCATTCGATTAGCTGCGAAATCAAGTTTACCTTTGGAAAATGTTGTGCGTGCAGTGTGGGATGAGGAGCAACCCGTGCCGGTGCAAGGTGGTTGGGCCCACAGTGGGACTTTTGGCATGCGCTGCGGCCGCGGTGTGGAGTGGCCGGTCGGTGCGGTGGTTTATATTTTCCGTCATATGAAGGGCCGACGAATCATGGCCCACCCGGTTCATGTTGTTTATCCCCGCGTTTCAGTGCTATTCCCATTAGTTCAACTGTAATAGATGTTTCATGTTTGTAAGTAAAAAATAGGGGGATTTACATACATATCATTTTATATCATACTATTTATATATCTAACACCTAAAAATTTAATATTTCATTCCTACTACTAATAGACAACTTTAATATCAAATATGTCACTCTTACATTTCATTTCTATTACTCATACCTTCCTATAATATTTCATTCCTTGCACTCATATTTGATCTATGAATGGTAGGTATGAAATATTAAAATTTTGAACGTTAGATATATAAATAGTATGATATAAAATGATATATATGTAAATCTCCCTAATAAATATTGATGGAGCTCTATTAGAATAGAGCTTGTTCTATATTTTAATTTTCTTTTAACTTTGGGCATTGTGTAATTTCATGTTTGAGGTTTTGTATATTTGTTCAGCTATGATTGAAGTCTGTGTTTTTTTTTTATTTCAGTTACATGAACAGTAAATTTAATTTTGGTACTTAGGTTTTTGAGCAATTCTCTGTAATTTTTTTGTTTTAGGATGATTGTCGTGGTAGTGACATTATTAATTTATTGTAGTTCACTAATTACTATGGCTTCATGAATTGTCGATATTTCTTCTGTTTGCGAAGGGTGGAATTTCTGGCAATCACATTTGTGTTATGGATTTCGTAACGGTTGGATGATTTTTTTTTTTTTTTTTTACAATGAACATATATAATGATTTTGTAGTATATAAAATATACATGACCTAAAATCCTAAGGGGGTGTTTGGTATCGGATTTGTCCGTCGTTTTTAGTAGGATTTAGCGTAAATTCAGCCCAAACGCAATTCGACCTGCTGTAAATCCGGCAAATACGTAAATCCTGGATTCACGGATTTATGGCCGTAAATCCGGTAAATCCCGCTAAATCCTAATCCCTTTTCTATTCAGATTTACGGGATTTGGCCGGAGAAGAGCGCGGAAGGGAGAAAGTTACCTTCAAAGCTAGCGAGCTCCCGTTGTTGTATCCAATCAAAAATGTCCTAACTTCCGATCCGACAGGAAGGGAAAGTTGTGGAAGGAGCGAAGTCGAACAACCACGAAGGAGCCGAAGATTCAACGCATGCAATCTATACACCTCTTGCGAAGCAACGAAGCCAAACAGCAACGACGAAAAGAGAAGAGGAAAGGAAACCTGCGAGCCTTATCACTGCTAACTTAATTAATATAATTTAAAATATCAATAATTGAGTTAATTAATAGTATAATTAGTGGATAAAATTGTCTAATTTAACTTAATTGAATAATTAATGATTTGTTAGTAATTAAAAATAGTATAATTAGCTTAATTAATATAACTTAATATATATATATATATATATATATATATTATATATATATATATATATATATATATATATATATATATATATATATATCACTAAATATATAATTAATAGTGTAAATAATAATTAATAAGTACTTTGAACTTATTATCTCAATAATCATACAATTTAAATATCTAACTGTCATAAATCCTGAAATATATTGTTAAACATCTTCTTAGGATTTAACATTTATCATACCAAACATTTTTCAAGATTTATCAGCCTTGGATTTACTAAATCCGGATTTACAGGATTTACTAAATCCTACTAAAGTTAAATCTAATCCGATACCAAACACCCCCTAAGGAGCACCAACAGGAATATAATTATAACATTAAGAGTGCAAAAGTAAACACAAGGTACTCCAAACAAAACAAATCACGAAAAGTTGTTTAAAAAAAGTTAAGTAAGAAAAATAAAGAAAAAAATGGTGTAATTAAATTGTTATGAAAAATGTGAAAGAAAATATTAGAATTATATGTTATTATTAGGCAAGTTAGGACAAAAGAGCTTTTTAGGGGGGCAAAAGTAATTTTTTAGGAGGGGCAAAAAAAATTTTTACTGTCTTATAAATATATATATATATATATATATATATATATATATATATATATATTATATATTTTTTTTTTTTTTTTTTTTTTTTTTTTTTGAGGGGGGGCAATTAAGTACATAGGTTCCGCCCTTGAGGTGCCACGAAATAAGTTCTAACCTCATATTTATAAAATATTTGATCTCTCCTAAGGGATCAAATCCAATGCATAAAGTCCTTCATTTTATTTAGAATTTTAATGATTTGAGTTTTAAAGAATATTATCAATTGACCACTTCAAGAACTTGAAGTTCTCTATTGAAAGATCTTAGGCTCATAATGGTAATACATTTGATTCCCCCATTAAATTAAGTGCAATTATCCTTTGATTTATTTATCTTCTTTATTTAAGTCATTATATTTAATTCAAGTTATATTTTATGTTTATAAATTTTAAATAAAATTTATTTTTATAATTTATTCTCTGATCTTGATTTATTTAATTGTTTAATCTTTGAGTTTTTAAGATTTTATTTGAACTTTTCTTTAGTATTTAATTTCTTTTATTATTTGAGTTGACCAAATTTTAACTTTTATTTTTATTTAAGATTTTAGTGCTTACTAATTTTAATAAATTTAATTTGGACTTGAATGTATTTAGCTTGTATTTATCTAATTTTTACTTTATTTATGAGTTTTTACAAAATCAGCCCAATTAATTGAATTAAAAATTCAAGTAATTAATTTTTTTTTTATTTTTGAACCAAATCAATTCCAAAGAACTTGAAATTATCATCAGAGGTCATGAGTGACCTTTGAAGATGATTATAAGAGTTTGAGATCATTTGAGAAATTATTAATATTTTTAATTATTTTATTTATTTATTAATGAATTTTTTAATTATAAATTAATCTTTATTTTTAAGTTTTTGATGGTGTTTTTATTTTTCTTTGAAAGTATATTGAATTTATAACTGATTGAAATTTATTTTGTTTTTTTCTAATTAATTTTAAATTTATTATGATTTATTGAAAATATTTTTTAAGTTTAAACTCACAGGGCCTACGCGTTAAAATAAAAAAACTAATTAGAAGTCCTTAAAGAAAATCAATAACTCACTATGCTCTAAAGAGCTACATCAAAAGAAAATAAAAACCTAAGGGCCATTGATCCCTACTTAGTTCACGAACCACGAAAAAACTAGAAAAATTCTACCAGAGGCCAAGAGCCAACCGCAAAAAATGGAGATTAATAAAAGTAAATTTAGCCAAAACCTCCTGCAAAAGTACGAGCTGCTGATACAATAGATATCAGAATTAATCTAGCACCTCTAAGAAGGATATTCTTTAGAATCACCAAAAAACTGCTCGAAAAAAATAGCAAGGCTGGAATTGTCAGCACAAACATCCAACAAAATTATCCACTCAGCACCGTGCTTGAGAGAACTCATAAACCTGCAATATATAAGCCCTGCCAAACAAATTGAGGTAATAACAACCAAGTAATAAAAATATACATTGAGCCATTAGGGGGAAATTGCTACTTATCACATCAGCCTAAAGCCAGCAAAACAAAAACATAATATGCATAGCCCAGAACAACCCCAGAACCCAAACCATGAAGCAGAGAGAAAACTAACCAAAATAAGAAGAAAAATAACCCAAATGAACAAACTGGTCAGACAACTAGTAGAATAGGGAACACCTAGGCAACAAATATAATATAAATCCAAAAAAGAAAGCACAACGAGAGTCAAGTTGCAGGAATAGGTTAGGCTTAGAAAGCTCATAAGAGTAGCATCTGAACAATAATCATGATAAATACCACTCAGCCGATCCAAACCATTCCAAAATGATCCAAGCCCATAACAATTAGCCATAATAAAGGAACGACCACCCAGCACAAAGAGAACCCCAAGCACAAAATATTAACTATAATGGGAGCAATCACACTAATACACCAGCTGACCAACAAAAGAGGCAGCAAGGTGAAAGTTAACACCTACAGAAAACAAGCAGATCCTAGAGAACCCATAAAAAGGCAGAACATAATAAGAAAAGAATGCTAAGATTAATAGCATCCGAACAATACTCCAAAAAAATTACAGAAAAGCCTCATTAAATGAAACTAGAAACATCCAACTAGACTAGCCATCTTCTAAACACCAGTGCAAAAAAAAAAAAACACACTTCCAACAAATTAACAAAAGCCCCCATATTTCCATATTACAGGAAATCCTGATTAAAGGCCGTAATGGAAAAGTTGAGCAACAGTGTTTAATAAATCTAGTGACCATCCCAATGCAATCATTGCTCATACAACCCACTAATACAACCAAAGGATAAAGAAACACAATACAGAAATAGGGAGAAAATAGAACTATGGAATAACCAGAGATACAAGCAACCACCAATAACTCAATAAAAGCCACCAACCACTTAAGCACCAAATAAAAAACCAAGGACATGAAAAAAAAAGGATATTAAAAAAGCACCAAAAGCAACATGAATAATCAAACCTTCCCAGCCCTCACAGAAGCAAGAACTGAAAGAAACATCCGAGAAACTATAGACACCCTAAGCATAGGAAGATGAGACTGGAATACACAGAGGAGGATAACCAACAAT